>CM075873.1:6285751-6676293 GCA_038021265.1 Cyprinella venusta
TAGATATCGGATGTCAAAGTTTTGACCTGAAAAAAAAACATAAGGGGTAACACTGTCGTTTTTGGCCGAAATTTTGACCCCCTCCGATCTTCTTGAAACTCTGGATTCTGACAGAGGGCCACGAGACTTCGACCAGCGCGCAAAAATGGAGGCTCTAGACCCTTCCAGAGCCGAGATATCGGATGTCAAAGTTTTGACCTGAAAAAAAAACATAAGGGGTAACACTGTCGTTTTTGGCCGAAATTTTGACCCCCTCCGATCTTCTTGAAACTCTGGATTCTGACAGAGGGCCACGAGACTTCGACCAGCGCGCAAAAATGGAGGCTCTAGACCCTTCCAGAGCCGAGATATCGGATGTCAAAGTTTTGACCTGAAAAAAAAACATAAGGGGTAACACTGTCGTTTTTGGCCGAAATTTTGACCCCCTCCGATCTTCTTGAAACTCTGGATTCTGACAGAGGGCCACGAGACTTCGACCAGCGCGCAAAAATGGAGGCTCTAGACCCTTCCAGAGCCGAGATATCGGATGTCAAAGTTTTGACCTGAAAAAAAAACATAAGGGGTAACACTGTCGTTTTTGGCCGAAATTTTGACCCCCTCCGATCTTCTTGAAACTCTGGATTCTGACAGAGGGCCACGAGACTTCGACCAGCGCGCAAAAATGGAGGCTCTAGACCCTTCCAGAGCCGAGATATCGGATGTCAAAGTTTTGACCTGAAAAAAAAACATAAGGGGTAACACTGTCGTTTTTGGCCGAAATTTTGACCCCCTCCGATCTTCTTGAAACTCTGGATTCTGACAGAGGGCCACGAGACTTCGACCAGCGCGCAAAAATGGAGGCTCTAGACCCTTCCAGAGCCGAGATATCGGATGTCAAAGTTTTGACCTGAAAAAAAAACATAAGGGGTAACACTGTCGTTTTTGGCCGAAATTTTGACCCCCTCCGATCTTCTTGAAACTCTGGATTCTGACAGAGGGCCACGAGACTTCGACCAGCGCGCAAAAATGGAGGCTCTAGACCCTTCCAGAGCCGAGATATCGGATGTCAAAGTTTTGACCTGAAAAAAAAACATAAGGGGTAACACTGTCGTTTTTGGCCGAAATTTTGACCCCCTCCGATCTTCTTGAAACTCTGGATTCTGACAGAGGGCCACGAGACTTCGACCAGCGCGCAAAAATGGAGGCTCTAGACCCTTCCAGAGCCGAGATATCGGATGTCAAAGTTTTGACCTGAAAAAAAAACATAAGGGGTAACACTGTCGTTTTTGGCCGAAATTTTGACCCCCTCCGATCTTCTTGAAACTCTGGATTCTGACAGAGGGCCACGAGACTTCGACCAGCGCGCAAAAATGGAGGCTCTAGACCCTTCCAGAGCCGAGATATCGGATGTCAAAGTTTTGACCTGAAAAAAAAACATAAGGGGTAACACTGTCGTTTTTGGCCGAAATTTTGACCCCCTCCGATCTTCTTGAAACTCTGGATTCTGACAGAGGGCCACGAGACTTCGACCAGCGCGCAAAAATGGAGGCTCTAGACCCTTCCAGAGCCGAGATATCGGATGTCAAAGTTTTGACCTGAAAAAAAAACATAAGGGGTAACACTGTCGTTTTTGGCCGAAATTTTGACCCCCTCCGATCTTCTTGAAACTCTGGATTCTGACAGAGGGCCACGAGACTTCGACCAGCGCGCAAAAATGGAGGCTCTAGACCCTTCCAGAGCCGAGATATCGGATGTCAAAGTTTTGACCTGAAAAAAAAACATAAGGGGTAACACTGTCGTTTTTGGCCGAAATTTTGACCCCCTCCGATCTTCTTGAAACTCTGGATTCTGACAGAGGGCCACGAGACTTCGACCAGCGCGCAAAAATGGAGGCTCTAGACCCTTCCAGAGCCGAGATATCGGATGTCAAAGTTTTGACCTGAAAAAAAAACATAAGGGGTAACACTGTCGTTTTTGGCCGAAATTTTGACCCCCTCCGATCTTCTTGAAACTCTGGATTCTGACAGAGGGCCACGAGACTTCGACCAGCGCGCAAAAATGGAGGCTCTAGACCCTTCCAGAGCCGAGATATCGGATGTCAAAGTTTTGACCTGAAAAAAAAACATAAGGGGTAACACTGTCGTTTTTGGCCGAAATTTTGACCCCCTCCGATCTTCTTGAAACTCTGGATTCTGACAGAGGGCCACGAGACTTCGACCAGCGCGCAAAAATGGAGGCTCTAGACCCTTCCAGAGCCGAGATATCGGATGTCAAAGTTTTGACCTGAAAAAAAAACATAAGGGGTAACACTGTCGTTTTTGGCCGAAATTTTGACCCCCTCCGATCTTCTTGAAACTCTGGATTCTGACAGAGGGCCACGAGACTTCGACCAGCGCGCAAAAATGGAGGCTCTAGACCCTTCCAGAGCCGAGATATCGGATGTCAAAGTTTTGACCTGAAAAAAAAACATAAGGGGTAACACTGTCGTTTTTGGCCGAAATTTTGACCCCCTCCGATCTTCTTGAAACTCTGGATTCTGACAGAGGGCCACGAGACTTCGACCAGCGCGCAAAAATGGAGGCTCTAGACCCTTCCAGAGCCGAGATATCGGATGTCAAAGTTTTGACCTGAAAAAAAAACATAAGGGGTAACACTGTCGTTTTTGGCCGAAATTTTGACCCCCTCCGATCTTCTTGAAACTCTGGATTCTGACAGAGGGCCACGAGACTTCGACCAGCGCGCAAAAATGGAGGCTCTAGACCCTTCCAGAGCCGAGATATCGGATGTCAAAGTTTTGACCTGAAAAAAAAACATAAGGGGTAACACTGTCGTTTTTGGCCGAAATTTTGACCCCCTCCGATCTTCTTGAAACTCTGGATTCTGACAGAGGGCCGCGAGACTTCGACCAGCGCGCAAAAATGGAGGCACTAGACCCTTCCAGAGCCGAGATATCGGATGTCAAAGTTTTGACCTGAAAAAAAAACATAAGGGGTAACACTGTCGTTTTTGGCCGAAATTTTGACCCCCTCCGATCTTCTTGAAAATCTGGATTCTGACAGAGGGCCACGAGACTTCGACCAGCGCGCAAAAATGGAGGCTCTAG
The DNA here is from genome assembly GCA_038021265.1 of Cyprinella venusta. Lineage (NCBI taxonomy): Eukaryota > Metazoa > Chordata > Actinopteri > Cypriniformes > Leuciscidae > Cyprinella > Cyprinella venusta. Next base: position 6,288,834 of record CM075873.1, read on the forward strand.
ACCCTTCCAGAGCCGAGATATCGGATGTCAAAGTTTTGACCTGAAAAAAAAACATAAGGGGTAACACTGTCGTTTTTGGCCGAAATTTTGACCCCCTCCGATCTTCTTGAAACTCTGGATTCTGACAGAGGGCCACGAGACTTCGACCAGCGCGCAAAAATGGAGGCTCTAGACCCTTCCAGAGCCGAGATATCGGATGTCAAAGTTTTGACCTGAAAAAAAAACATAAGGGGTAACACTGTAGTTTTTGGCCGAAATTTTGACCCCCTCCGATCTTCTTGAAACTCTGGATTCTGACAGAGGGCCACGAGACTTCGACCAGCGCGCAAATAAATGGAGGCTCTAGACCCTTCCAGAGCCGAGATATCGGATGTCAAAGTTTTGACCTGAAAAAAAAACATAAGGGGTAACACTGTCGTTTTTGGCCGAAATTTTGACCCCCTCCGATCTTCTTGAAACTCTGGATTTTGACAGAGGGCCACGAGACTTCGACCAGCGCGCAAAAATGGAGGCTGTAGACCCTTCCAGAGCCGAGATATCGGATGTCAAAGTTTTGACCTGAAAAAAAAACATAAGGGGTAACACTGTCGTTTTTGGCCGAAATTTTGACCCCCTCCGATCTTCTTGAAACTCTGGATTCTGACAGAGGGCCACGAGACTTCGACCAGCGCGCAAAAATGGAGGCTCTAGACCCTTCCAGAGCCGAGATATCGGATGTCAAAGTTTTGACCTGAAAAAAAAAACATAAGGGTAACACTGTCATTTTTGGCCGAAATTTTGACCCCCTCCGATCTTCTTGAAACTCTGGTTTCTGACAGAGGGCCACGAGACTTCGACCAGCGCGCAAAAATGGAGGCTCTAGACCCTTCCAGAGCCGAGATATCGGATGTCAAAGTTTTGACCTGAAAAAAAAACATAAGGGGTAACACTGTCGTTTTTGGCCGAAATTTTGACCCCCTCCGATCTTCTTGAAACTCTGGATTCTGACAGAGGGCCGCGAGACTTCGACCAGCGCGCAAAAATGGAGGCTCTAGACCCTTCCAGAGCCGAGATATCGGATGTCAAAGTTTTGACCTGAAAAAAAAACATAAGGGGTAACACTGTCGTTTTGGCCGAAATTTTGACCCCCTCCGATTTTCTTGAAACTCTGGATTCTGACAGAGGGCCACGAGACTTCGACCAGCGCGCAAAAATGGAGGCTCTAGACCCTTCCAGAGCCGAGATATCGGATGTCAAAGTTTTGACCTGAAAAAAAAAACATAAGGGGTAACACTGTCGTTTTTGGCCGAAATTTTGACCCCCTCCGATCTTCTTGAAACTCTGGATTCTGACAGAGGGCCGCGAGACTTCGACCAGCGCGCAAAAATGGAGGCACTAGACCCTTCCAGAGCCGAGATATCGGATGTCAAAGTTTTGACCTGAAAAAAAAACATAAGGGGTAACACTGTCGTTTTTGGCCGAAATTTTGACCCCCTCCGATCTTCTTGAAACTCTGGATTCTGACAGAGGGCCACGAGACTTCGACCAGCGCGCAAAAATGGAGGCTCTAGACCCTTCCAGAGCCGAGATATCGGATGTCAAAGTTTTGACCTGAAAAAAAACATAAGGGGTAACACTGTCGTTTTTGGCCGAAATTTTGACCCCCTCCGATCTTCTTGAAACTCTGGATTCTGACAGAGGGCCACGAGACTTCGACCAGCGCGCAAAAATGGAGGCTCTAGACCCTTCCAGAGCCGAGATATCGGATGTCAAAGTTTTGACCTGAAAAAAAAACATAAGGGGTAACACTGTCATTTTTGGCCGAAATTTTGACCCCCTCCGATCTTCTTGAAACTCTGGATTCTGACAGAGGGCCACGAGACTTCGACCAGCGCGCAAAAATGGAGGCTCTAGACCCTTCCAGAGCCGAGATATCGGATGTCAAAGTTTTGACCTGAAAAAAAAACATAAGGGGTAACACTGTCGTTTTTGGCCGAAATTATGACCCCCTCCGATCTTCTTGAAACTCTGGATTCTGACAGAGGGCCACGAGACTTCGACCAGCGCGCAAAAATGGAGGCTCTAGACCCTTCCAGAGCCGAGATATCGGATGTCAAAGTTTTGACCTGAAAAAAAAACATAAGGGTAACACTGTCGTTTTTGGCCGAAATTTTGACCCCCTCCGATCTTCTTGAAACTCTGGATTCTGACAGAGGGCCACGAGACTTCGACCAGCGCGCAAAAATGGAGGCTCTAGACCTTCCAGAGCCGAGATATCGGATGTCAAAGTTTTGACCTGAAAAAAAAACATAAGGGGTAACACTGTCGTTTTTGGCCGAAATTTTGACCCCTCCGATCTTCTTGAAACTCTGGATTCTGACAGAGGGCCACGAGACTTCGACAGCGCGCAAAAATGGAGGCTCTAGACCCTTCCAGAGCCGAGATATCGGATGTCAAAGTTTTGACCTGAAAAAAAAACATAAGGGGTAAAACTGTCATTTTTGGCCGAAATTTTGACCCCCTCCGATCTTCTTGAAACTCTGGATTCTGACAGAGGGCCACGAGACTTCGACCAGCGCGCAAAAATGGAGGCTCTAGACCCTTCCAGAGCCGAGATATCGGATGTCAAAGTTTTGACCTGAAAAAAAAACATAAGGGGTAACACTGTCGTTTTTGGCCGAAATTATGACCCCCTCCGATCTTCTTGAAACTCTGGATTCTGACAGAGGGCCACGAGACTTCGACCAGCGCGCAAAAATGGAGGCTCTAGACCCTTCCAGAGCCGAGATATCGGATGTCAAAGTTTTGACCTGAAAAAAAACATAAGGGGTAACACTGTCGTTTTTGGCCGAAATTTTGACCCCCTCCGATCTTCTTGAAACTCTGGATTCTGACAGAGGGCCACGAGACTTCGACCAGCGCGCAAAAATGGAGGCTCTAGACCCTTCCAGAGCCGAGATATCGGATGTCAAAGTTTTGACCTGAAAAAAAAACATAAGGGGTAACACTGTCGTTTTTGGCCGAAATTTTGACCCCCTCTGATCTTCTTGAAACTCTGGATTCTGACAGAGGGCCACGAGACTTCGACCAGCGCGCAAAAATGGAGGCTCTAGACCCTTCCAGAGCCGAGATATCGGATGTCAAAGTTTTGACCTGAAAAAAAAAAACATAAGGGGTAACACTGTCGTTTTTGGCCGAAATTTTGACCCCCTCCGATCTTCTTGAAACTCTGGATTCTGACAGAGGGCCACGAGACTTCGACCAGCACGCAAAAATGGAGGCTCTAGACCCTTCCAGAGCCGAGATATTGGATGTCAAAGTTTTGACCTGAAAAAAAAACATAAGGGGTAACACTGTCGTTTTTGGCCGAAATTTTGACCCCCTCCGATCTTCTTGAAACTCTGGATTCTGACAGAGGGCCACGAGACTTCGACCAGCGCGCAAAAATGGAGGCTCTAGACCCTTCCAGAGCCGAGATATCGGATGTCAAAGTTTTGACCTGAAAAAAAAACATAAGGGGTAACAATGTCGTTTTTGGCCGAAATTTTGACCCCCTCCGATCTTCTTGAAAATCTGGATTCTGACAGAGGGCCACGAGACTTCGACCAGCGCGCAAAAATGGAGGCTCTAGACCCTTCCAGAGCCGAGATATCGGATGTCAAAGTTTTGACCTGAAAAAAAAAACATAAGGGGTAACACTGTCGTTTTTGGCCGAAATTTTGACCCCCTCCGATCTTCTTGAAACTCTGGATTCTGACAGAGGGCCACGAGACTTCGACCAGCGCGCAAAAATGGAGGCTCTAGACCCTTCCAGAGCCGAGATATCGGATGTCAAAGTTTTGACCTGAAAAAAAAACATAAGGGGTAACACTGTCGTTTTTGGCCGAAATTTTGACCCCCTCCGATCTTCTTGAAACTCTGGATTTTGACAGAGGGCCACGAGACTTCGACCAGCGCGCAAAAATGGAGGCTGTAGACCCTTCCAGAGCCGAGATATCGGATGTCAAAGTTTTGACCTGAAAAAAAAACATAAGGGGTAACACTGTCGTTTTTGGCCGAAATTTTGACCCCCTCCGATCTTCTTGAAACTCTGGATTCTGACAGAGGGCCACGAGACTTCGACCAGCGCGCAAAAATGGAGGCTCTAGACCCTTCCAGAGCCGAGATATCGGATGTCAAAGTTTTGACCTGAAAAAAAAAACATAAGGGGTAACACTGTCATTTTTGGCCGAAATTTTGACCCCCTCCGATCTTCTTGAAACTCTGGTTTCTGACAGAGGGCCACGAGACTTCGACCAGCGCGCAAAAATGGAGGCTCTAGACCCTTCCAGAGCCGAGATATCGGATGTCAAAGTTTTGACCTGAAAAAAAAACATAAGGGGTAACACTGTCGTTTTTGGCCGAAATTTTGACCCCCTCCGATCTTCTTGAAACTCTGGATTCTGACAGAGGGCCACGAGACTTCGACCAGCGCGCAAAAATGGAGGCTCTAGACCCTTCCAGAGCCGAGATATCGGATGTCAAAGTTTTGACCTGAAAAAAAAACATAAGGGGTAACACTGTCATTTTTGGCCGAAATTTTGACCCCCTCCGATCTTCTTGAAACTCTGGTTTCTGACAGAGGGCCACGAGACTTCGACCAGCGCGCAAAAATGGAGGCTCTAGACCCTTCCAGAGCCGAGATATCGGATGTCAAAGTTTTGACCTGAAAAAAAAACATAAGGGGTAACACTGTCGTTTTTGGCCGAAATTTTGACCCCCTCCGATCTTCTTGAAACTCTGGATTCTGACAGAGGGCCGCGAGACTTCGACCAGCGCGCAAAAATGGAGGCTCTAGACCCTTCCAGAGCCGAGATATCGGATGTCAAAGTTTTGACCTGAAAAAAAAACATAAGGGGTAACACTGTCGTTTTTGGCCGAAATTTTGACCCCCTCCGATCTTCTTGAAACTCTGGATTCTGACAGAGGGCCACGAGACTTCGACCAGCGCGCAAAAATGGAGGCTCTAGACCCTTCCAGAGCCGAGATATCGGATGTCAAAGTTTTGACCTGAAAAAAAAAACATAAGGGGTAACACTGTCGTTTTTGGCCGAAATTTTGACCCCCTCCGATCTTCTTGAAACTCCGGATTCTGACAGAGGGCCACGAGACTTCGACCAGCGCGCAAAAATGGAGGCTCTAGACCCTTCCGGAGCCGAGATATCGGATGTCAAAGTTTTGACCTGAAAAAAAAACATAAGGGGTAACACTGTCGTTTTTGGCTGAAATTCTGACCCCCTCCGATCTTCTTGAAACTCTGGATTCTGACAGAAGGCCACGAGACTTCGACCAGCGCGCAAAAATGGAGGCTCTAGACCCTTCCAGAGCCGAGATATCGGATGTCAAAGTTTTGACCTGAAAAAAAAACATAAGGGGTAACACTGTCGTTTTTGGCCGAAATTATGACCCCCTCCGATCTTCTTGAAACTCTGGATTCTGACAGAGGGCCACGAGACTTCGACCAGCGCGCAAAAATGGAGGCTCTAGACCCTTCCAGAGCCGAGATATCGGATGTCAAAGTTTTGACCTGAAAAAAAAACATAAGGGGTAACACTGTCGTTTTTGGCCGAAATTTTGACCCCCTCTGATCTTCTTGAAACTCTGGATTCTGACAGAGGGCCACGAGACTTCGACCAGCGCGCAAAAATGGAGGCTCTAGACCCTTCCAGAGCCGAGATATCGGATGTCAAAGTTTTGACCTGAAAAAAAAAACATAAGGGGTAACACTGTCGTTTTTGGCCGAAATTTTGACCCCCTCTGATCTTCTTGAAACTCTGGATTCTGACAGAGGGCCACGAGACTTCGACCAGCGCGCAAAAATGGAGGCTCTAGACCCTTCCAGAGCCGAGATATCGGATGTCAAAGTTTTGACCTGAAAAAAAAACATAAGGGGTAACACTGTCGTTTTTGGCCGAAATTTTGACCCCCTCCGATCTTCTTGAAACTCTGGATTCTGACAGAGGGCCACGAGACTTCGACCAGCACGCAAAAATGGAGGCTCTAGACCCTTCCAGAGCCGAGATATCGGATGTCAAAGTTTTGACCTGAAAAAAAAAACATAAGGGGTAACACTGTCGTTTTTGGCCGAAATTTTGACCCCCTCCGATCTTCTTGAAAATCTGGATTCTGACAGAGGGCCACGAGACTTCGACCAGCGCGCAAAAATGGAGGCTCTAGACCCTTCCAGAGCCGAGATATCGGATGTCAAAGTTTTGACCTGAAAAAAAAAACATAAGGGGTAACACTGTCGTTTTTGGCCGAAATTTTGACCCCCTCCGATCTTCTTGAAACTCTGGATTCTGACAGAGGGCCGCGAGACTTCGACCAGCGCGCAAAAATGGAGGCACTAGACCCTTCCAGAGCCGAGATATCGGATGTCAAAGTTTTGACCTGAAAAAAAAACATAAGGGGTAACACTGTCGTTTTTGGCCGAAATTTTGACCCCCTCCGATCTTCTTGAAACTCTGGATTCTGACAGAGGGCCACGAGACTTCGACCAGCGCGCAAAAATGGAGGCTCTAGACCCTTCCAGAGCCGAGATATCGGATGTCAAAGTTTTGACCTGAAAAAAAAACATAAGGGGTAACACTGTCGTTTTTGGCCGAAATTTTGACCCCCTCCGATCTTCTTGAAACTCTGGATTCTGACAGAGGGCCACGAGACTTCGACCAGCGCGCAAAAATGGAGGCTCTAGACCCTTCCAGAGCCGAGATATCGGATGTCAAAGTTTTGACCTGAAAAAAAAACATAAGGGGTAACACTGTCGTTTTTGGCCGAAATTTTGACCCCCTCCGATCTTCTTGAAACTCTGGATTCTGACAGAGGGCCACGAGACTTCGACCAGCGCGCAAAAATGGAGGCTCTAGACCCTTCCAGAGCCGAGATATCGGATGTCAAAGTTTTGACCTGAAAAAAAAAACATAAGGGGTAACACTGTCATTTTTGGCCGAAATTTTGACCCCCTCCGATCTTCTTGAAACTCTGGATTCTGACAGAGGGCCACGAGACTTCGACCAGCGCGCAAAAATGGAGGCTCTAGACCCTTCCAGAGCCGAGATATCGGATGTCAAAGTTTTGACCTGAAAAAAAAAACATAAGGGGTAACACTGTCGTTTTTGGCCGGAATTATGACCCCCTCTGATCTTCTTGAAACTCTGGATTCTGACAGAGGGCCACGAGACTTCGACCAGCGCGCAAAAATGGAGGCTCTAGACCCTTCCAGAGCCGAGATATCGGATGTCAAAGTTTTGACCTGAAAAAAAAAACATAAGGGGTAACACTGTCGTTTTTGGCCGAAATTTTGACCCCCTCCGATCTTCTTGAAACTCTGGATTCTGACAGAGGGCCACGAGACTTCGACCAGCGCGCAAAAATGGAGGCTCTAGACCCTTCCAGAGCCGAGATATCGGATGTCAAAGTTTTGACCTGAAAAAAAAACATAAGGGGTAACACTGTCGTTTTTGGCCGAAATTTTGACCCCCTCTGATCTTCTTGAAACTCTGGATTCTGACAGAGGACCACGAGACTTCGACCAGCGCGCAAAAATGGAGGCTCTAGACCCTTCCATAGCCGAGATATCGGATGTCAAAGTTTTGACCTGAAAAAAAAACATAAGGGGTAACACTGTCGTTTTTGGCCGAAATTTTGACCCCCTCCGATCTTCTTGAAACTCTGGATTCTGACAGAGGGCCACGAGACTTCGACCAGCGCGCAAAAATGGAGGCTCTAGACCCTTCCAGAGCCGAGATATCGGATGTCAAAGTTTTGACCTGAAAAAAAAACATAAGGGGTAACACTGTCGTTTTTGGCCGAAATTTTGACCCCCTCCGATCTTCTTGAAACTCTGGATTCTGACAGAGGGCCACGAGACTTCGACCAGCGCGCAAAAATGGAGGCTCTAGACCCTTCCAGAGCCGAGATATCGGATGTCAAAGTTTTGACCTGAAAAAAAAACATAAGGGGTAACACTGTCGTTTTTGGCCGAAATTTTGACCCCCTCCGATCTTCTTGAAACTCTGGATTCTGACAGAGGGCCACGAGACTTCGACCAGCGCGCAAAAATGGAGGCTCTAGACCCTTCCAGAGCCGAGATATCGGATGTCAAAGTTTTGACCTGAAAAAAAACATAAGGGGTAACACTGTCGTTTTTGGCCGAAATTTTGACCCCCTCCGATCTTCTTGAAACTCTGGATTCTGACAGAGGGCCACGAGACTTCGACCAGCGCGCAAAAATGGAGGCTCTAGACCCTTCCAGAGCCGAGATATCGGATGTCAAAGTTTTGACCTGAAAAAAAAAACATAAGGGGTAACACTGTCGTTTTTGGCCGAAATTTTGACCCCCTCCGATCTTCTTGAAACTCTGGATTCTGACAGAGGGCCGCGAGACTTCGACCAGCGCGCAAAAATGGAGGCACTAGACCCTTCCAGAGCCGAGATATCGGATGTCAAAGTTTTGACCTGAAAAAAAAACATAAGGGGTAACACTGTCGTTTTTGGCCGAAATTTTGACCCCCTCCGATCTTCTTGAAACTCTGGATTCTGACAGAGGGCCACGAGACTTCGACCAGCGCGCAAAAATGGAGGCTCTAGACCCTTCCAGAGCCGAGATATCGGATGTCAAAGTTTTGACCTGAAAAAAAAACATAAGGGGTAACACTGTCGTTTTTGGCCGAAATTTTGACCCCCTCCGATCTTCTTGAAACTCTGGATTCTGACAGAGGGCCACGAGACTTCGACCAGCGCGCAAAAATGGAGGCTCTAGACCCTTCCAGAGCCGAGATATCGGATGTCAAAGTTTTGACCTGAAAAAAAAACATAAGGGGTAACACTGTCGTTTTTGGCCGAAATTTTGACCCCCTCCGATCTTCTTGAAACTCTGGATTCTGACAGAGGGCCACGAGACTTCGACCAGCGCGCAAAAATGGAGGCTCTAGACCCTTCCAGAGCCGAGATATCGGATGTCAAAGTTTTGACCTGAAAAAAAAAACATAAGGGGTAACACTGTCATTTTTGGCCGAAATTTTGACCCCCTCCGATCTTCTTGAAACTCTGGATTCTGACAGAGGGCCACGAGACTTCGACCAGCGCGCAAAAATGGAGGCTCTAGACCCTTCCAGAGCCGAGATATCGGATGTCAAAGTTTTGAACTGAAAAAAAAAACATAAGGGGTAACACTGTCGTTTTTGGCCGGAATTATGACCCCCTCTGATCTTCTTGAAACTCTGGATTCTGACAGAGGGCCACGAGACTTCGACCAGCGCGCAAAAATGGAGGCTCTAGACCCTTCCAGAGCCGAGATATCGGATGTCAAAGTTTTGACCTGAAAAAAAAAACATAAGGGGTAACACTGTCGTTTTTGGCCGAAATTTTGACCCCCTCCGATCTTCTTGAAACTCTGGATTCTGACAGAGGGCCACGAGACTTCGACCAGCGCGCAAAAATGGAGGCTCTAGACCCTTCCAGAGCCGAGATATCGGATGTCAAAGTTTTGACCTGAAAAAAAAACATAAGGGGTAACACTGTCGTTTTTGGCCGAAATTTTGACCCCCTCTGATCTTCTTGAAACTCTGGATTCTGACAGAGGACCACGAGACTTCGACCAGCGCGCAAAAATGGAGGCTCTAGACCCTTCCATAGCCGAGATATCGGATGTCAAAGTTTTGACCTGAAAAAAAAACATAAGGGGTAACACTGTCGTTTTTGGCCGAAATTTTGACCCCCTCCGATCTTCTTGAAACTCTGGATTCTGACAGAGGGCCACGAGACTTCGACCAGCGCGCAAAAATGGAGGCTCTAGACCCTTCCAGAGCCGAGATATCGGATGTCAAAGTTTTGACCTGAAAAAAAAACATAAGGGGTAACACTGTCGTTTTTGGCCGAAATTTTGACCCCCTCCGATCTTCTTGAAACTCTGGATTCTGACAGAGGGCCACGAGACTTCGACCAGCGCGCAAAAATGGAGGCTCTAGACCCTTCCAGAGCCGAGATATCGGATGTCAAAGTTTTGACCTGAAAAAAAAACATAAGGGGTAACACTGTCGTTTTTGGCCGAAATTTTGACCCCCTCCGATCTTCTTGAAACTCTGGATTCTGACAGAGGGCCACGAGACTTCGACCAGCGCGCAAAAATGGAGGCTCTAGACCCTTCCAGAGCCGAGATATCGGATGTCAAAGTTTTGACCTGAAAAAAAAACATAAGGGGTAACACTGTCGTTTTTGGCCGAAATTATGACCCCCTCCGATCTTCTTGAAACTCTGGATTCTGACAGAGGGCCACGAGACTTCGACCAGCGCGCAAAAATGGAGGCTCTAGACCCTTCCAGAGCCGAGATATCGGATGTCAAAGTTTTGACCTGAAAAAAAAACATAAGGGGTAACACTGTCGTTTTTGGCCGAAATTTTGACCCCCTCCGATCTTCTTGAAACTCTGGATTCTGACAGAGGGCCACGAGACTTCGACCAGCGCGCAAAAATGGAGGCTCTAGACCCTTCCAGAGCCGAGATATCGGATGTCAAAGTTTTGACCTGAAAAAAAAACATAAGGGGTAACACTGTCGTTTTTGGCCGAAATTTTGACCCCCTCTGATCTTCTTGAAACTCTGGATTCTGACAGAGGGCCACGAGACTTCGACCAGCGCGCAAAAATGGAGGCTCTAGACCCTTCCAGAGCCGAGATATCGGATGTCAAAGTTTTGACCTGAAAAAAAAAAACATAAGGGGTAACACTGTCGTTTTTGGCCGAAATTTTGACCCCCTCCGATCTTCTTGAAACTCTGGATTCTGACAGAGGGCCACGAGACTTCGACCAGCGCGCAAAAATGGAGGCTCTAGACCCTTCCAGAGCAGAGATATCGGATGTCAAAGTTTTGACCTGAAAAAAAAAACATAAGGGGTAACACTGTCGTTTTTGGCCGAAATTTTGACCCCCTCCGATCTTCTTGAAACTCTGGATTCTGACAGAGGGCCACGAGACTTCGACCAGCGCGCAAAAATGGAGGCTCTAGACCCTTCCAGAGCCGAGATATCGGATGTCAAAGTTTTGACCTGAAAAAAAAACATAAGGGGTAACACTGTCGTTTTTGGCCGAAATTTTGACCCCCTCCGATCTTCTTGAAAATCTGGATTCTGACAGAGGGCCACGAGACTTCGACCAGCGCGCAAAAATGGAGGCTCTAGACCCTTCCAGAGCCGAGATATCGGATGTCAAAGTTTTGACCTGAAAAAAAAAACATAAGGGGTAACACTGTCGTTTTTGGCCGAAATTTTGACCCCCTCCGATCTTCTTGAAACTCTGGATTCTGACAGAGGGCCACGAGACTTCGACCAGCGCGCAAAAATGGAGGCTCTAGACCCTTCCAGAGCCGAGATATCGGATGTCAAAGTTTTGACCTGAAAAAAAAACATAAGGGGTAACACTGTCGTTTTTGGCCGAAATTTTGACCCCCTCCGATCTTCTTGAAACTCTGGATTCTGACAGAGGGCCGCGAGACTTCGACCAGCGCGCAAAAATGGAGGCACTAGACCCTTCCAGAGCCGAAATATCGGATGTCAAAGTTTTGACCTGAAAAAAAAACATAAGGGGTAACACTGTCGTTTTTGGCCGAAATTTTGACCCCCGCCGATCTTCTTGAAACTCTGGATTCTGACAGAGGGCCACGAGACTTCGACCAGCGCACAAAAATGGAGGCTCTAGACCCTTCCAGAGCCGAGATATCGGATGTCAAAGTTTTGACCTGAAAAAAAACATAAGGGGTAACACTGTCGTTTTTGACCGAAATTTTGACCCCCTCCGATCTTCTTGAAACTCTGGATTCTGACAGAGGGCCACGAGACTTCGACCAGCGCGCAAAAATGGAGGCTCTAGACCCTTCCAGAGCCGAGATATCGGATGTCAAAGTTTTGACCTGAAAAAAAAACATAAGGGGTAACACTGTCGTTTTTGGCCAAAATTTTGACCCCCTCCGATCTTCTTGAAACTCTGGATTCTGACAGAGGGCCACGAGACTTCGACCAGCGCGCAAAAATGGAGGCTCTAGACCCTTCCAGAGCCGAGATATCGGATGTCAAAGTTTTGACCTGAAAAAAAAACATAAGGGGTAACACTGTCGTTTTTGGCCGAAATTTTGACCCCCTCTGATCTTCTTGAAACTCTGGATTCTGACAGAGGGCCACGAGACATCGACCAGCGCGCAAAAATGGAGGCTCTAGACCCTTCCAGAGCCGAGATATCGGATGTCAAAGTTTTGACCTGAAAAAAAAAACATAAGGGGTAACACTGTCGTTTTTGGCCGAAATTTTGACCCCCTCCGATCTTCTTGAAACTCTGGATTCTGACAGAGGGCCACGAAACTTCGACCAGCGTGCAAAAATGGAGGCTCTAGACCCTTCCAGAGCCGAGATATCGGCTGTCAAAGTTTTGACCTGAAAAAAAAACATAAGGGGTAACACTGTCGTTTTTGGCCGAAATTTTGACCCCCTCCGATCTTCTTGAAACTCTGGATTCTGACAGAGGGCCACGAGACTTCGACCAGCGCGCAAAAATGGAGGCTCTAGACCCTTCCAGAGCCGAGATATCGGATGTCAAAGTTTTGACCTGAAAAAAAAACATAAGGGGTAACACTGTCGTTTTTGGCCGAAATTTTGACCCCCTCCGATCTTCTTGAAACTCTGGATTCTGACAGAGGGCCACGAGACTTCGACCAGTGCGCAAAAATGGAGGCTCTAGACCCTTCCAGAGCCGAGATATCGGATGTCAAAGTTTTGACCTGAAAAAAAAAAACATAAGGGGTAACACTGTCGTTTTTGGCCGAAATTTTGACCCCCTCCGATCTTCTTGAAACTCTGGATTCTGACAGAGGGCCACGAGACTTCGACCAGCGCGCAAAAATGGAGGCTCTAGACCCTTCCAGAGCCGAGATATCGGATGTCAAAGTTTTGACCTGAAAAAAAAAACATAAGGGGTAACACTGTCGTTTTTGGCCGAAATTTTGACCCCCTCCGATCTTCTTGAAACTCTGGATTCTGACAGAGGGCCACGAGACTTCGACCAGCGCGCAAAAATGGAGGCTCTAGACCCTTCCAGAGCCGAGATATCGGATGTCAAAGTTTTGACCTGAAAAAAAAAACATAAGGGGTAACACTGTCGTTTTTGGCCGAAATTTTGACCCCCTCCGATCTTCTTGAAACTCTGGATTCTGACAGAGGGCCACGAGACTTCGACCAGCGCGCAAAAATGGAGGCTCTAGACCCTTCCAGAGCCGAGATATCGGATGTCAAAGTTTTGACCTGAAAAAAAAACATAAGGGGTAACACTGTCGTTTTTGGCCAAAATTTTGACCCCCTCCGATCTTCTTGAAACTCTGGATTCTGACAGAGGGCCACGAGACTTCGACCAGCGCGCAAAAATGGAGGCTCTAGACCCTTCCAGAGCCGAGATATCGGATGTCAAAGTTTTGACCTGAAAAAAAAACATAAGGGGTAACACTGTCGTTTTTGGCCGAAATTTTGACCCCCTCCGATCTTCTTGAAACTCTGGATTCTGACAGAGGGCCACGAGACATCGACCAGCGCACAAAAATGGAGGCTCTAGACCCTTCCAGAGCCGAGATATCGGATGTCAAAGTTTTGACCTGAAAAAAAACATAAGGGGTAACACTGTCGTTTTTGGCCGAAATTTTGACCCCCTCCGATCTTCTTGAAACTCTGGATTCTGACAGAGGGCCACGAGACTTCGACCAGCGCGCAAAAATGGAGGCTCTAGACCCTTCCAGAGCCGAGATATCGGATGTCAAAGTTTTGACCTGAAAAAAAAAACATAAGGGGTAACACTGTCGTTTTTGGCCGAAATTTTGACCCCCTCCGATCTTATTGAAACTCTGGATTCTGACAGAGGGCCACGAGACATCGACCAGCGCGCAAAAATGGAGGCTCTAGACCCTTCCAGAGCCGAGATATCGGATGTCAAAGTTTTGACCTGAAAAAAAAAAACATAAGGGGTAACACTGTCGTTTTTGGCCGAAATTTTGACCCCCTCCGATCTTCTTGAAACTCTGGATTCTGACAGAGGGCCACGAGACTTCGACCAGCGCGCAAAAATGGAGGCTCTAGACCCTTCCAGAGCCGAGATATCGGATGTCAAAGTTTTGACCTGAAAAAAAAACATAAGGGGTAACACTGTCGTTTTTGGCCGAAATTTTGACCCCCTCCGATCTTCTTGAAACTCTGGATTCTGACAGAGGGCCACGAGACTTCGACCAGTGCGCAAAAATGGAGGCTCTAGACCCTTCCAGAGCCGAGATATCGGATGTCAAAGTTTTGACCTGAAAAAAAAAAACATAAGGGGTAACACTGTCGTTTTTGGCCGAAATTTTGACCCCCTCCGATCTTCTTGAAACTCTGGATTCTGACAGAGGGCCACGAGACTTCGACCAGCGCGCAAAAATGGAGGCTCTAGACCCTTCCAGAGCCGAGATATCGGATGTCAAAGTTTTGACCTGAAAAAAAAAACATAAGGGGTAACACTGTCGTTTTTGGCCGAAATTTTGACCCCCTCCGATCTTCTTGAAACTCTGGATTCTGACAGAGGGCCACGAGACTTCGACCAGCGCGCAAAAATGGAGGCTCTAGACCCTTCCAGAGCCGAGATATCGGATGTCAAAGTTTTGACCTGAAAAAAAAACATAAGGGGTAACACTGTCGTTTTTGGCCAAAATTTTGACCCCCTCCGATCTTCTTGAAACTCTGGATTCTGACAGAGGGCCACGAGACTTCGACCAGCGCGCAAAAATGGAGGCTCTAGACCCTTCCAGAGCCGAGATATCGGATGTCAAAGTTTTGACCTGAAAAAAAAACATAAGGGGTAACACTGTCGTTTTTGGCCGAAATTTTGACCCCCTCCGATCTTCTTGAAACTCTGGATTCTGACAGAGGGCCACGAGACATCGACCAGCGCGCAAAAATGGAGGCTCTAGACCCTTCCAGAGCCGAGATATCGGATGTCAAAGTTTTGACCTGAAAAAAAAACATAAGGGGTAACACTGTCGTTTTTGGCCAAAATTTTGACCCCCTCCGATCTTCTTGAAACTCTGGATTCTGACAGAGGGCCACGAGACTTCGACCAGCGCGCAAAAATGGAGGCTCTAGACCCTTCCAGAGCCGAGATATCGGATGTCAAAGTTTTGACCTGAAAAAAAAACATAAGGGGTAACACTGTCGTTTTTGGCCGAAATTTTGACCCCCTCCGATCTTCTTGAAACTCTGGATTCTGACAGAGGGCCACGAGACATCGACCAGCGCGCAAAAATGGAGGCTCTAGACCCTTCCAGAGCCGAGATATCGGATGTCAAAGTTTTGACCTGAAAAAAAAAACATAAGGGGTAACACTGTCGTTTTTGGCCGAAATTTTGACCCCCTCCGATCTTCTTGAAACTCTGGATTCTGACAGAGGGCCACGAGACTTCGACCAGCGCGCAAAAATGGAGGCTCTAGACCCTTCCAGAGCCGAGATATCGGCTGTCAAAGTTTTGACCTGAAAAAAAAACATAAGGGGTAACACTGTCGTTTTTGGCCGAAATTTTGACCCCCTCCGATCTTCTTGAAACTCTGGATTCTGACAGAGGGCCACGAGACTTCGACCAGTGCGCAAAAATGGAGGCTCTAGACCCTTCCAGAGCCGAGATATCGGATGTCAAAGTTTTGACCTGAAAAAAAAACATAAGGGGTAACACTGTCGTTTTTGGCCGAAATTTTGACCCCCTCTGATCTTCTTGAAACTCTGGATTCTGACAGAGGGCCACGAGACATCGACCAGCGCGCAAAAATGGAGGCTCTAGACCCTTCCAGAGCCGAGATATCGGATGTCAAAGTTTTGACCTGAAAAAAAAAACATAAGGGGTAACACTGTCGTTTTTGGCCGAAATTTTGACCCCCTCCGATCTTCTTGAAACTCTGGATTCTGACAGAGGGCCACGAAACTTCGACCAGCGTGCAAAAATGGAGGCTCTAGACCCTTCCAGAGCCGAGATATCGGCTGTCAAAGTTTTGACCTGAAAAAAAAACATAAGGGGTAACACTGTCGTTTTTGGCCGAAATTTTGACCCCCTCCGATCTTCTTGAAACTCTGGATTCTGACAGAGGGCCACGAGACTTCGACCAGCGCGCAAAAATGGAGGCTCTAGACCCTTCCAGAGCCGAGATATCGGATGTCAAAGTTTTGACCTGAAAAAAAAACATAAGGGGTAACACTGTCGTTTTTGGCCGAAATTTTGACCCCCTCCGATCTTCTTGAAACTCTGGATTCTGACAGAGGGCCACGAGACTTCGACCAGCGCGCAAAAATGGAGGCTCTAGACCCTTCCAGAGCCGAGATATCGAAAGTCAAAATTTCGACCCGAAAAAAAACATAAGGGGTAACACTGTCGTTTTTTTTTTTTTGGCCAAAATTTTGACCCCCTCCGATCTTCTTGAAACTCTGGATTCTGACAGAGGGCCACGAGACTTCGACCAGCGCCCAAAAATGGAGGCTCTAGACCAGGGGTGGGCAAACTACGGCCCGCGGGCCACATGTGGCCCGTTAGGCTGTTTAATCCGGCCCGTCGAGTATTTAAAATATTGTCATAGAGATTGCATTTGCATGGGGAGCGTTGTGCAGCGCGGTCTGTAGCGGGAGAGCGAGGGGGGAGCCGAGCGGTAAGCGGGCTGTGCTGACAGAGTGGGGAGAGAGAGAGACTGGGAGCTCGTGCACGCGCTGTCGAGAGAGAGAAAACGCTGGGCTGCAAGCTTTTCCAGTGGAAAGAGTGTTGCTGCATTTGTGACCTGAGAAGCTGAATCCAGCGGGAAGAGTACTGTTTTATATGTGATTTGTTTTTGAAATATTCTGAATTAATTGTGTGAGCGCAAGCAAGCGTTGTGGGGAGAGAAAGTAACTCAATAAAGTGCATGAGCCCCAGTATTCGCCGACCCTGTGTCTCCTTCCATCACCCATTCACCGAACCAACATCCCTGTCACACATTCATTTTGCCTTTTTCCTGTAATACTTGAATAAAGCAGATCATTCATTCAGAGCTGTTGTGGCTGTGCTGCGGAGTGTCACGTGACAAGCAATGACGCGTCACCATGGAAACCATACAGTGAATAAATAACGGTTGCATTGCAAAGCTCATGTAACCCCTCACACACCCAGGTCCAACTCGCCCCGCTCCGAGCGGGCCTCGAACCCGGGTCTCCGGCATGAGAGTCAGGTGCGCTAACAAGGAGGCTAAAGACTGCAGCCTCTAGCGTCTGTCGCTAGAGCGCCTAATGACAGACTTTATTTTTATTTGTCCCCTTTGGGCAATTGGTTTCGCAGCAAGGTAAGCACAGAACTATCACAAATACACAAATACAAGACAGAAACACATAAAGACACTTAATGTAACAGGCCCTGAAAAAAAAATTACAGAATATTCTAAAAAAATATATATAACTAGTAAATCCATTTTTAAAGTAGCATAACTAACAACTCATAATATAGCAACATTTCCTCAACCATCCCCCTTTCAGCAGCAACATCATCAAAAACAAGCAATACTATACAGAATATGAGATCGGGGAGTGAGGTTTACTCGCACAGCAACTACTAGCTGAACTCCGTTACACTCACCGCCCTAAACCTCACTCTCATCCGGGTCACGGCACCAATGTAACCCCTAACACCCGGGTCCTACTCGCCCCGCTCCGAGCGGGCCTCGAACCCGGGTCCCCGGCATGAGAGTCAGGCGCTCTAACAAGGAGACTAAAGACTGCAGCCTCTAGCGTCTGTCGCTAGAGCGCCTATTGAGATCGGGGAGTGAGGTTTACTCGCACAGCAACTACTAGCTAAACTCCGTTACACTCACCCCCCTAAACCTCACTCTCATCCGGGTCACGGCACCAATGTAACCCCTCACACCCGGGTCCTACTCGCCCCGCTCTGAGCGGGCCTCGAACCCGGGTCTCCGGCATGAGAGTCAGGTGCGCTAACAAAGAGGCTAAAGACTGCAGCCTCTAACGTCTGTCGCTAGAGCGCCTATTGAGATCGGGGAGTGAGGTTTACCCGCACAGCAACTACCAGCTGGCCTCCATTACACTCAACCCCCTAAACCTCACTCTCATCCGGGTCACGGCACCAATGTAACCCCTCACACACCCGGGTCCTACTCGCCCCGCTCTGAGCGGGCCTCCGGCATGAGAGTCAGGCGCGCTAACAAGGAGGCTAAAGACTGCAGCCTCTAGCGTCTGTCGCTAGAGCGCCTATTGAGATCGGGGAGTGAGGTTTACCCGCACAGCAACTACCAGCTGGCCTCCATTACACTCACCCCCCTAAACCTCACTCTCATCTGGGTCACGGCACCAATGTAACCCCTCACACACCCGGGTCCAACTCGACCCGCTCCGAGCGGGCCTCGAACCGGGGTCTCCGGCATGAGAGTCAGGCGCGCTAACAAGGAGGCTAAAGACTGCAGCCTCCAAAAAAGGAGGCTCTAGACCCTTCCAGAGCCGAGACATCGAAAGTCAAAATTTCGACCCGAAAAAAAAACATAAGGGGTAACACTTTCGTTTTTTTTTTTTGGCCAAAATTTTGACCCCCTCCTATATTCTTGAAACTCTGAGTTCTGACAGAGGGCCACGAGACTTCGACCAGCGCGCAAAAATAGAGGCTCTAGACCCTTCCAGAGCAGAGATATTGAAAGTCAAAATTTCGACCCGAAAAAAAAAAACATAAGGGGTAACACTGTCGTTTTTTTTTTGGCCGAAATTTTGACCCCCTCCGATCTTCTTGAAACTCTGGATTCTGACAGAGGGCCACGAGACTTCGACCAGCACGCAAAAATGGAGGCTGTAGACCCTTCCAGAGCCGAGATATCGAAGGTCAAAATTTCGACCCGAAAAAAAAAACGTAAGGGGTAACACTCGTTTTTTTTTTTTTGGCCGAAATTTTGACCTCTTCCGATCTTCTTGAAACTCTGGATTCTGACAGAGGGCCATGAGACTTCGACCAGCGCGCAAAAATGGAGGCTCTAGACCCTTCCAGAGCCGAGATATCGAAGATCAAAATTTCGACCCGAAAAAAAAAACATAAGGGGTAACACTGTCGTTTTTTTTTTTTTGGCCGAAATTTTAACCCCCTCTGATCTTCTTGAAACTCTGGATTCTGACAGAGGGCCACGAGACTTCGACCAGCGCGCAAAAATGGAGGCTCTAGACCCTTCCAGAGCCGAGATATCGAAGGTCAAAATTTGGACCCGAAAAAAACATAAGGGGTAACACTGTCGTTTTTTTTTTTTTTGGCCGAAATTTTGACCTCTTCCGATCTTCTTGAAACTCTGAATTCTGACAGAGGGCCACGAGACTTCGACCAGCGCGCAAAAATGGAGGCTCTAGACCCTTCCAGAGCCGAGATATCGAAGGTCAAAATTTGGACCCGAAAAAAAAAAACATAAGGGGTAACACTGTCGTTTTTTTTTTTTTTTGGCCGAAATTTTGACCCCCTCCGATCTTCTTGAAACTCTGGATTCTGACAGAGGGCCAGGAGACTTCGACCAGCGCGCAAAAATAGAGGCTCTAGACCCTTCCAGAGCCAAGATATCGAAAGTCAAAATTTCGACCCAAAAAAAAAAAACATAAGGGGTAACACTGTCCTTTTTTTTTTAGCCAAAATTTTGACCCCCTCCGATCTTCTTGAAACTCAGGATTCTGACAGAGGGCCACGAGACTTCGACCAGCGTGCAAAAATGGAGGCTCTAGACCCTTCCAGAGCCGAGATATTGAAAGTCAAAATTTCGACCCGAAAAAAAAAACATAAGGGTAACACTGTCGTTTTTTGGTTTTTTTTGGCTGAAATTTTGACCCCCTCCGATCTTCTTGAAACTCTGGATTCTGACAGAGGGCCACGAGACTTCGACCAGCGCGCAAAAATGGAGGCTCTAGACCGTTCAAGAGCCGAGATATCGAAGGTCAAATTTTCGACCCGAAAAAAAACATAAGGGGTAACACTGTCGTTTTTTTTTTTTTTTTTTGGCCGAAATTTTGACCTCTTCCGATCTTCTTGAAACT
This sequence comes from Cyprinella venusta, assembly GCA_038021265.1. Taxonomy (NCBI): domain Eukaryota; kingdom Metazoa; phylum Chordata; class Actinopteri; order Cypriniformes; family Leuciscidae; genus Cyprinella; species Cyprinella venusta. The sequence continues at coordinate 6,308,923 of CM075873.1, forward strand.
CTGGATTCTGACAGAGGGCCACGAGACTTCGACCAGCGCGCAAAAATGGAGGCTCTAGACCCTTCCAGAGCAGAGATATTGAAAGTCAAAATTTCGACCCGAAAAAAAAAACATTTGGGGTAACAGTGTCGTTTTTTTTTTTGGCCGAAATTTTGACCTCTTCCGATCTTCTTGAAACTCTGGATTCTGACAGAGGGCCACGAGACTTCGACCAGCGCGCAAAAATGGAGGCTCTAGACCCTTCCAGAGCAGAGATATTGAAAGTCAAAATTTCGACCCGAAAAAAAAAACATTTGGGGTAACACTGTCGTTTTTTTATTGGCTGAAATTTCGACCTCTTCCGATCTTCTTGAAACTCTGGATTCTGACAGAGGGCCACGAGACTTCGACCAGCGCGCAAAAATGGAGGCTCTAGACCCTTCCAGAACCGAGATATTGAAGGTCAAAATTTCGACCCGAAAAAAAACATAAGGGGTAACACTGTCGTTTTTTTTTTTTGGCCGAAATTTTAACCCCCTCCAATCTTCTTGAAACTCTGGATTCTGACAGAGGGCCACGAGACTTCGACCAGCGCGCAAAAATGGAGGCTCTAGACCCTTCCAGAGCCGAGATATCGAAGGTCAAAATTTGGACCCGAAAAAAAAAACATAAGGGGTAACACTGTCGTTTTTTTTGTTTTTTTTTTTGGCCGAAATTTTGACCTCTTCCGATCTTCTTGAAACTCTGAATTCTGACAGAGGGCCACAAGACTTCGACCAGCGCGCAAAAATGGAGGCTCTAGACCCTTCCAGAGCCGAGATATCGAAGGTCAAAATTTGGACCCGAAAAAAAAAACATAAGGGGTAACACTGTCGTTTTTTTTTTTTTTTGGCCGAAATTTTGACCCCCTCCGATCTTCTTGAAACTCTGGATTCTGACAGAGGGCCAGGAGACTTCGACCAGCGCGCAAAAATGGAGGCTCTAGACCCTTCCAGAGCCAAGATATCGAAAGTCAAAATTTCGACCCAAAAAAAAATAAGGCGTAACACTGTCCTTTTTTTTTAGCCAAAATTTTGACCCCCTCCGATCTTCTTGAAACTCTGGATTCTGACAGAGGGCCACGAGACTTCGACCAGCGCGCAAAAATGGAGGCTCTAGACCCTTCCAGAGCCGAGATATTGAAAGTCAAAATTTCGACCCGAAAAAAAAAACATAACGGGTAACACTGTCGTTTTTTTTTTTTTTTGGCCGAAATTTTGACCCCCTCCGATCTTCTTGAAACTCTGGATTCTGACAGAGGGCCAGGAGACTTCGACCAGCGCGCAAAAATGGAGGCTCTAGACCCTTCCAGAGCCAAGATATCGAAAGTCAAAATTTCGACCCAAAAAAAAAATAAGGGGTAACACTGTCCTTTTTTTTTTAGCCAAAATGTTGACCCCCTCCGATCTTCTTGAAACTCTGGATTCTGACAGAGGGCCACGAGACTTCGACCAGCGCGCAAAAATGGAGGCTCTAGACCCTTCCAGAGCCGAGATATTGAAAGTCAAAATTTCGACCCGAAAAAAAAAACATAACGGGTAACACTGTCGTTTTTTTTTTTTTTGGCCGAAATTTTGACCCCCTCCGATCTTCTTGAAACTCTGGATTCTGACAGAGGGCCAGGAGACTTCGACCAGCGCGCAAAAATGGAGGCTCTAGACCCTTCCAGAGCCAAGATATCGAAAGTCAAAATTTCGACCCAAAAAAAAAATAAGGGGTAACACTGTCCTTTTTTTTAGCCAAAATGTTGACCCCCTCCGATCTTCTTGAAACTCTGGATTCTGACAGAGGGCCACGAGACTTCGACCAGCGCACAAAAATGGAGGCTCTAGACCCTTCCAGAGCCGAGATATCGAAGGTCAAAATTTCGACCCGAAAAAAAACATAAGGGTTAACACTGTCGTTTTTTTTTTTTTTGGCCGAAATTTTGACCCTCTCCGATCATCTTGAAACTCTGGATTCTGACAGAGGGCCACGAGACTTCGACCAGCGCGCAAAAATTGAGGCTCTAGACCCTTCCAGAGCCGAGATATTGAAACTCAAAATTTTGACCCGAAAAAAAAAAACGAAAGGGGTGTCGTTTTATTTTTCGGGTCGAAATTTTGAGTTTCTCTGATCTTCTTGAAACTCTGGATTCTGATGGAGGGTCACGAGACTTAGACCTGAGTGCAAAAATGGAGGCTCTAGACCCTTCCAGAGCTGAGATATCGAAACTCAAAATTTTGACCCAAAAAAAAAAAAACGAAAGGGGTACCACTGGCGTTTTTTTTTTTTTTTTTTTTCGGGCGAAAAATTAAGTTTCTTCAATCTTCTCAAAACTCTGGATTCTGATAGAGGGCCATGAGACTTAGACCTGAGTGCAAATTGAGTCTCTAGACCAGAGGTATTCAACAGGCGGCCCGCGGGCCGCATCCGGCCCGTCAGCATTCATTTTTATGGCCCGTGTCATGCAAAAGATGAATGCACTTTTTGAGCTCAAAGGTTGCACAAAAATATTACCCTATGTAGATACCGCGGAAGTTTTGTATAATCCATGATTTATTCATAAAAAAATAATCATCGTCATTGTGATGTGTGTGTATTTTTAATGGGACTTATAATAGAGGATTTAAAGTGTACAAATCATGCTTTTAAATCATTCATTTTTACTTATAAATCATACATTTGTGGTCTATATAAAGCATAACTGCAATGCTTGGGTCTGAATTCCTCATTATTATAGCTCAACAGGCCCCTTTTCTACCCCTTTTCTGATGTGCTTCTGTGAGCAACCCGTTTCAAAGCGTCCCCTTTAAATAAAAAGGAGTTGCGTCTTTCCCCGCCCGCTCTCCAGGTCGCTGAGTTCACGGTCGGTTCAACTCCCCGCATTCAGCCATTATTGTAGTTTGATAAGAGATATACGATTACTACAGTTTCAAAGAACATTTTTATTCACACGTTAACAAAATGTCAACAAAAGACTTGTCCATCAAGCGTTATGTATTCGAGCCAGAGCGAGCGATTTGAAAAAGACGACGACGAACCTGCAGAACAACGTCTATGGATGCAGTGGTATGTAAAGTTAAGTTAACTATGTTGTGTTATTAGTGAAAGTCGACTATTTCTCTTGTTAAAACAAGCACTCTGACAAGATAAATGACTGCGGTCTGATCTTACCACTAAAAATCTGTATGATAATAATATGATAACTTGCGTTTAGAAAGCGTCAGAAAACACAGCAGCTAAATGATAGAAGGAATTTACCCCTCATTCAGACGAAGTCGATCGGCAAACCATTCTTTATACTGGCGGAGGTTGTTGGATTGGGGATCCTTGAAGTGCTTCAGGTCACTACATCCAACAACCGAACATTTTGACTAGCCCTCCCGTAACTTCTGCATCATTGAGCTTGGACTACAAAATCGGAGTGAGAAATAATAATGGCGGATTGCTCGAAGTGTTGGACCGGTAGTCAATGTCCTTATTTGTCAGTTCCGCTACAAATACTGTGACGTAATTGTTCAAAAAAACGTAATAGAAAACAGGAAAATCCGAACAGGTTGAAAAATATGACCAAAACAGAATATAAAGATATAAACGAAGCACCTGAAGAGAATAATTTCATCTTTTCTGTACTTATAAACACTCCAAATATACAACAAAATGCATTTAAGGGCTAAAAAAGTGGATTTTGCATGATATGTCTCCTTTAATAGAGTCTCCGCAACGGCGATTGAAGTGCGCGCGCGTCCGAGTGAAGACAGCGCGAGCCATGCAGCTGACAGCAGCTGCAACAAGCGCTCAGCTTGATTACAGAAACATTCTAGCGCTAGATCTCTTATTTAAGAGCGAACTAAATTAATGCACTGCTAGTTAACTGGAGATGTTTTATTTGTAGTAGGTAGCAGGGGCGGAGTGGGACCAAAAAATCTACCGGGAAATTTCGAAGACCACCGGCCCTCGTCACGGGCATGATTTAAATAGCCGATAGCATTTACAGTTTTACTGATTTAAAAGGAACTTTGTTGTACTATGCTGGAATATAGTTCATAAATGGTCGTTCTTTCCCATAGTAATTTCTAAAACTATGTTGGGAGGACTCGCCTCTAGGGGGGTTCGGGGGCATGCTCCCCCGGCAGAAAATTTTGGACATTTTAAGGTTATAATGCGTTAATCTCGTGCTCTCTGAGAGATCGAAATTAAGAGCTTCAACCCATGAACTGCTCGTTGAACAAAGAAAAAAACATTAATTTGTCCCAGGACAATAAAGAGGGCTCAAACATCTTTTTAGTTATGAGAGTCTCAGTCTACATTACATTATCAATAGTTTTTTAGGATGCCAAACAATTATTATAATAATGTAATTATGATTTATAATTATTCCTATGACGTAGTGTAAAATCCATTTATAGCCTATAAATGTACTATGTAAATGAAAATGAGTATTTCAAAAGTATATTTTCACCCACATTAAACTATAACATAGGAAAATTAAAATACTTTTGTCCTAATTTCTTAACTTGCAAGAAATAAACCCTTGAGCTTTTATTTAGGAGAAAACACCAGCAGCCTGACCATGATGATCGCGTGAGCAATCACGCGCACAAACTGGATGCTATTCTAATGTCAGTTATTATAATTGCGCAACGCCATATATATTCATGGTTTCAATTTAAGTTCTTTGGCAAAATATAACGCTAGAGACCTTAATGTTGGGTTTTACATTTTACATATTTATATATCTGTGTTGGGAAAAGGGAGAAGAGAAAATTCGGCAAGGCGGATTCGAACTCGCGTTCAGCGCATCAAATTGCTGCTCCCAAACTCCTCACGCCTTACGACCTACGCCACTGAGGCTGTTTCAAGACAATCGTCGTTTTGCTGTAAAGAGAAAACACTTAGTGCAAATATATGCTCCGTTAATGTAAAAAAAAAGTTTTCTTTCCTTAGCTTGCCTTGGGCCATGACGAACTTCCAATAAATACATTTTATCAGACCGGGCCGGCCCTCGCGGCCTCGAAACACTACCGGCCCACCGGGAAAAGTCCCGACTCTCCCGATTGCCACTCCGCTACTGGTAGGTAGGCTGCATCCGTGCTAAAATGACTAATGACAAAATCATCGTGCGCGCGTGACATTGCGCAAAACATCTGTATTATTTTTAACAACTGATTCGGGTGACGTTAGAGCTGATCCACGCATCTCCACTCTCCAATGTGTAATTATTGGCTGATGGTCCTCTTAACAGCATGAAAAACAAAACTTGTTGATTCAAATAGTTGGTTATAAACAGAAAGTAAGCAAAAACGCTCCCATTACATTGACGAGCTGACGTCAACGAGTTCACGGCACTCTTGCAAAACCTTCACTAACTGGCAGTTTAGTTCTGAACGGGGCACAGCTCACATGAAAAATGGATCATGTGAAAGCTGGATCTTAAAAGTTAGATCTACTGGACTAATAGTGGACCTAGTATTGGAGGCTATGAATAATAACTTTGTAAAGCCACCCTGAGTATAAAAACATGTCATTTAAAATTAAATGTCATTATTTTTACTTTTTTCATGTTCCAGTATTACTTTAAATTGGACAAAGACTGGCAAGACTTACCTTGCAGGGAGGTTTTTAATGTATGCGTATGAACTTAAAAAAAAAATGTTGCATTAATATTGCTTGAAAACTGTTAATTCACTTTAATGTTCCAGATTTTTTATTTTCACGTTCAGTATTAGCTTACTTTAAATAGGACTAGCAAAAAGACTTGCAAGACTTACCTAGGAAGATAGGTAATTAACTGCATTTCTAAATAAGTAAAAACTGTAAATATTGTCATAAATAAAGTCTTACGATGCAAGTTGTATTTGTGGCCCTTCACATTTTACGTGGTTTAAATGTGGCCCCCTTGGCCTCTGAACTTGAGTACCCCTGCTCTAGACCCTTCATGAGCTGAGATATTGAGATCCCACGTAGCATTTATGCCATTATAAAAAATAGTGGGTTCATGGACGGTGGAATTATGGGATTGCGCTTGGTGAGTCCAGAAGTTAAAAAAGGGGGCTGACATGTGATGTCCATTGTAATGGACACAGGGTCTTAATGGGTTAAAAAAAATCACATTGAACATGCACACGATGAGTTGTAGATTTCTGATTTCTTAATCTGTCTTGACAGGTTCATGATATTGCCCAGCACCCACACCAGAAATCTCCACATACAGTGAAGATGGGCTCCTCAAACTCTGGAAGCCATAACAGATGCGGCGTCGATATGAGGATCCTGATTAGATAGAGCAGGAGAATACAATTACAATATGTTAACCCTGTTTTGTATATTCCTATTTTTTTAAGTGCAGTGGATAACTTTTTCATTTTTTTCTACCGTGTCAAATTTGGTTAATGGAAGCATCTGTAGTTTATAGTAACAAGATTTTTTTTTGATCCAACAATAATCATTTTCAATAGTTTTTCTTGTCATTTATTTTTCTGTCCATTAAAACATTTGACTGCAAGTAGTTGTATCTGTTGAATGTTGAAACGCTAGAGATGTAGATTGTTTAAAAAAAATAGCCAAAGCAATATTTGTGATTAATCTTAAGTGACACAAAAATATTTTCATGTTGTAATACATAAAGACAGCAATTTAAATATTTGATATTTTCATCAAATTTGTTTTTCTAAGTGCCATGAATGAAGGCCAGTATCATTGATTGTAATACTGATATATAAAATAAGCAATTATAGCCATTCAACATTAAAGGAAAAGTATAAACCAGGCCTAGATTAAAGCAAATATTAATTGCAGAAATTAAAACTTTACTTTTCAGATTAATGCAAACTGGTCAAATTTATTTTAACCTGACATTGGTTATTTTAGAATAGATTATGAGCCTTAATGACAATACCTTAAAATAATAGATTTGTATTAATGATAAAAAAACCTCTTTATACCAAAAATAAGATTGTAAACGATGTATAATTATATTAAATGATAAATACAACTATCCAATCAAGACATTTTACAATCTTTAATTCATCCATAATATACCATAAAACAATCCAAACATTTCATCTGACTAAAAAACAATTATTAAAACAAAACAAAAAGGCCTAAATACACATGCAAACTATTTGAGAACACTGAGTTTCCATTGGATGGTGTTTCTCATCTTGGGTGCAGTCAGGGCTTCTGTGTCTGAGGGGTGAAAAGGATGATTGTAGATTTAAAAGAGAATGAAACATCCTCACTGAAAGTACAGAGTTACTCTTTACCTTGCTGAGGCACAGCGGGTCTCTGCTGCTGAAATGATGCCGTAATGCTATTGGCTGTTGAGTTAGGACCCGTGAGCTGGAGAAAGATGAAAAAATGATTCACAAGTGTAAAAAAAAAATGTCATTTTGTAAATTAATAAAAGTACATTTTAGACCACAGTTGTAAGGGTGGGAGAGAAATGAGACACGAATCTGAACAACATGATAAATAGATTATATATAATATTTTTAAATGTAACATTCTTTGAGAAAAATCTGAATATTCCAATAACCTCAAGGTCCAAATAAAATAAAAGTTCCAATAACCTTAAAAATGTTTTGTATTCAAACAATACACAAACAAATTCTGAGCTAAGCTGTTAAAACTGTGAGGGAGAGTCCATGTGTGACTCACTGGAGTTTGGCCCTGCTGCAGGTTTTCACTCCAGATCTCTGGAAGGGCCGCCTCCATGAGCTGCAGCAGGACACTGAAGTCTCTCTGCAGGCTGATGGCCGGACCGTCAAACTGGAAGAGCACCAAAGCTCTCAGCAAGCTGTGAACTTCCTCTGCAGGGTCAGACGATAACAATCATCAGTGTGAATCACATGTTCTACACAAACACAGAATACAGCTTAATAATTAAAATGGTCTCATTCATGTCAATTCTGTACAGTTTTAAAGACACATTGAGTCAAACTATGCCAAACGTAGCATTAAACTGTTACCCATGATGCCTGATTTTACTAGCCTGGCTTGCCAGGCTTGCATCAAGATGTTAGGTCTGGGAACTCTTAATTGACAGGGCTCAATCTGAGGGGCAGGATAAACGGTTGTCTTTCAAATTCTCTCTGAATGCAATTGTATAGCACCTCAACCAATCAGAGCAACGAAGAAGGTGACGACTGAGTCCCATGCGTTTTCCCACCAGCGGAGCAAGTTGATACATTAAACTTTTTCCAGTTGGCAAAACTCCCAAATGACTTTTTTTTTTCAAATGACTCAAGTGCCGTTGTTTGTTCTGGTATAAAGCTTAAGTTGAAATCATCCAGAGTCGCGGTCAAAGCCAAATCGAAAGACAGCTGTTCACCAGCAGTAGCCATTCTTTGTTTTCAAGTAGCAGTGAACCGTCACAACTCTGTCGTCATTATGTTAAGCCCGCCCGCCGATTCTATACATGATGTGATTGGCCTGACCAGAGTTTGATTTTTCCAGCTAAAACATCTACGGAGAGTTCCTAGATCACACTGGCTGTGAAATAATTTTTGCTGCCAGTGGGTGCGTCTAGATTTCTAGGCTATGATTTTACTTGAACAATTCACAACTCCTCACTTAACTTTAGTGTGAATGCTGTTTTTTTGTATGCATGCATGTATAACTACATATATGCATAACAGTGTTGGGGGTAACGAGTTACAAAGTAACAAATTACAGTAACGATATTACTTTTTTGGGTAACAAAGTAAAGTAACGCATTACACTAAAAATATTGGTAACTACACTACTTTACTATACTAAAGGAACACGCTTTCCTGCGTTACTCAAGCCGTGTTTGCCTGTGTGGAAAGTTCCGTCTAGTGGTGCGTGCGCGCCGTTGCCATAGAGACCAATTTGAGTGAAGGAGAGAGGGAAGAGGAGAGACGGGTTTCGGCAAATGGCAATATTCACATTACTTTCAGTTTATTGCTCGAAAGGACAAAAATATTTGTGTGAAATGTAGGCTATAGTAAACCATAAGATTATTATTTGTGACATTAGAACAAAATATGTGGATATAAAAACATGTATATAGGCTAAAGAACTAAAGCCTAACGATCCGATCTCTATTTTCTAATTTGACTAAACATTTCATTAAGTTTCGTGGACATTTTATAAAACATGGATCTTAGACTCATTTTGTAACTGATTTAGATGCGCAAACTGGGTGCCGTTGCGGAGATTTAGGCTACATGTTCGGTGCAGATTCGGCTTCTTGTCGTTCATCCTCGGATGTGGCATCGCATGCGCTGTTTGCCGCACGCACCTTTCCGCTCGTGCGGACGCGTCGAGTAAAAACAAGGCTCAAAAGTCTTGGATAACACAAAACGAAATGAACAGGATTGTTGCAGGGTTCATTGTAGAAGACATGCTTCCCCTGTCGACCATTAATCCCCCAGGTTTAGAAAAATACATTTTAAATTAAGATTAAGAATTTTATGGGATAAAGTGACCTTTATTTTATTATTTTTCATTGACATCTTATTTTTTTTATTATTATTATTATTACCATGAGTCAAATAAAAAGCTGGTTTTGTTCTCAGGAAAAGAGTTTTATTCTCCCAGCCTGTTTTGAAACTTCTGTGTTAAACCCCATTTTAAAATTTTGAATTTTGAACCCCATTTTGTTTATGAATTTTACAGTGCTTCATATTTATTTGTGCAGACAGGGATATTGTTCTTTCATGTCATTTTGTATAAATTTTTATAATAAAGTGATGATAGGACAAAAACTGATGATAGGCTATGATGTTTGTCCATGTACACGGCTTAAGAAACGGGAAAGTAAAGTAATAAGTAATGAAGTTACTTTTCCAACGCAGTAACTAGTAAAGTAATCTCATTACAATTTAAAGAAGTAACTAGTAACTAATTACTTTTTTTGAGTAACTACCCCAACACTGATGCATAAGTATTTCTTACAGTTGTGGACTTACAATTGTTTATGCCAGATTTTACTATATGTATGGGAAAGTGGATTGGCTTGTTTAGTGCAAATGTTTTTTTTATTATTATTATTATGTTTGCTTGGCCATCATCAAGTAGTGTTTCGGACGTGCTGCAATGATGATAGCTCAGTTCACAATGACAAAACACACAGATCACTTGGTCTTGCTAAAGGGACAATTTGGCAACTTTTTAAAAGTAAACTTTCCATTCAGTATCTTAGGGCATCCATTTCGGCGTCTTGCGCTCGTCATCCACTCAAAACGTTACCTCGTAAGCCGAAACGAGTGTGTGCGCAACAAAATGTCCTCGCACTGTGATCTGAAACCCATTCATTTCAATGGCTTGCGCTGCGCGAGGATGTTTTGTTGCTTCTTCGACCAAAGCGCAAGCGGATCTAGCTAGACCGTAAACAAAACAACAGGCACGCCGCAAACACACGTTTCGGATTGCGAGCCGGCTTTGAGTGGATGAGGAGCGCAAAACGCCAAAATGGATCAGGACGCATGCCGTCCTGTTGCAAAAGCATGTGAAAAAACTACAAAGTTTGCCAGGACAAAAAGACCGTTAATCGCGCGATAAAAAATTAACGCCGTTAAAAGGAGTTTGTGTTAACGCCGTTAATAACGCGTTTAACTGACAGCCCTAATATATATATATATATATATATATATATATATGCATGTATAATGTTTTTTTTTCTTCGGCTCACCTCTCATCTTATCAACAATGGTGATCATTTGATTAAGTGCGTTCAGGAGGGCGATGTCCTCAAATGGGCTTCCCTCCTTCAGACTGTGTTTCTTTCCCTCTGCTTTCCTACGATTCTTAGATGACCTCCTGCAGACAAATTTCAATCTCATCAGACTTGGCTTTTGACATTTGAGTTGATGAAACATTTCAATCAGTGGCCACAAACTTAATTGGAAGTTCCATGTAATCACGAAGACCTTGATTAACTGGTTCAGGTTTCTTTAATTAGGTTTGGGCAGTGGGCCTCAGGAGCGGAGTTTGAGACCACTGATTTAAGTGAACGGTATTTGTGGTAGCAGTGATGTCACTCACGATGAAATGCGAGAGTTGCTGCGGGAGTATTTTGAGCCAAGATGGCTGCCGGTCAGGACGCTGCTGGCCTCAGAGTAGAGTTCAGCATCTGCACAGTCAGCACCATCTTCGTCTGAAATAGAACAGGAAGAGACTATCAGTGAGCAACAGGAAATAGTTTAAAATAAGTGTACTGATGTTTGCATGTGAATAAGGAATATTAAGCGTAAAGTTAGTTCTGACAGGTCACATTAGTCAAGCTTGCATCAGCTGACTTCCAGAGCTAAGATATTGAGATCCCACATAGCATTTATGCCATTATAAAAGTAGTGGGTTCGTGGGATCTCAAAATCTCAACTCTGGAAGGGTCTAGAGCCTCCATTTTTGCACTCAGGTCTAACAGCTTGTCCTAACTACACGCCACACGATAAAATTCCACACTAGATGCGACGCGACTGTGAGATGCCACACATTCAGAACAGCGTGTGAGCAGAGCCCCTTTTCCACCAACGCATTTTTACCCCTTTTCCACCGAAAAAAGAACTGGTTCAGAACTGGTGCTGGTTCAAAGTTGGTTCGGAGCTGGTTCAACTTGCGAACCCGTTTAGAACCGTTTGCTTTTCCACTGACTAGAGCGCCCAGGGAACGACGTCGTTACGTCACTGTTTACGTCGCTTGCAAGTACATTGTTTGGGATTATCTCAACTCGTGTACCGAGAAAACTTTAAAAACAATTGAAATATGTAAGTCTTTTAATCTTTTCGTTTGACATGTAATCTTTTCTGATAAGTTATGTACCCCTGTCTTGTGTCTTTTTTTCTTTCCATTTATTTGTTCTATATCGTGACTGTTTTCTTCTTTGCTTATGTTTAAAAAAATAAATAAATAAATTAAACGCTTGCGTGTTTCTGCAGTTTCTCCTGGCTTTGCGATGGTCAGAAAATATGTTTAAAAGAACCGAGAAGAACGCATCTAAACCCGCCCCGTAAACATGACGTGCTAAAAGAACGGTTCTAGTCCAGCAAAGAGTTGGTGCCGCTTTGGAACCAGTTCTCGCGGCCGCGAACCGGTTCTTTGGCTGTCGAAACACAAAGAACTGGTTCGCGCGCAGGCACCGGCTCCGAACCGGCTCTCAAAATGCTTTGGTGGAAAAGGGGCTTTTGAGAGCCGGTTCGGAGTCGGTGCCTGCGCGCGAACCAGTTCCTTGTGTTTCGACAGCCAAAGAACCGGTTCGCGGCCGCGAGAACTGGTTCCAAAGCGGCACCAACTCTTTGCTGGACTAGAACCGTTCTTTTAGCACGTCATGTTTACGTCGGGGGCTGGGGCGGCTTCAGATGTGTTCTAAACATATTTTCTGACCATCGCAAAGCCATGAGAAACTGCAGAAACACGCAAGCGTTTTTATTTATTTATTTATTTAAACATAAGCAAAGAAGAAAACAGTCGCGATTGAACAAATAAATGGAAAGAAAAAAGACACAAGACATGGGTACATAACTTATCAGAAAAGATTACATATCAAACGAAAAGATTAAAAGACTTACATATTTCAATTGTTTTTAAAGTTTTCTTGGTACACGAGTTAGAGATAATCCCAAAGCAATGTAGCCTACTTGCAAGCGACGTAAACAGTGACGTAACGACGTCGTTCCCTGGGCGCTCTAGTCAGTGGAAAAGCAAACAGGTTCTGAACGGGTTCGCAAGTTGAACCAGCTCCGAACTAACTTTGAACCAGCACCAGTTCCGAACCAGTTCTTTTTTCGGTGGAAAAGGGGTATCTGTGAAAGCGCACTGTTGGCCCGCACTCGCTTTGGAAATGGGTAAGGACATAATCAAATCAAGAAATAACATTATTAAAAATCAAAACATTAACAAAATATACTCATTGACTAATTTTGTTATGAAGTACAGTTGTATGTTTGCATAGAATTCATTTTGAACGCTATATCACATGCTTTCAAAATCTGAGGTAAATTATCCGTTATCACTTGTGGCACAGTGATCTATTTTTAACTAAAAATAAATAATGTGTACTCATAACCAGTGTAATTTCTTCATTCTGTCAGCCGCGACGTGCAGAAATCGGAACCGTTTCTAAATTAGAAACTTTGCGTGTCGCCGTCGCGTCTGGTTAGGACAAAAACTCTGATTAACATGGAAAGGATACCTTTTATCACGTGTCGCGGCGTCGCGTCGTGTGTAGTTAGGACACAGTGTAAGTCTCATGGCCCTCAATCAGAATCCAGAGTTTCAAGATGATCAGAGAAACTTTTTTTGCACCGAAACAGTTGACAGGGTTTTTCCCTGTCGTTTTTTTTTTGGGGGGGGGGGGTCGAAATTTTGAATTCCTCTGATCTTCTTGAAACTCTGGACTCTGATTGAGGACCAATGAGACTTAGACCTGAGTGCAAAAATGGAGGCTCTAGACCCTTCAGACCCTCTATAATAGCATTTATGCCATTATATAAGTAGTGGGTTCGCGGACGGTATAATTTTGGGACGGCGCTTGGTGCCACGGACCCCGGGTGGCCTGCTGAGTGCAGTAAAATAGTTTTTATCACGACAGGAACTTTAGTTAAAATATCTATCAAATATACTACCCGAAACCCCATTAAAAGTGAATCTATCCATCATAAAAGTGCATCTATCCATAAAATATATATATTAATATAAATTATTTAAAATTTTCATATTTAAGTTGCGCTTTAAATTTAAGTCAAATCCATATGTTCTTTTGGCCGGAAATTATTTTACTTTGTTAAGTTTTAAATATGGATATTTTTCTTACATCTCCATCTTCCTCATTACTCCACATAAAGTCAACATCTGAGATATTTTCATCAGCTATATGTTCAAGCACTTCAGAACTGTATATTCTGCACATGAAAAAGTTTCAAAATGTATCTGTGATACTTTTTTTTATAAAAGAAATTTCGATCAGCATTACGGAAAATGTGACTTCAGTAACAGGCTTTCAAACCTACTGTCCATTCTAATGGACAGACACATTTAAAAAAAAAATCCTGATTTAAAACGTGCAATTCTAAATTTGATTTTTAATTTTAATTAATAAGTTCAATCTTTCTGTTTTGCATACTGGCAAAAATATATACAAAATGTAAATACACCTTAGAAAATGTTTCTTGCTTCTGTGTTTGGAGTGAAGTGCTGCCATGCTTCTCTTCAATGTAGAGATTTTTTATATATATAATTACTACATGCAGAGCTTTACTGGCAATTGATTGGATGACAAACGTCCAATCTCATGGACTGCAGGCTTTAAACTAGGTGAAATGCTCCAGAAGTTAACAACAGGGGGCTGACATGTGATGTCCATTGTAATGGTCACAGGGTCTTAATGGGTTAAAGCTCTTCAATAAAATATTCAATGAGATCAAACATGTGAAATGGCTTACCAAATAACTCAAGTCTGGCCTTGGCTTTAAGTTCTCGGACCACAGCAAGACGGTTTTTGTGGCGGATGAACAAAGTCTTCTGGGACTCCAGGAAGGACGTATGATTACTGTGAGCTGAAGGCAAACCAAGTGTACAACTATGATACAAAATAAACAGGTCAATGCCAAGACAAGTAAAATAACATGGTTTACCATCTAAAAGAGCAGACTTCAGATTTGTCTCAATGATGTCCTGTCTGTTGTACAAATAAATCTGAAATGACAAACAAGAAATAAAAAAAGAAATTAAGTTATGATACATACAAGTATGGTTGATACTAAGTCTCACCAAGGCTGCATTTATTTGATTAAACAAACACAGCAAAAAATATTCAAATTAAAATTGGTTTTAAAATGTAATTTATTCCTGTGATCAAAGCTGAATTTTCAGCATCATTACTCCAGTCTTCAGTGTCACATGATCCAGTGCCATGATCCCATGACAGCATTTATTTGAAATAGAATCTTTTGTAACATTATAAATGTCATTAGTGATCAATTTAATGCATCCTTGCTGAATAAAACTAATTTATAAAATTATTAATTACGGACCCCAAACCTTTGAATGATAAAGCATATATATAGCTCATTTATTATTTGTATGTTGTTAATTACAGCTATATAGAAAATCAAAGATTATTTCATACAGTTTAGCAACAATGCTGCAATCAGAATCAAGTTATCCAGCACAACAATAATAAACAGCATAACCTGATAATAATAAAAGGTAATAAAAGAACAGGCTCACCAATCTCAGCGCTTCTTCCCATGCAGCTCCCTGTATCAGAGCGGATATCGCCTCCTCACAGTCCTGACGACACACAAACATTAGCACAGCACATTCTTGGAGAGTGGAACAATGATGACTATGAAATATGCAGTGTACCTTAGCATACTGCTCCAAACACACGGCGGCTTCTGTGTGCCTTCTGGCCTCTAGAAGTTTCTCTGAAAACATCACACATACAAGATGGCTTACGGACATTCGTAATCTCAGTGGGAAACAGATACATAACAGAAATGTCTTAACCTGCTAGGTCTCTGGCAAGCAGCGCCAGCTGTTCGGATGGCAACGGGATGTGTGTCGCCACGGCGAGGGCATGCCGCCAGCTCGTACAGCTGACGAAGGCCTGCAGGGCACGGCCCGTCTCTCCACATCTCCATAGCAACAGTCCCGCCTGCTCCGCCTGCTGCTGCTCAACTAGATGCTCTGCATAGGCCACGCTCAGTGTCTGATGACATCACAGGGGTCGAGGGTCAAGATCATGTCATCGCTATTTTAAGTTAATTGATTAATGAAAGTCACAAGGTTTCTGTTCTCCTGTTTCTGACTGTGCGCAACACGATCTCCGATCTCTGTGTGTGAGTGGTGTAGGTATGTGTGCTTCAATGAAAGCAGTACGGCCAATCAACTGACTTAAAACTACCTCTGCATTAAAGTGTTTCAATGGATACATTCCAGCTAATCAGAATAAAGAATTCAGACTAGTGTTATCACGAAACTGGAATTTCCAACTTAGATATGATACCTTAAAAAATATATCGATATACGACATCATTTTCGATACTAGAGGGAAAACTGAGATAATTTGTTATCTAAGAATTTTTGGATAAGTACCAAACTTTTGAACGGTAGTATATATATATATATATATAGGTGAGACAAACCTTGACTAACGGACTTCAGGGGTAAAATAAAATGGTACAAATATAAAAATATGAACCATCTAAAAAACTTGCCTTGTATTGCTCACTGTCTGAAGGATAGAGCTCAAGAGCATCACTGTACAGTTTCTGATCTTTCACCAAGTTTAACAACTCCGTGAAGTGTTCTTCATCTGGAAAACATGAGGTAGAACAGGAGAAATAAACATGGAGAAAACTGTGAAAATTTAGTGTTGTATTCACTTGGGACATCCTACAAGGCTCTTACCACACTTGCTGAGGTGATGTAAGGCCTTCCTGTATCTCTTGAGGTGCTTATCGATGGTGTAGCGCTGGTAGTTTGGCTCCAGGGTTTTCAGCATGTTCAGGAAGGGCAGGTACTCTTTAGGGTCCTACATGTTTGAGAGGAAGCCTATAAACCACTGCAAAACAGCGTCTATGACAGACGTGTTCTGAAACTAGATCAATCTCATAATCAAAAACGCTGAAAGTGTCTGTTGTGTTGCATCATTTTATAATATAAAATAATATGATACATTTTAGGAATACAAATATGTATTTATATATCATTATTAGATTATATTATAGTATTCATTTTTTATTAATTAAATTGTACTAGTTCATTTTTATAATATAAAATAATGCAAATTAATACAAATATGTAAAATGGCAGCTTATAAATGAAATGATTCATTATATTCTTTATATTTACAGAATTATATTTGTTCTTGTCTATTATATAATATAAATATTATATGTGAAATCACTTCTGATATATTATATAAAACATAATATAGTAATACAAATATTTGAAATGGCTGCTTATATATGGAAAGGTAAACTAAATAAATAAATATAATATTAAATATTAAATAAATATAATAACTAGAAAGAAAGAAAGAAAAGAAAGAAAGATCAGTTTGAAGAATGAAAGAAAAAAGATAAAAGTTTGAAGGATAAAAGATTAGTTAGAAAGAAAGAAAAATTTGTTTAAAAAATAAAGAGTAGTTAGAAATAAGAGAAAGATTAGTTTGAAAAAAGAAATAAAAGGTTAAAAGAAAAGAAAGAAAGAAAAGTAAAAAAAGAAAGAATAGAAAGAAAGAAATCTTAAATTAAAAGAAAGAATAGTAAGAAAGAAACAAAGAAGTATCAGTTTAAAGAATGAAAGAAAAAAAGCTCAGTTTGAAGAATGAAAGATTAGTTAGAAAGAAAGAAAAATTTGTTTGAAAAAAGAACTAAAAAGTAGTTAGAAATAAAGAAAGATTAGTTTGAAAAAAGAAAGAAAGAAAGAAAGAAAGATGGATTAGTTAGAAAGAAAGAAAGAAGCGGAAGAAGCATAATAAGTGGAATATAAGGAAGTTGGCGTTTCCAAGCCAACTTACTAATATAAATTTCAAATGTGAAAAGGTGAATCGTATTCATTATGTATTTAAAGAATTGCATTTGTTCATTTTACAATATAATATAATAAGATATAATATAATATATTCTAAGAGTTGAGATACATCAATAGTGGGAATCTCCTGACCGACCTTCTGAGATTTTTCCGCCACCATGAGCACTAGGTCAAAATCGTATGTGCCGAGGGAATGCTCATACAGCTCGTTTACATTGACGAGGAAGAGCAGATACTTCAGAGCTTCCTCTGCGCTCACGCTGTTGGAGCCGCTGGGGGGGTTCACTGAGCACAAAACACACACATGTGACCTACTCAAGCCCAGTAAACAAACATGTCTGACTATGTGTCTGTTTAGACTCACCTCGTAACTCATGGACCTTCTGTAGAGCGATTTCCAGTTCTGGTGTAGTTTTTCTCACGTGTGATGTAAGAACACATAAACAATATCTGTGTATAGATTAAAGCATGTCAGAGGAGAAAGAAAGGGGCTTGGCATGTTCACACTGTGTGTGAAATTCAATCTAATCTTATTTGTAATTAAAAAGGAAGTAGAAGGGCTATACTATACTTCCTGAAATGTATTTAAACATATGTAACATCTATAACAGAGGAACTGACTTCTGTGGGTTGAGAGTCTCCATTGCGGACCGGAAAGCGTCACAGACGATGTCTACCTTCTTTCCTCCTTTCCCTGAAGCTGTACTGGAGGCTGAGCGTAAAGGACTCGGGTACATTGTTGTGGTGGTGTCTTCCTCTCTAAGAATGACAAAGTAATTAAATGAATAGATAAACACCAAAATACATTTAATCAATGTCTTTACATTAACAACATACTTAAGTTCAGTGAGGAACAGGTTGATGTGGTTGATGGAGTCAATCTGCTTCAGGAACATCTCAATGTTGTCAAGAAACACCTGAGTGAGGATTCATGGGATGCAGGTGGATTATTCATTTAGTACTATTCTCTGAAAGGAAATGCAGTCCATGGTGTAGAGGATTGCATTTAGATGTTACTGTAACACGAAATGAGGTCACTCACAGAGGGATTGTGGTCATAAATGAGGTTGAGGTTGATCCTCAGCTTCCTCATGCTCTCGAAAGCATCTTTAAATCTGAGACTGAAACAAACAACACATTAAAATGATTCAAATCCATTCAAACCAGGTTCACTTCATTTATCTTTTTTAGCTCAATAAGTTCATAAGTTTAATAGAAAATACAGGCATGTAGAATAAGAAATGTCAAATAAAATATATTTACATTTTAAAACATTAACATAGTACATTTATATTTCAATGCGGAAATACAAATATATTTAAAAAAGATCAGAATGCTTTTTGTTTACTTAGCAATGTCTGAAGTTTTTGTAAATGTAAAATACCCATCAAGCCATTTTCTGAGCTGAGAAAGTACAAGAGCCCGATGATGGATGGTTTCCAGGTTCCCTCGTGGCATCTAAAAAGCAACAATGAATATATATATATATATATATAAACACACACCACCATACAACCACACACTTTTGTTTTGTTTGTTTTTTTTTTTTGTTTGTTTTTTTTTGGAGAAAATGTGAATGGTGCTTGCCTATGAAAAACACCACAATGCAAGGATGCTGCTGCTTTTTAATTTTTCTTTATTAATTTATGAAGCCACATTGCAACAATAAACTTTATTGTTACATATTGTTTTGATATATTACAACGCTTTTATATTTTGTGCAGGGAATTAGCTTCAAAAAGCCTGACAATGTCACTGCTAAATACCTATAAATATTGTGTTATTCCACCATGTTTCTCACTGGCACACCCCCAACTCAAAAAGATCAGGGCTTACAGAAAATCCAGAGCTTCCCACTCGTACCTACTACGTTTATGTGAGTTCAACCTTGTAAATACAATCTTTTCAACATGACTTGAATTTGTCATTCTGATGCTTGGATGTGGCTCAGATAACAATTAATTTTTTTTCCTAGAAATATAATATCTTAAAGGATTAAGGTTTAAAATTAAGGTTTTTGATGCAAACATTCCAGGATTTTTCTCCAAATAATGGACTTCAATGGGAACCAAATGGTTCAAGGTCCAAAATACAGTTTCAGTGCAAGCTATAAACTGTTCAAAGGGCTTTAAACGATTCCAGACGATGAATAAGTGCCATTTGAGCTTATAAAACTTAAACTTTTTTTTAAAATGAGTGATCGTTTCGCTAGATAAGACCCTTATTCATCGTCTGGTGTCATTTAAAGCCCTTTGAAGAGTTTGCACTGAAACTGTCTTTTGTAACTTGAACCGTTTGGTTCCCATTGAAGTCCAATATATGGAGAAAAATCCTGGAATGTTTTCATCAAAAACCTTAATTTCTTTTCGACTGAAGAAAGACATGGACGTCATCTCGGATGACATGGGGGTGAGTAAATTATCAGCAAAAGTGTTTTTAAAAGTGAACTACTCCTTTAATCACATTCTGTTCACCTGCAGTATGAGTCTGGTGTCCTGGGGAACCACCGAAACGATACGAGAGCCTCGTTCCACCTTTCTTACAGTCTCATCATTCTGATTGGCATCTGAGCTCAGAGCTGACTGCAGGCCTATGCAGGGACAACAATAACATTATACATGTATATTTACATTTAGATATACCTATATTTAGATGAACACTGGTCAAAAGTTTTGGGGTCTTAAATTAATGCTTTTATTCATCAAAGATGCACTAAATTGATCATTTGTAAAGTCATCTATAATGCTACCACTTATATTTTAAAATAAATGGTATTCTTTTGAACTACTCAAGAATACTGAATTTCATCTTCAATAATAATAATAATAATAATAATAAATGATTCTTGAGCAGCAAATCAGCATATTAGAATGATGTCTGAAGGATCATGTGACACTGAAGTAACATAATAATCACATTTTTTTAAAAACTGTAATGCTATTTGGTCAAATAAATGCAGGCTTGGTGAGCATAAGAGACTTCTTTCAAAACAAAACATCTTACCAACCCCAAACTTTGAGAACAGTGGAGTATATGATATATATTTATATATTTAATGTCTTCGCTGCGTTCACATGTACCTTTAACAGAAAGCGTGCTGATGTTGAGACAGTGGCACATATGAGAGTGTGTGGTGAGCAGGAGGAAGTCATCATAAACTACAAATGAAGATATATTGGAAGCCACCTGTGGAAGAGAAACTCTAGTGAGCAAAACAGCCAAGATTTTGTCACTAACACAACAAATGTAATGTTATATCCATGTTCTCATTTTTGGGGTCCTCACACCTACCAGTGTGTCACCGATATAGAGTTGTGATCTCTCAGTGAGGCCTATCAAGTATTCCTATTAAAAGACAAATTTATATGAAGCATGTGATGTTATTTAAGAGCAAAGCATGACTGACAACTCAGTTCTGTCTGGAGAATTTACTTCTCCGCTGAGGGAACACAGTGCCGTCTGAACACAAGGCCGAGGGAAGTTGATTGTATTGCCACTTGAATCCTTCCATTCTGTTAGACTGAGCTCTGAAGAGTCTGTATGGAATATTCTAGCATTATTATCCTTTATACATGTCATTTGTCATTTTTAGACATCTTTTTTTACTTTTAAAAGACTTAATACGTGATTAAACATAAATTGTGTGGTAGCCATTTTCAGTCTCTGTTCCAATTAATGAACTGACTGACCCATAAGAAGTTTCCGGATCTGTCCATCTTCAAGTTGCAGGGCCACAGTGCCATTTCTGAGGCTGTGGCACAAGCTGATCACATGACCATCCACAGGAACGTCTGACCTGAGAAATGACCAACCCCAAGAATGTAAGAAACTGGCAAATTCACAAGTTTGAAAAATTCTCAGCCCCTGAGTTCATGTCTATGCTCTTTAAATACAAATGTGAACAAGACCGGGGGAGTTGGGTATTTTAGCGGCAGTACCTGATCTCCAGTGTGTCCTTGGGGTCCTGGCTGTCTGATGGGGTCAGTTTCAGCAGACGTGTCAAGCACACTCCGTGGGCCACAGCCAGAAACAAATCTTCACTCAACCAGAGCAGCAAGCGCAGAGTCAGAGGTTCCCCATGATCCACGGCGACCCTGCACACACATCTGCATCAGCACACCGAATGCATGTCGAAGGCTGCATGTCATAGTCACACAGTAGTGCTCAATCAATCTGCTTGCCCGACTGAGAAAATTACAAAACTTAAAACTCAATGCAAGCACATGTCTCTGAGAAAACAGTGAAAAAGACATTTAATATATTTGATTTGCTCTGAAAGGTTATTTCACATAAATTTGTCAAAACATGTTTTATTAGAGCTGCATTAAAATATACAATAAATGCAATATATTTTTCCCCACTATTCAAAAGTTTGTCATCAAAACATTTTTT
The DNA here is from genome assembly GCA_038021265.1 of Cyprinella venusta. Classification (NCBI taxonomy): domain Eukaryota; kingdom Metazoa; phylum Chordata; class Actinopteri; order Cypriniformes; family Leuciscidae; genus Cyprinella; species Cyprinella venusta. The sequence continues at coordinate 6,330,820 of CM075873.1, forward strand.
AAAGAAGAAAAAAATACTTTTATTCAACAAAGAATGCATTAAATTGATAAAACGAGACAGTTCTTCTGAACTTTCTATTCATTAAAAAAAAAAATTCACAAAAAATATTAAGCAGGGAAAGGTTTGTTTGAAGCACCAAATTAGCATATACTAATGATTTCTGAAGGATCATGTGACACTGAAGACTGGAGTAATAATGCTGAAAATTCAGCTTTGCATCACTAAATGACACTGTAAAATGTATTAAAATAGATTTTATAGTAAAATAAATTGTAATTTTAAATTGCATGTTTTCTGTAAATGTATAATTGATAATAAAGGCAGCTTTGTTGAGCATAAGAGACTATTCCTCATATTTCTCATTTAGTGGCATCTTCTTGTTAAATACGGATTGGTGAAACTCAAAATCATCCTGTACCTGTATGTCTTTCTTAAGACTAATGGTGGTGAGGTGACTTTAAAGCCAAGAACCTTGGGTACACCTCCATTTTCAACTCCACCACCTGAATACAGAAAACACAAGTGAATAAATCCTACATTACATGATATTGACGTTTCAATATCAATTCGAGTGTGAATCACCTTCCCCGTATACATAAATATGCCCATCAGCTGTGAGAGCTGCAAGCTCATTGGTCCTCTGGGCTTGAGAATGGAAGGTGACCAAGTTGACAGGAACAGGAAGTTGAAGTTCAAAAGCACACATAGGTGGAGGGATCACACACTGCCGGAATGTTGTCACCAGAATTTTATCTGCAAAACACATGTTAGTTAAACACTGAAACCATTCACTTCAACCATCAATTGTTAAAATACCTTATTTACAACACAAATGAGAAATAGTGCATCGTTTACAACATTTTAGAGATTCGTCAATTATTCAAGAGTTGGAAAATGGCCACCCCTACCTCCATCAATCACTGCCACATTGGCGTTGTCAGATGAATCATTGCCACAGCTGCGCTGAGTGCTCCAACCCCAGTCGTAGGTGTAGCTGGCCCATCCTCGAGTCAGGAGGTGCAGACGCAAGGGCTTCTCCGGATCCCAACACACACACGCCGGAGCCCTGAGGGGATTGTTGCCGAAATGCAAACTCTGCTTCAGATACCAGTGATAATTCCCAACAGTCCACAGCTGAACTGTGAAAGAAATAGGTCAGAAGTTTAAAACAAAAGCCCTAACCCTGATAATGAGTATTATCACCAGGACTGAATGATTATTTTTTGTGAGAGGGGGTTAGGTACAGGGTGGGAGAATGTAAGTGTAATTTTCCTGATAAAAAAAAAAAATTGATTGCGATTGAAAAAATAAATAAAATTCAAGGTATGATTTGCTTGATTTTTAGGGCTGCACAATTTGGCCAAAATCTTGTGATTATATATCAATATAATAATATTAAATTAATTATAATAATTATATTTATATATATATATATATATATATATATATATATATATATATAAATTATTCTATAAATATATATATATATATATATATATATATATATATATTAAAAATAAAAACAAAATAAGAAATATAATATTTATTGTAAAATAAAAAAGAGGTATTAAATATATAATAATATTTTTATATTACATTACAAGTACATCTGACTCTTTTGTTAATAAGCTCTTCTCATTACAAGTATGGGAAGATTGGTTGGAACATATGGCTTTCATAAATGCATGTAAAAGCGACTCAAAAGTGACGATGTAAGAATGAAAACACTGGCAGATAATGGAGTAACATGAAAAAAACAGCACATATATAATCTTTGTGATTTAATAAATGCACAAAGCCATACTGCGATTTTGGTTTTATTTTGATTAATCATTCAGCCCTAATCAGCACCACTGATTATTACTCACTCCATCACTGAATATGCAAAGCAGTTAAATTTGCCTCTTACTGTAAGTGTTGGGATGGTTGATCTCTCCAGGCTTCAAGTCTTCCATCCAAACCCCTAATACAGTCGAGTCACTGTTCCACAGCAGCTCCTTCACCTGAAAAACAGACCATTTTATATTTATTCCCCATGATTTATAGCTTGAATCTTTAAAAAAAATCATATAGAAAAGAGTTTAGTTTAGCACTTCAGTGGCCAATTAGAGACATGTATGTTAAGTCATGTAAGTTTTTAACATTTCAGTAACAACTTGGTACCAAAATCAGTACTTTTGACAACACTAGAGGGGTTAATATCTACCTTGACCTGGTCCTTTCCAAAAGGCAGTGTAAAATCTCCATGCATCAGTCCGTTCTTTTCCATAAACACCACACTGTGTTTGTTAGGGTGTCGCTGTGTGGAAGCGATCAGGCTGCCAGAGGGTCTACAAGAAAAATACACTTCAATCTTAACAGCACTTTATCATTGATAATGATAGGGCAGAGAGAATCGGAAACGATGGCTAAAAGGGCATAATTTCCCTTTCTGTACATAATTTGAAGAGTTAAAAGACATTCAGGATGTCTTACTTCCAGCAGAGAGGGTGTTCCAGACCGTTAACGACCTCGCTGGTGGCCTGCAGGACACATTCTCGGTTCCAGATACGAACCTTTCGAGCGCCTGAAACAAAAATGCAGGTATTTTTTAACAGTCACAAACTTTTTTATGTAACAAGATCCGTAAAAAGGGAAATTCTCACCAGTCTTGGGACAAACAGCACTGACGGCAAAGAACTGCCCATCGCCTCGCCAAGTGACCCTTGGCTTCCTGTCGTCCCACGGCAGGGCAGGCTGCACTTCCTGTGAAAGTGGATCAGAACTAGGTGAGAAGGAGGATCATATTCAAACCAGGTCGAAATGCCAATAGTCTCCTCTGCTCGGTATCATACTTGCTGGCTGCAGTGGGTTGGTTTGGTAAAGCAGAACAATACTAAACAGAACAAAAACTTACTGCTGCTTTCCGTTGGGCAGCCTGCTTGCCCTCAGAGCCATGAAACTGAGTCTCCTTCTTGCCCCAACCAACTGTGATGAACTTATCTGATGCACAGAAGCAAAATAACCAATCAGGCACTATATCTGCTCATATGAAGTGAACACAAGTCACATGCATGAAAGCATGATATTTACAGTTGGGAATCAAAATTGTGTAAGTGTTTTATAGCCTATTGATGTTCGTGGTACTCAGCTACAATGAAATGTTAGAATAAATGTGAAATAAATCCAAGATTTTTTGATTCTTTCTTTTTGTCAAAATTAGGAATCGATAAGAAGAATCGGAATTGGGGTTGTTAACATTGAAACGATACCCAATCCTAATGATATTGAGCGCTAAGTGAAAACTTATTTTAGCTATACCTTCGCCAAAGTCATCCTGATTGATTCCAACCTCGGTTATTGGCTCAAAGTCCTTGGTCATCATGATAATGGTCTCCTGACCTGATATGCCACATAAGACACAAATGGACACAATGCAAAATGTCATTATTATGCACTTCTAAACAGAACTAACTGAGTTACACATAAATCTGATGAGAGGTAGGGTTATTATAGTTAACTAAAACCATAGTGTATTTCAATGACTCTAAAATAGCATTGCTAGAGATACAGACCTGTGGTCAGAGTCACCAACTCCTGGTCTGGGCTCCAAGTCATACCGGTTAGACCACTGTCCACACTGCCAACACATTCCAACTGTGAGAGAGAAATTATTAAAGCACAGCTAGAGCATAACAAAATGTTTTTAATGTAAGAGCATTTAGATCAAATGAATGATCACCTGACTGGTGTTGAGGTTGTAGAGAATGACATCACCACTGGCAGTGGCCACACACACTGACTCCTGATCTGGCAAATCTTGTATTCCAACCACAAGCCCACTACCATCCTCTGGGAGATAGTCATCTGACGTCAGTGAAACCTCTTTATAAACCTATGAAAGCACATTATACAGCAAGATTAATGTATAGCTAATTGATACTAGACACTAAGTCAGTCAGTATCTCAATCTTCTGGAGTTTGAACCCATATGGAAACTTAAATTTAATCTAGAACTACCTCTCCAGTCCGTGGGTCGTACTCTGTGATGGCAAGTTCGGAGGCCACCAGCACTGTTCCATCCTCGCTTCTGACGGTGAAACACTGCGGGGATCCCGGGATAGGAAGATCCACACATCTGAAGCGCTGCAGCAGGCTGAGGTTTCTCATTTTGGATGGATGCTTTCAACAAGATGAGATCTGAAACAATATTTTTTTTTAAGTATTACTGATAGATTTAATTTGATAACAAGAAATGTTGTAGCATGACATAGTGGAAAAGACATTGTCTCCACTTAATCTTCATGACATGCATCCTGGTATGCTCTTAAAACACATTCCTATTTATGCTAGAGATTGGTTGTTCACTTCCCTTTACAAACAAAATAAATTCTGTCCAAACGTTTGACTGGTAGTAGTGCATACCATGGTAAGTGGTTACTATATTCATGCATCATGGTATACAAGGTAACTCGAGGGGAAAAAAACAAACATAGTATGTCTAAGAATACGTTATTGCCATGGTGCAAATACAAGATATGGTTGTTTCATGACTTCTCAATAGAGTGCCGCTAAATTGGATATACATATATATATATATATATATATATATATATATATATATATATATATATATATATATATATATATATATATATATATATATATATATATATGTTTCACTAGACAACAGGCTCTTATTTATCCAATAGCTCTTATTAATTTAGGACTATAAAATGTCAAGTAAACGTCTGTCTTTATCATGGCACACAATCAAGTCAGCGTAAAGTTACACCTACCTTGCTGTATTTTCTATTCTGTCTATATGAGGTAAATTATCATTTGTGGAATATGAATTCACAACACACACACGTTGTTGTCAGAGTGCAGTCTCTCTGACGTAGAAAAAATGTCGTTTTAAGGAGACATAAACAGAAGTGCGCCTCCTAGTGGCCTGGAGGAAACAGTGTCAGATGTCGGATTCATTTCCTTGAATCGGTTCTTTTGAACTGTGCTCTACGAAGAATCGTTTAAAAAACAATCCAGCGATTCGATTTAGTGTTGAAGCAATGACTACTTTTAGTAAATAATACAGTTTCCATTTACATTATTAAACAATACTAAAATTCATTTATTTATTTATTTATTTGCTGCAAACGTGTTGCATCATGTGTGTTTGTAACTAAATATTGGTAAAACTGTCATTCATTCAAGGGGTAAATGTAAATGATCTTACGGTGAGCTCACTTATTGGTTGATTAGCTGGATATTAATTATTAATTGTACATGATCGAAAAGGCGGTTTTGTGGACCGGTTCGACCGGTTGTGGATCAGATCGGATCTTTTGGTCGACCAGTTCGACCAAAAGATCCGACCAAACCGATTCGTTTACGAGTCGGATTCGGACGGACATCGTTATTAATAAAATACATTATGCTAGTATTTTATCATATGTACAAAACAAACGACATTGTATTTAAAGTGTTAAATTGGTCATTGTCCCGTATATAACTATATGGCCTAGGCCAAATCAAAATAACCCTGACTATTACAACAGTTCATAAGTTCCTGAGTTTGAAACTTGAAAGGAGCAGTGCTTCAAATCAGTGTATAAAAGCGATGTCTCATGACGACACGCCTGCCAAACGTCCACGAGACACATTTACATGATAATCCTGATGTGTGACATTTCCTGATCTCCTTCATGCTGGAACCATAGACTGTAAGAGAAGGCTGGAACTCTGTGAGAAATATGATACTGCCATATAGACGCGCCCTGGACAAACACATGGACTAAAGAACCTTTTAAGCCTTTTAAAAACAAGGTAGGTTATGTGATTATTATCATCTGATTGGTTATGTTAGTGTGTTTTGTTTCAGTTTATTCAGGGCTCTCAAGTCTCACGCATTTGGCGTGAGACACACGCTTTTCAACCCGTTCACACGCTCACACGCCACACCTTGTATTTCTCACGCATAGACATTACGAGGATAATGCACACCAAGTTGCGGCGCTATTTTTTTAAACAGTGAAACAGGTAGAGTAGAGGAATCAAGTGAGTTCCCCGTAGAGCTTTAAATGCCCTGCCACGCACCAGCTAATCAAATAAAAAATATAGCTATCGAACAGCCAATCAGAAAATAGCATTGCGGTATCTATTTTCACAGGCTCGCGCGAGTCGCGCGACACAGATTCGGATGCTCGCTGAAGTAACAGAGAAGAACATATCATATGAGTACAGTAAGCCGTCTCATCATTGCTGGGAATATATGTGTCCAGACAGCTGGAATGTTAGCTAACAGTTTGACCAGAGTATCATGTGAACTAGCTAACCTATAACAGCCGGTTGAATCCCTGCTAGTTTCAGTGGCTATTCCAGGGCTCGACATTAAGGCTTGTCCGCTTGTCCGGGACAAGTGGATTTTTTGTAGGACAAGTAGAAGAGAAAATTAGTTGTCCGACCGGACAAGTTAAATTTCAAACAAAATAAAATGCCATGTTACTTCACGTTATGTGCCAGTCGTTACGTCTATTTTACACATTTAATTTTACCGGTTTGAAACGAACACAGTTTTCGTTCTGCCTGTGAATGTCCTGAATGTGACTCACAGAAAGACGCGCGCCAGTAGGCTATAATGCGCATGCACAGACCGCGCGCCAGAAGTTCTCTTTTGTGCTTGAACGAACATCAACAACACACACAATTAAGCCAAAATGTAATTTGTCGAGTATCTTCATAACATAAGAGCAGTCTTATGGACATAAAGAGTTGTGACTCGTGAGAGAATGAGGCGCGTGTGTGAGACCCGCGTCTCTGTCCACTGCGGTTGCTCTTAACCCTGTAAGACCCAAATATAGAAAAAAAAGGAAAAAAAATGTTTTGACCTATCAGATGTTGTTGTAGGAGGTCTCTGACGCAAATAATGAAGGATTTTTTAAAAAAGTATGTTTTAGTAAGTTTTTAAGGAAATGTTGTAATATTGCAACGTTGGGCCTATGGGGGAGCAGAATTTCAGCTTTTGCACTCAGACTGTCAGAACAAATATACAGAACAACTAAGGGCTTATTTGAAGTGTGGCTTGCTTACATAGCACCATAACAGTAAATAATATGAATAATAATAATAATCACCCAATAGTCATATTTTTATTAATTAGAAATTATTAAAAAATAAACATAAAATATGAATATTAAATACAAAACAGATTGAAATCTGTAAAATAAACAGTGTCCAGTGTTCACTTGCAATGATAGTCCTAAAAGCGGTTCCTTTCCTCTGAAAAGCAGAGATGGAGATTACACTTCTTGCAGAGTGTATTCGAATATCCCTTTTTGCAGTGTCTGCAGCGTCCTTTTTGAAATGAAGATAATAGTTGTAAGAGTTAGAGTATGTTCAAGGATAAATCATTTTAATGAAATTAATCCTATTTATGTGATACATTCCACTGAAGTCTATACGGCTGGGACAGTTACCGCAATACCGTGGTCACATGACGCCTACCGCGGGTCTGAGCTCGTCACGTCATCACCTCAAAAAAACATTGGCCTGCCCATGTATGCACTTTGTGTCTAATGACATAGATTCATTGATTCTAATGACATGAATTATGTCTAATGACATTGTGTCTTACATGGCTTCAAGGTTGTCTAACCAAAACTTATCAAAAGATGGAGCAGATCCGACCTTTCGTGAGTTGGGGAGCCGATGACAATAATATTCCTTTCGTATTAGAGATGCTCGGATGGGCTATTTCTTGCTTTTCAACACCGGTTAAAAAAATCTATACCGTCCCAGCCCTACTGAAGTCACACAATTCTAAAAGGAATATACAAACCCCCAGACCTCTTACATCCCCACATTCCAGAACATTAACACCTGTCCCTGAACAATGGACCACGCAACCCCCTATGTCTGGACATCCACACCTTGAATAACCATCCTCCACAGCAGTCTACAAACACGGTCTGCCTTGCTACAAACAGATATTTGGGCAAACAAACAAAGCCTTTATAAAAAACTGCTAACAGAAACAATTTCAAGTACTGGTACTGACAGGAAACTCCAACCAGAAATAAGTTATTCATTTAAAATGATTCAAATCTGATCTAAACTGGAAATTATAACAAATAACACAATTAGATATTGTGAATAATCAAATACATTATATTTCTTTAAGTATTTCTCCTGTATATGAACATTTGAGAAGTGCAATGCCTCCATGTAATGTGCAAGGTGCACATGCTATTTTGACTACCATTCTATCCCAACGTTGTAAAATTACAACAAAGACATAACAAGCTACAAATCTAATTTGATGCATGCATTCCACAATAACCAAGTATTTACATGAACTAGACATTCTAACAATGACAAAAAAAAATATTTCTGGGGTTTTACTTACTTCAATGTTGAGATATCCAGTCCAATGGAACAAGGAGATGCGCTTCCAGTAAAGTTTGCAGGTTGCATGAGTTCATGACATTATGGCAAGGCCTACATACACATTTACTATCCAATGACATTGCAAGACTAAACATTAGGACCCATTAACTATGTAAATGTGGTCTTTGGAAAAAAAACTAATTTGCAGATCTGTTTTTTGAAGAGCTAAAAGTGATGTTGTAATATTACAACCACGGGTCTTACAGGGTTAAAGGGCCAGCTACCAATAAAGCGTTCAGTCAGTAAAGTTAATGAAAGAACAAAGGGAAATGAGAAAATTACTCACTGCTCTTGACTAAAGAACTTGTCTAGCTTTAATAAGGAGTAGTCTATATATAATTTATGCAGCGCAGACTGTTTAATAACTTTATTCAATTTTTGTACAGCCTATGTCCTACCTGTTAGACAGTTAATTTTTATCCAGACATCGATGGCTTATTGATCATTATAGGTGTTATCAATTATTTAGTTGTTATTGCTAATTTCAGAATTATCACTAATCTGTGTGTGCATTTGGTTTAGAACCAAACAAGGTGATTCATGAAACCATTTGTTTATTATATCGCAATCGCATATCACAACCGCAATATTGACCTCAATAATCGCATGCCTTGGCACTAGATGGAACCCTGTCATCCATCACGACAGTAAAAATGGCTGGCCTGGAACCCCAGTGCTTCAAATGGGAGCCACCAACCCCTGTGCTGAAGGCCTCAAAATCTGCTACCAACATCTACAATACACAACACTAACCATTATCTCTCTCTCTCTCTCTCTCTCTCACACACACACACACACACACACAAAGAAATGCTAAATTAAATAAATATTATTATATTTGTAAGAATATGTGTCATCTATCAGATCAGAAACCCGTCCACACCAAACCCTTGCTGCCGCCGTGGCCGCAGCCGCCGCCGCCATTGCGGCCACCGCCAAAATCTCACTCTGAACTCAGTTCAAAACTTGAGAGCCCTGGTTTATTTATTCCAACTGACAGCGCGAACCATGCGCGCGTGCAACTTTTCACAAATCACGTCACTTAAAAGGTGTCGACTGGGTTACTATTTTTATGCATTGTTTAATTATTAAAATAACAAATATTTAACACTTTATTAATGTAAGCCTACATTAAAAAAAATAATGTCAGCTTGAAATTTGAACCTGTATTTTCTATATGAATCATGTATGATTTACTCATTTGATATGAAGCATAATGTTTATTAATAAATTATATAAATTATAATATGCAGTTTACTTTAAAGAATTACCTAGACAAATGCTGATAATATTTAAAAGTGAAATCTGTTTAGGTTGAAACTGAAATTACCTGTGTGTATTGTGGAATTCGTTTGAAATGGGTAACGTTATTTTGTATGACGAAAAATTCTCCATGTGTTTTATTTTTTAAAACGTATTATTATTTCGAAGTAAGATAAGATGGGATAAGATGTCCCAAGATGACCTCCATATTTTCCCTTGACCATAACTGAGTCAAAACAGTTTTACGTTAGAATTGCTCACATTTTTTTTTTTTTTTTTTTTTTTTTTTTGTCTTTGGAAAATAGTCATCTGTGATATTGCATTAGTTGAATAGTTTTTGTGTCTATGTAGTAATTAGGGATTCGTGGACACATTCATGTTTTTAGATTTATGGAGAAAGATATTATTTTGAAGTAAAAGGATTTTGTAATCAGTGGGGTTGTTATTATTACTAAATTCCATGCTTGGATGCACATTTCAGACATCTTTGCAATTCATTAAAACTTATAGACTACAGACTAAGGTAATAAGTGAATTAAATTTAATTTGAATTCAGTGTTATGACATCTTCAATGATAATATTGGCAATTAAACATATGCATGTCATAGAATTAAGTTACCTTTCAAATAAATGACAACATTGGGGCTATAGTTATAATAATAAAAGAACCATTTTACATTTTGTGCTATAACTAAATTAGCATATGTTTCTATTTATTTCCTTTAATAAAATAAAGGTGGATGTTCGGTCCTAGAGAGCCACTGTGAGAGCACCTGAACAAGTAAATCCATGTCTTCAGGATCACTAAGGTTATAGGCAGGTGAGGGCTTTTTTCAGGGTTGGAGCCAAACTCTGCCAGCGGCTCTCTAGGACCGAACCTATCGCTGGTTCAGTGTATTATAGTATGCATGTATTTTACTGAAGCTCTATTTGATCATATTCTTCTGGTGTGACTATGCTCATGCACTTATTCACTTTGTGGAGATGGAGAGCACGGGAAGCTCCAGCACTCTACCTCCACCACCAGACGTGCACATATCTCCTGTGGAGGAGTGTGTCAGCGCTGAGGAGAACCAACAGCAGAGTTTAGGTCGTTCAGATGGGGCACAGGCTAAAGAGGACACCAATATCCATGCTGCTCAGCCTGATGGGACATCTGCCACCTTCAGAAGGGCATCTGTTCAGTCCGGCAGTAAGCTATGTGGCTACCTCAACAAGCAGGGTGGACCTCTCAAAGCCTGGAAGTCCCGCTGGTTTGCCTATGAGGAGAAAAGCTGTCAGCTGTTTTACTACCGCATGGCACAGGATATCAATCCTCTTGGTAAGGTGGATCTGTCTCGGGCCACGTTCAGTTACCCGCTGCAGGGAGAGGAGGGAACCTTTCATATACAGACACCAGAGCGCACTTTCATTCTCAAGGTAATGTTATCACATGGTTTGGTTTGAAATAACAGGCTTCCATAAACTGTGATTTTTGAAGCAAAAAAGAGGGACGAGCTGCTTGGGATTGGATAGTAATCAATGAGAAGAACATGGCAACTATACAGGGGGGAAATAATATGAAATTGGAGGGAATATGTGGTTGTGAAAATAATGAATAAATGTCAATGCCTTTCATGTGTTCTATCTTCTGTTAAATATGAAATGTTATTAGGTTAAGGACCTGGGAATGTTCTTAAAACATCTATTGGACTAAAATGAAAGAAGAAAAAAATAAGAAACAAAAAGTGAAACCATTGTCTAATGACAGACAGTTCATGATTTAAAACATTTGAGATTCCAAAGGTCAGTTGCTGTTCAGAAAACAAGCTTCAGGCGTTAATTATTATTTTTTTCTTCTATCTTTCCGTTTCTTTCTATCTTTCTTTCTCCAAAAGTTTGTGGTTGTTATCAGTAGAGTCAGACAGGCTTTAAACATAACATTCTTGAGTATCAACCGTGTTGAAATTAGGTCAAAGGGGCTGCTTGCTGTACATATCTTGATAAAGTGTGTTTTTAACAGATTTTTTTTTTTTTACATTTTTTAATGTTTAAAACATGGCCTTCCAGTATATTGAATAATGTAGTACTTCCATAAAGGAACTTCCCTCCTCCTCATTTCATTATTTAACATTGGGGTTAAGAGTGGAGGAATAACCAACGAGCATTTTGAGTAAGACAACAATGCTTTAGAAAACATAGCCATTATGTTAAGACAGTATCTTAAAGGGATAGTTCACTTTGAAATTAATTTTTGGTATGTTTTAGCTTACCTCAAGGGCATCCAAGATGTAGGTGTCTTTGTTTCCGCAGTAGTTTCAATTTTGATATTTTTAGGTCAAACCATTCTTGTCTGTCAGTCATATAATGGAGGTCTATGGTCACCACCTCAAAGAGCATGCACAGAGAAGTCCAAATTAAACATGATTTAATGACTCGTAAATGTAAGTACACACTGATGGCCTAAGACACAAAATGAGCGGTTTGTGTGAGAAAACAAAATCATGGGACTTCTCTGTGCATGCTCTTTGAGGTGGTGACCATAGACCTCCATTATATGACTGACAGACAAGAACGGTTTGACCTAAAAATATCAAAATTGAAACTACTGCGGAAACAAAGACACCTACATCTTGGATGCCCTTGAGGTAAGCTAAAACATACCAAAAATGTATTTCAAAGTGAACTATCCCTTCAAGTTCTAATGTGACCGACTAAGTAGGGCAGTTAATCTTGGTTTTTTGGTGTCAAATTAGGCTAATTTAACTGATTTAAAAAAGCTATGAACAGTTTTGAAAAAAATGTGTTACTTGTAAGACTAGCCTTATAACATCATTCTGTTTTCAGGCAGCTAACAGGGATACCCAGATGTACTGGTTGCAACAGCTGCAGTTGAAACGTGCCCTATTCAGGGAGCAGCATGCTGAACATCAGTCCATGCCAAGACCAGACAACCTAACTGTGGAAAGCACACCATCAGCAAACTGCCCTGGTAAGAGGAAGACAATACGAAACCTAGCATTTCTCATTTGAAAACAGTTATTTAAATAGCAGTTACTGCACCTGGGAAATTACACTGTTTATGAAATATGATCTGAGGGGGAATTTACTTGGCTTTAAAAGGAAAGTCTAGTTATTTGGCTAGTCATGTGATAATAAGTTAATATAGAAAAGGAAAGATCAGCCCAGTCAGAAACTCAAAATAATGTTTTAACTGACTGTTTTTATTGAAAGAGGACTTTCTTAACCTTTAAACTATTATAAATCCTTCATTCGGATGGTAATTATGTTACTATTTGCTACCTACATTTGGTGTTCAAGATAACATCCCAATTGTTACTAAACAATGTTACTAAACCATAGGCTCTGAGCATGAGCACTGGCCAGAGACGGAGAAAGGAAAAGCATAGAGGGAGGAAAGCACAAGATTAGCACGAAGGGGGAAGCTAAAAGCGACCAATCAGATAGCACGTTACTCAGCTGGTTGCATTGTTTTAGTTTAGTCATCATTAGCCCAAGGGGCTTAATGCTAACCAGGACTCATACTATGTTTGTGCATGTGTTGTCTGGCAAATCACAGCAGGAGGGTGTGACAGGAAAGGAAATGTTAGTCATCTGCAAGCTTTAAACGTTTAGTAATTCTGGAAAAGGGTGGGATGGATGTTGATATCCATCTTATTCACTAAGCTATGCAACATACTCTGGTTTGCGGCCAATATCAGTGCCACTTAACTGACAATCTGGGGTTTGAAGTGGACTAAACACAAAATGACTGCTAAGCTCAATTTCCCTGTGCACTTAACCTAAGAGGAGACATTTAAATGACTGAGCAAAAAGCCATTATCCACTCTCATCTGCGAGAGAAACCTTTTCTATGCTTTCACAGATCAGTAATTCAAGACAATATATTTACTTATAATAAAGTATTACCAGAAACATTAGTACATCTTGAGTTACAAAAATATAGAGCTGTGTGAAAATCCCCGTGACAAACTTATGACATATTCACAAGCAAATTAGCACACAACAAAATATACTAAAGGCACAGTTAAAATGAAAACTGAAAGTGTAAAGTTAATTCAAAACATGGTCTATCTTTACATTACGTGTCTTTAACTACTATGTAGTGTACTGACATTTAAATTAATCCAAAAATATGTTATAGTCTGACATTTAATTTAAACAGATTTATGAGGCACAGAAACCTTTTGGGATTTACAGTAGAAGTGTGGCAGCAGTAATTTGATATAAATTGCTTTAAAATGTATATCTGCTACAGTATATGACTTATTAAAGGAGTGGTTCACTTTAAAAAAAAAAACTTTGCTGATAATAAATAAAGTTTTAGTTTTATAAACTCAAATGGTCGCCTTGCTCTGTTCTGTTCTTGACTCTCCTGTTCGAACTCTTTTATCAAAATGAACAAATCTTTTTTCGTGTCATTTGGTTCATTCAACGAACGAAATGAACGAGTTGACTCGGGAAAAGATTCGTTCATTTTGATGAACAAGTTCGAATTGGAGAGTCACGAACAGAGCAAGGCGACCATTTGAGCTTATAAAACTTCAACTTTGTTTTTTTTTGTTTTTTTAAATGAGCAATCGTTTCACTTGATAAGACCCTTATTCATCGTCTGGAATCGTTTAAAGCCCTTTGAACAGTTTGCAGTTTGCACTGAAACTGTCTTTTGGACCTTGAACTGTTTGGTTCCCATTGAAGTCCATTATATGGAGAAAATCCTGGAATATTTTCAACAAAAACCTTAATTTCTTTTCGACTGAAGAAAGAATGACATTCATATCTTGGATGACATGGGGGTGAGTAAATTATCAGCAAAAGTTTTTTTTTAAGTAAACTACTCCATTAATGTTGCAAATTGCTCTCTTCTCTTCTTATCCCCGTCTCTTCTAATTTACAATGCTTAAATGCATCATTTCCAGGAATACAAGTAGGGTTGGGCTTGTCATCATTGTGCTAAAAGCACTTTCATTCCTTTTACACAGACACCCCCTTCCAACCACAAGCTCTGTTATCTAGGCATTAGGAAACAGCTGTGGGATGAGAGTCAAATGCAGGAAATGAGGAAGTGAATGTCTGAGCAGCTGAATCCGTGGAAAATACAAAATATACTGTAGCACCACCAGCCAAATATAACCTAGGCCTAAGTGTTCTCAGGACCGAAATAATATTCGTTTGTTGTTTTACTCTGTGCTAGCTATGGTTAGCATATGGATCTTTTAAAGAGCACTTCTGGTATTATCAGGAATTTCAGGCATGCTGATACATGTACCTCTCCCTGTGATAAACGTACAACATTGTGTGGCTGTGTCATTAGAAAAGAACTAGGTGGAGCAAGAAAAAGCAGAAAAAGAGTAATGATGCTGAAAATTCAGCTTTGAATCACAGGAATAAATTATATTTTAAAACATATTTGAATAGGAAACAGTTGTTATAGATTGCAATAATATTTCACAAAATTATTTAATCAAATAAATGCAGCCTTGGTGAGCATGTGACTTCTTTCGAAAACATGACAAAAATATTTCCTTAATATTAAATAAGAAATAAGTACGTTTCATTATCTAAAGCAACTTGTTATACTGGACTATGTATTTAACTTAATGGGTTTGTTGAACAATCTTTCTGCTTTCTTTTAAACAGCTAACTTCTTGCCGATGGTTAAGACTCCTTCTGGCCTGGTGGGTGAAGAAGCTGCCAGTCTGCCCGCACCAGGATTAAACAACCCCCTCAATATGTCAATCAAACATCCGCTAATTGAGCTGCAGTGAGTACATGTACTTACTGTGTTTTCTCTGTCTGGTCTAAAAAAAATCACAAAATGGACACTGACATCATGGCATATTTTAGGGTAAAATGAAAAATACATCATACCTTCCAAAAAAGCGGTGTTACCTAAATTTCTCTAGTATTATTATTTTAGGGAAGTTACCATTACTCTGTCACACACATATACTTCCTGACATGTTATATATATATATATATATATAACAGTGACCAAGCTGTCACTTGTATGAGGGGTTCATAAACTTAAATGTAAACTTATTAAGTAAAAATAGATAGAAAAAAGATAAAATAAACCGAGAAAATTGGCTTGTTTGCAGAGGTGGACAGTAACAAAGTACTTTATTTGAGTACTGTACACTTTTTGAGTTTCTGAACCCGAAATCATATTAAGGTCAGAACCTTTTTGTGTCCGAAACTATGGTGGACGTTATTCAGAATCAGTGCACTTATTCAATCTCACATTCAATCCCACTACTGGAACTGTGTTCTAGAAATAAATGTGATATTGATATGAGATTAGGCAGGCATAGATTCAGAGGCATAAGGTACTGCAAGTATTACATACAACAATAAAATGCATTGACATTTACTTTTAATATTTAATTTTAATTATTATATTAAAAAAAATAAATTATATTTAATGTTATTATATTAAATTATAATATTATTAAATTGTAATATTATTATATATTAAATTATTATATTAAATAGTATTAATATTATTTAATAAATATTACATTATTTTAATTATTACATATTTATTTTAATTTTTAATTTACTTTTGATACTTAAGTACTTCTAAAACAAGCACTTCTGCACTTTTACTTAAGAAAAAATCAGTCTTTACAACTTTTACTTGTAAGAGAGTAATATTTGATTAGTAGTATCTATACTTTCACTCAAGTAAGGAAATTGTGTTGTCAACCTCTGCTTGTTTGGTTTCTGAATTATAAAGGCATTGAAATGTATAGTCTATCTAATATAAGATTAGGAAGTAATTGTAGTTTCACGTCTGCCTCAATAAGGATGTGGTAAGTTGCTTCTTTTTCTGAATAAAACACATCATGACAAACACTGTTTCATCATCATCTGCAATGTCAAACGTCATTAAATAGATTACATAACATACACACAAAGGAAGATGTTAATTATTAGGCAATCTTTTACTATTGCTCATACTTATGATTGGTTGGTTTCAATTATTAATACTAAGTATTACTTCAGCATAACTTGTCCTGCTACTGTGCTATGGACATGATCCAAATCATGAGGTTTTTGCTTTTACTTTTTTTAAGTGATTTGACTTACAAATTTCACCAGATGGTTGATTAAATTGGCAATGAAACCCTTCAGACTGAAATTGGAGGGACCAAGCTGTGTCTAGATACTCGAGTGGGCTCTGTTAATTTGATCCAGTAAACAACCACCCAGAACACCCTAACAACTACCTAATAACATTCTTGTAACCACTTAGAAGACCTTAGCAACCACATAACAACGCCCTGGCAACCATCCACAACATGTTCAAATTCGTGTTGCAACTGGCCTTTTTCTTAAAAAAAAAAAGATTATTATTATGAGTAATTTCTTCAGAGGTGTATCTGTGTTTGATTTACAGGAACACAATGCACAGTTTCCGTAACCGGCAGTCACAGGAAATTAGACAAAGTGTTTTCCATATTGACGACCCAAATGACAACCAAAAAACACCCTCATCTAAGACACACAGTAAGCGCTACTACTTTCTCGCCAGAAAAAAATAACAAACAATCGTTTTAAATGTTCATGCCCACCTTCCTCCTCAGCTTTATCAGTTCCCACACTCAGATCTTCTCAAACCCCAGAATCCCCTCCGAATGCCAGGTGTGTGGACCTGCACAAAAATAATCCATCCACAGTGTCACAAAACAGGAAGAGTTGGAAAGAAAAGTTCCAACCTCTAGAACTAGACAGATCTCAACTTCAACATGAAAAACTTTCCCTGGCTGAAGAGGTCAAAGCACAGAAGGTAAAGTGAGGAAATCAACCACCACTTCACCTTCATCTTCCTGCTGGATTATTTATTACTCATATAATCTAACTAAACTAAAAGCTGCATATCATTTGCCAGGAGTTGGTGTTGCTGTTGCATAAAGTGCTGGAAGATGCTCAGCTGGAGAAACGAACCTGTGCTCAGTTTCTAGCTGCGGAGGGAGAGCAGGAACGCTTGGAGCTCCTCAGACACGGTGAACGGCGTGCAGCCAAACTGAGAGACCATCTGGAGTCCCTGCAGCAGGAGAACGACAACCTACGGAGGGATCTGAACCAGAGGGACTCTCATGTCGCTGAACTCCAAGAGAGTGTCCAGCTCCTGATGCACAAGAACCAGGCCAAACAGGAAGTGATATTGAAACTATCTGAGAAGTTAGCAGCCTGTGGGGAAGACCAGCATTGCACCAATGGGCTAGAAACTGAGACCTTCAAACAGCTAACACTGGAGAATCTGCATTTGAAAGTGAGAAAATAAACTTTTTACTATATGTATATATATATATAGGAGGGCTTTCAAACGATTAATCACGATTAATCACATCCAAAATAAAAGTTTGTGTTTACATAATATATGTGGATGCACTGTGTATAATTGTTTTGTGTATATATATATATATATATATATAAATACACACACATGCATGTATATTTAAGAAAAAAATATAATTTATATATAGTATAAAATATATATAAAGTATATACATGAAAATATTTCTTAAATATATACAAGCATGTGTGTGTATTTATATATATAAAATAATTATACATAGTGCACCCACATATATTATGTAAACACAAACTTTTATTTTGGATGCAATTAATCGCAATTAATCGTTTGACAGCCCTAATATATATATATATATATATATATATATATATATATATATATATATGAAGAGTTCAGATGCAAAAGCCTCTAAGTGCCATTTGAAATTTACTTCTAGAATGATCATTTTTATCAAGCTTATATATTTAAATTCAGTAATTTCACTTAAATTGCAATGAAGATTACCTATTAATTGTCATTCAAGTGAAATTACTGAACTTGAATATATAAGCTTGATAAAAATGATCATTTTAGAAGAAAATTTCAAATGGCACTTAGAGGCTTTTGCATCTGAACTCTTCAATTATATACAAATATATATATATTTACACACAAGTGACAATAAAGACATTTACAATGTAACAAAATTTTTCATTTTTGACCTTTCTATTTATCAAATATTCTTGACAAAAAATAGTCAAAAATATTAAGCAGAATTATTTTCTGTCTTGTTTTCTTGCATTCATGACTACCATAAAAATTTTGAGGTCAGTAAGATTATTTTTCTTTTTTAAGAAATTAATACTTTCATTTAGCAAGGATGCATTCACTGACAGGATTGACATTGATACAAAAAAAATCTATTTTTTTTTTTTTACTTTATATCCATCAAAAAATCATATTAGAATGATTTCTTAAGGGTCATGTGACACTGAAGACTGGAGTAATGATGCTGAAAATATGGCTTTGCCATGATATGAGTATATATAATACTCTAAATCTGCATTATTTATGAATAATTTGTCTGATTCTGAAATGGATGTGCCAAGCATGATTACAGCTCTACTGCAAACACAATCATTATCATATCTCTATTTCAGGATGATTTGAAAGCATATAAAACCCAGAACCAGTACCTAAACTCTGAGATCTACCAGCTGACGACTCTTTGGAGAAAAAGTTCAGAACAGGAGCAAAGTCTAATAGTAAAGGTGAATTGCACCAAAACAGGCATATTTTCTTCCTTCTGGACTTTAAAGACGTCTTTACACTTTGTTCTGCTTGGCTAACCTCTTCATCTGAACACTGAAAATGTCTTTATGAACTGATATATTTGAGTTTTGAAAGTTAGTGTGCTTATACAACTTTAAGGGAAATTCCATTTTTAGAATATGAATCATATGGCATGATTGTTGGGTGAATGTCACTTAAAAAGTGTTTGAAACCACATTTACTGAAGCTTTACTATGTGTGTCAGTGTGCTGTTTTAGAGGCCAATAACTGTCAGATGGAAAGCAGATATTTGGGAATCCTCCAGAAACTCCAGGAGAGTGAGGAATTGAATCCGGAGCTGAGGGAAGCAATCAAGAAGGTGCTTAAAGATGCAGTTCAGGCAGACCTGAACGCAGCCATCAAAATAAACCCCATCAGGTACACACAGTCCCATCAGTTCACCTCTTCTTATTCTCATACTGACATACTGAGATTTATAAAGAAATAGATCAGTTGTTGCTTAGATAAGGCCCCTTCTAAAAGAAAGTTGAAGAAGGATGTAGATCTTCAATTAAATAACTTGTATTAGCGTAAACAGATATTGCCATCTAAATGTTTGTCAAAGTTCTGTTCATGTTGGAAAAAAAAATTCACAATTCCCAACATTCTACAGTGAGTACGATGAATATGGATTTAAGATCGCAGTAGACTACAAAGTTGAGGACCTGAAACTCCTCGCTAAGATCCAGGCCCTGGAGATCCGATCCCAAAACCTGCTGAACCACGAGGAATGCGATGGGCCGCTGTTGGCTCGTTGCGCTCAGCTCCTGTTCGGACGTCCTGAAGCTGAACTCTCTTCGTCAACAGAATTGAAGGGTCTACTCCGGACAGGCTTGCCACGCGAGTACCGCGTGAGGGTTTGGCGTTTTATGATACAGACTAGAACCAAGATGTTAAGAGAGCGTCATCCCGACCGCTATCAGGAGCTGTGCGAGAAGAGCAGAACCTCACCTCATCTGGTGCCCAGACAGATCCAGCTGGACCTGGATCGTACGTTGACCACCAATCAATACTTTTCCCCTCCTTCGAGTCCCTTGATTCAGAAGCTAGAGAGAGTTCTGCAAGCGTTCTCATGGCAAAACCCCACCATCGGCTACGTGCAGGGACTCAACAGGTAATTACAATCCAAGCGAGAACTGAAAATTGGTGCAGAGCCAAAATAGACACGATAAAGAGAAATGGCTTTGATTGTTGCGGTTATCACAATAACTTTTTAGTGGAATATTGGCCACTACACCTAAAATAAAGTATTTAAATAAATGGGGAATTGTGAATAACACGTAACTAAACCAAAAAGTGCCAGATTTACTTAATAATGTCTATTAATTTATAAAAAAGGTTTTTTTTACATGCTTCATTTTACATTTAATTTTACATAATTGTTAATTGTTTGTTGTCTTGTCTGCCATGCTGAACACTGAGTGCCAACTAGCTATTACCAACATCATGCTGACCTTATATTGACCATGTCATGTGATATACTGACATCTAGTGGTCATTTGTTAAACAACTTGCTGAAGAGGGCACCTTACGGGCTCATCATATTAGGGCTAGGTTCACCATGACACCTATATGCAAAAAGAAAGGTAAATAATACCAGTATCTATGCCACTGTGTTCAGACTGGCGGCCATTGCTCTGCTGGTACTGCAGGATGAGGAAGATGCCTTCTGGTGTCTGGTAGTGGTTGTGGAGTACATCATGCCTCATAATTACTACACTAAAGATCTGCTGGGCTGTCAGGTGAGAACATGGAAAATCATAAATATCTATGAATCTTAAAATACGCGGCAAAGCAGTAATGTACACTCACCTAAAGGATTATTAGGAACACCTGTTCAATTTCTCATTTAGGCAATTATCTAACCAACCAATCACATGGTAGTTGCGTCAATGCATTTAGGGGTGTGGTCCTGGTCAAGACATCATCAACATTCAATCATCTCCTGAACTCCAAACTGAATGTCAAAATGGGAAAGAAAGGTGATTTAAGCAATTTTGAGCGTGGGAAGGTTGTTGGTGCTAGACGTTTACAAAGAATGGAGTGAAAAGGGAACAACATCCAGTATGCGGCAGTCCTGTGGGCGAAAATGCCTTGTTGATGCTAGAGGTCAGAGGAGAATGGGCCGACTGATTCAAGCTGATAGACGAGCAACTTTGACTGAAATAACCACTCGTTACAACCGAGGTATAGCATTTGTGAAGCCACAACACGCACAACCTTGAGGCGGATGGGCTACAACAGCAGAAGACCCCACTGGGTACCACTCATCTCCACTACAAATAGGAAAAAGAGGCTACAATTTGCAAGAGCTCACCAAAATTGGACAGTTGAAGACTGGAAAGATGTTGCCTGGTCTGATGAGTCTCGATTTCAGATGGTAGAGTCAGAATTTGGCGTAAACAGAATGAGAACATGGATCCATCATGCCTTATTACCACTGATCAGGCTGGTGGTGGTGTAATGGTGTGGGGGATGTTTTCTTGGCACACTTTAGGCCTCTTAGGGCCAATTGGGCATCGTTTAAATGCCACGGCCTACCCGAGCATTGTTTCTGACCATGTCCATCCCTTTATGGCCACCATGTCATTGTATCCTCTGATGGCTACTTCCAGCAGGATAATGCACCATGTCACAAAGCTCGAAACATTTCAAATTGGTTTCTTGAACATGAGAATGAGTTCACTGGACTAAAATGCCCCCACAGTCACCACATCTCAACCCAATAGAGTATCTTTGGGATGTGGTGGAACAGGAGCTTCGTGCCCTGGATGTTCATCCCACAAATCTCCATCAACTGCAAGATGCTATCCTATCAATATGGGCCAACATTTCTAGAGAATACTTTCAGTACCTTGTTGAATCAATGCCATGTAGAATTAAGACATGCAGTTCTGAAGGCGAAAGGGGGTCAAACACAGAATTAGTATGGTGTTCCTAATAATCCCGTCTTCATTTTACTGTCTGTCTCACTCACTTCTTCCATCCTTCTTCTCATCTATCCAGGCTGACCAGCGTGTACTAAAGGACCTCATGTCGGAGAAACTGCCTCGACTTACAGCCCATCTGGAAACTCTAAAAGTAGACGTATCACTCATCACTGTTGAGTGGTTCCTGGTGCTGTTCGTTGAGAATCTGCCTACCCGCATACTGTTTAAAGTATGGGACACCTTCCTGTATGAGGGCATCAAGGTACCGTGGATCTATGATAGAGCATTCGTGGAAATACCCAGATCAGTACTGGGTTTCTCTTGAATTACTGAAGCGATTACAAATAAATAATAGTTTGATATTTCTGAATACTCTGTGGAACATTCTGCTATAGTTTTGTGGACTAAATACCCCATTCATCTTTTTCATAGGTGATATTTCGATATGCACTGGCTCTTTTCAAATACAGAGAGGAAGACATCTTAAAGATTCAAGACAGTGTTGAAATGTACCAGTATCTCCGCATCTTCCCCATCACCATTGCAGATGGAAGGTGAGATGAAGGATAGAAAAAGTATACTTACTGTATAAACACACTCAGTGTTTATACAGTAAATATAGAAAGAAACAGACTATATATATAAAATTACATATTTAAATATATATCTATATAGATAGATAGATAGATAGATAGATATTTAACTATGTAAGTATATATATATATATATATATATATATATATATATATATATATATATATATATATATATATATATATATGGTCTGTTTCTTTCTCTCTTCCATTTAATTTCAAGCTCCTGGTATTGTAAACAGTGACAGTGTAGCTTTATATATATATATATAATTCATTGAGTCATAGTAAAACAAAACAGCCTTCATCTGTCACACAAATAGAAACAGAATATGGGTCAGATGCTTCTGTGGTTTGGCTATTTTAAACATACACCCCTGATACTATGCATGCCTGTTGTGTACCTGCTCCTGCTTCCTGCTTTTAGTGCATGGATGGCATAGTTTAAAAAACACAAAGAAGAAAAGCTTGCTTTGGGAGATTCTTTCCAAATCACATGTTTCTGCAGGAAATAAACATCATGTCAGCAAGTCTACTGTATAGTTTTCTTAGATATAAATGTCGATATACCTCGTCTTCCTTTTCCACAGAAAGCTGACAAGCATTGCCTTCAATGACATGAACCCACTGCCCATGAAGCTGCTGCGGAACCGGCGCGCCGTGCATCTGGAACACCTCCGCGCTGAGATTAGAGAGCTGGAGAACTTGCAGAACGCATACAAAGCTGAACACGTCCGGTGCAAAGACAAAGAGCTGGACACCCTGGTGAGTGAAGATGAAGAGGAGGTATAGAGTAGGCAAACATAAGCTCTTGATGCATGTGCAAATGCCTTGAATGCTGAATGAGAAACACTACATAAAAATAACTCATCAGTTACTCACCCTCATTTTGTCCCAATCTCATATGATGATCAGCCATTTCCATTTAGTAAAAGTAAATGGAGATGGATTTTGGCCAAAAAAAGCACCATATATGTAGTCATAAAACTCTATTCTATAAACTCTATATGTACTATATTCCAAAAGTCATATGCTGTAATAGGTTGCATGAGGAACAAAGCAAAAAGCTTTTATCAGGATGACATGAAGGTGAGTAAATTATGTGACAATGCACAAATGGCTTGAACAAAAGGGTCAATAATTTGTATCAGTCAGGGCAGCTGACCTCAGTGTTTGGCATGTCTAGGCCTTACATATTTGCAGATGCATATGTGCAACTATGCCACTGTTCAAAAGATTTGGGTCAATTTTACAGACATGAATGTAATTTAGCAAGGATGCATTAAATTGATAAAATAGTTTTACTTTGTTACAGTTTATTTTAAATAAATGGAAATATTTTCAAATAAATGCTGTTTTTTTTTTCAAATCCTCAAAGAATATAACATTGATGAAAAATGTTTCTTGAGTAGCAAATCAGAATATTAGAATGATTTCTGAAGGATTACTGAAGACAAGAGTAATCATGCTGAAAATACAGCTTTGCATCACAGGAATAAATAGGAAATAGTTGTAATAAATTAATATATTTCATAAAATTACATACAAATAAATGCAGCCTTGTTGAGCATAAGAGATTTCTTGAACCCTAAAACTGTATTCTGGACAAATGTGGGCAAAATAGTTTTGATTTATTTTAAAAAAAAAATACTTCCCTTGATCTGAGCGGTACAAGACTTGGCTACTTTTCCCAAGTTTGCCTCCTGAACACACATAATTTTTTTTTTACTCAATTCTACAATGTTAAGTGAGTGAAAAAAAAACAACTCCTTAATCTTGTATTTGGGTCAAAAATGGGCACCAATGGAAATGAATGGGAAAAACTAATTTAGAGCACTCTAAAATAAGCAAAACTAAGACACCAAGTGACAGTAAAGTCAATTCATCTTTAGGTTTTAGCTCTAAGAACTTATTGGAATATTTTAATGTAGTTAAAAAAATTAAAAATAAAACAAAAAAAAATAAGCATAATTTACATAGAAAAAATATGGTACTTTTTGAAGTAAATAAATTCAAAAATACCCCCAAAATTAACAAAAACACCATAAATGGATAGATAAAACTTTATCGAGGACAGTGATATAACATTTATAATAAATAAAAATTAGGATCACACCTGAGTCCTCTGTGCCCACATTTGTCCACAATTACAGTATTAAGGGCTATAAAGTGAATACGGTTTGAGGGCTACTTAAAACATCTCGTGACCCCAAACTTTTGAACAGTAGTGTATAAGTAACCCCTTCAGCAAAGAATTGATTTCCAATTTGAAACTTTTATGTTTTTTTGTTTAAAGTGCTGCTACTGTATATAACGCATGCATATATTATCAGCCTCACGTAAAATATTATCCAGACAACATGCACATAATAAATATAAAACTGTTTTTCACTCCAGTTTGTCTTTATATTTGGTGAAACCCCCAGTGTAAAGTCTGTCTGATCAGCTGACACTGAAGAACCAGTCATTTTTTCCCCCATTTTATTACTTTAAAAAACAGGATACATATGAAATCATAAATATAAAAATCAAACAAATCAACAAAAACTTAGTTCAATGTTACAAACAACTTTACTGCAGGTAAGAGCTAATAGCTAATATCACACCAGAAGAGTAAACTGATGTATTGCCTATCCATGACTGTATCGGCCTATTCCCCTGTGTGACGAACAGAAGCACAGTTTCCCAAAACAAAGAGGAGAAACACTCACAATCTCACCTTGAAAAATAAAAAGAGTGGCTTGTCGCATAATAAAGCTATTGTTCTATCAGTGTTAAGTCACATGTATTCTAATGCCAAACAGTTCACGTTCCTACAAAAATGGCTCATTGTTTTAAAGAGTTAGAAAAATCCCTTGTCAGGAGCATGCAGGTCATCTGTGTGTGTGTGTGTGTGTGTGTGTGCAGTGGTTATGGGTTTTACTAGCTCGCCTCTAAGCACAGCTTGTCTGTCTCTTTCTAATACACACTGACAGGACTAGCGATCACAGCTGTTACTGAGATGCTCTCTGTGATTTAAAGAAGAAAAAAAAGGCTATGAACAAAACAAAAGCTAACCAGGTAGCAAAAGAGAGAGTTTGTGCACTGCTTACATTACTTTATGTGCACATTTGACAATATAAAGTGGAGAGCCAAAGACCATGTTCGAGGCCAAAAAGATCCTGGTATCCATACAAAAACATTTTTTTAGGCCTAAATCCCTAAGTTCATTTAGAGTTTTTTTTATTTTTATTTTGCATAAACAAAACATTTTTTGCATTGTGACATTATTGATTGACAATTAAGCGCAATTGTCAAGATCGGTATTAATAAAAAATAATAATAAAATGGAATAAGTTCACTAAAGGGTTACACCTACACACGCGTTCTGTGTTCTAAATTGCATTTATACCTCATATTAGGGCACATATGTGCTGAATTCAATAAACGTTTATGTAAAATAATAATTAAAAAAAATTAGAACATCTAGAAGCATTACAGAAATTAAAATTAAGCACGTTTTCACTCGGGATTCTCATGAAAATAGTGTCACAATTACAAATAACCTTAATGGTTCTAATGTTCTTCATGCAAAATCATTTCTTTTTTTATTTTTATTTTATTTTTTTTATTTGGGGTGATGTTTTTGTGAGATTCACCCTAAAAGGCAAGTTCCACCATTCATTTTTAATCACAACCAAGTTAATATTACCTGATAAAACTGTGGGTTGGCTGCGTAACCAGAAACTGCAACGTCAAGTAAATTAAAAGACAATTTTGTTGACCGAGAAGATTTTCTTTATGAAACATCTCTATATTGAATGCGCTATAAGACGATTTTAACTATAAATGTTTTACAGATATCTTTAATTCATCTCTGTGTTTAATGTATGCCATCTTAGTGCAATATTTAACATGCTTTCAGCATAAGTTTTGTGTGGCAAATGTTAAATCTCCTAGATTTTTTTTTCTTAATTCATGCTCTTAATATCTCATAAGTACCCTCCCCAAATAAACAACTCTTCATTTTAACACAATTCACAACATTTCCCTCCAATGCAAGACACGAAAACATGGAATAAAAAATAATAAAGAAAAAAAAACTATTCCTCAGTCAATATTTATCAATATGTAACATGACATGTTCAAAACATCCATACAAAAACTGCACACATCACAGACATTTTTGCTAAATCTGACATTTGTTAGAAAAAAAAAACAATAGACTGTAGATCCTCGGCCATATATACCACGTTCTGGCATTCGATGGGTTAGTTAAAATACTGTGAATGGTTAGATCTAGATCTTTTTAAGGCTTATGAACCGTTTCAATTCCAAGTCTATGTAATCCAGCAGGGGGCGACATTCACTCAGTTGGTTAAGGCAAAATACAAGTTTTGTGTGACTCTCCTCCTCTCGCACTGGCTAGCAGAAAATAAAAATGATGTTTCCTTTCAGGATACTTTTCCTATCAAGATTCCTTTCTAGATACACAAGTAGGAAGACTTACGTTTGATAGCTTAAAGCGACCACACTCTCCATGGGTTGCAAAGCAAAAGAGAACAGCTGAAATGACTTGTTCTAAAGATAAACCTACAAAACTATTTAAAAGCTAACGTTAGCACATATCTGCCAAAGTAGGAAAGGCAACATTGTGCCATTTTACTCCTACAGGTCGGATAAGGCATTGCACCCAAAGAGAGATCAGTGCTTTGTGCTGTGGATCACCATCATAGATACACATGCACTCAATGTCAGTCAAATGAGGCAAGGTCAAGTTACTTTAACGACCAAAGACAATGTTCAAGCCACATTACAGCACCAGAATTGCCCCACTGCTGATTTACGAACAGGAGTAGCCTTGCATTTCTTTGACCAATGCTGTTTAGCTAACAAACCGTTTCTACATGCACTACCGGTCAAAAGTTTGGAATCATTACGTTTTTTTTATGTTTTTGAAATTAGTCTCTTATGCGTATTAAAGGAGTAGTTCACTTTTAAAAAAAAACTTTTGCTGATAATTTACTCACCCCCATGTCATCCAAGATGTCCATGTCATTCTTTCTTCAGTCGAAAAGAAATTAAGGTTTTTGATGAAAACATTCAAGGATTTTTCTCCATATAATGGACTTCAATGGGAACCAAACAGTTCAAGGTCCAAATGACAGTTTCAGTGCAAACTGTTCAAGGGTTTTAAACAATTTCAGACGACGAATAAAGCGAAACAATAGCTATTTAAAAAAAGAAAGTTTAAGTTTTATAATCTCAAATGCTCGCCTTGCTCTGTTCTGTGATGCGCGTTTGTGACTCTCCTATTCGAACTCGTTCATCAAAATGAATGAATCTTTTCACCCAAGTCAACTCGTTCATTTCCTTCATGAATGAACCAAATGATACAAAAAAAGATTCGTTCATTTTGATAAACGAGTTCGAACAGGAGAGTCACGAACGCGCATCACAGAACAGAGCAAGGTGACCCTTTGAGCTTACAAATCTTAAACTTTCTTTAAACTTAAACTTTTTCTTTTAATGAGCGATCATTTCGCTTGATAAGGCAAACGGTTCAACGTCCAAAACCGTTCATCGACGAAAAATTCATCGTCTGAAATCGGTTAAATCCCTTTGAACAGTTTGCACTGAAACTGTCTTTTGGACCTTGAACCGTTTGGTTCCCATTGAAGTCCATTGTATGGAGAAAAATCCTGGAATGTTTTCATCAAAAACCTTAATTTCTTTTCGACTGAAGAAAGAAAGACATGGACATCTTGGATGACATGGGGGTGAGTAAATTATCAGCAAAAGTTTATTTTTAAAAGTGAAATACTCCTTTAAGAATGCATTCAATTGATTAAAAGTTACAGTAAAGACATTTAAAATGTTACAAAATGTTTCTATTTCAAGTAAATGCTGTTCATTGAACTTTTGTATTACGGATTCCACAAAAATATTAAGCAGAACAACCGTTTTTAACAACGATAATAATAAGAAATGTTTCTTGAGCATCATATCAGCATATCGGAATGATGAAGGATCATGTGACACTGAAGACTAGAGTAATGATGCTGAAAACTCAGCTTTGCATCACAGGAATAAATTACATCTCAACAGAAAACAGTTATTCTAACTAGTAGTAATAATATTACTGTTGTACTGTATTTTTTGTTCAAATAAATGTGGCATTAGTGAGCATAAGACTTTTCAAAAACATTAAAAAAAACAAACTTTTGACTGGTAGTGTAACTGACCAGGTGAAATCACCATGTTGTGTAATATATTTGTTTCCGTTTGTGCTTTTTGTTGTAAATGTCACTCATACTAGTTACATAGTTAGAGCAGAAACCATTATCATCATCCTCCATGTTTAAGGTAACCCGACTCAGTTTCTTCCAGTACTAACAGACACCGCAGGAAAAATTGACCTCATTTTATCACAACTCAGAAACTAACTAAAAATCAACATCATTGGAGGGAAAGCAACCAACCAATCTTTTTACACAGAAGTGAAAGGCCCCCAGACTTCATTTGCAAGCATGGTAACGTTATTTTAGTAAAATAACACAACCAAGCATTTTCTCTCTCTCTTTTTTTTTTAAATTAAGAAATAAAAAGCATAGATGCTTCAGTGTTTGGATTAAAAGGAAAAAAACAAGTGCTGCACTGCAGTGTGTGGGTTTTTCATAAACGCAAAGAAAATTTAGTTATGAAAAAATTGACAATAAAAACAGTGATTCTAGACATTATTAATACTGTGTTTCACTAGATGGCAACTGGGTTTTTCTTTTAGTCTTATAAAAAGGACATCACTACGAAAAATGCATCAGGCTTTTTAAAATATGCAGCGCTCCAATATAAAGTGCTTCATTACATTGTTATTTCATTTTTTTACAGTTTCTTATTAAAATATTGTATTCCCTGGAGTGAAACCATAGTAAACATGTTACACATTGGTAAAAATAAACATTTTGGAATGTCTTTAAAAAGTCCCATGGGCTGATTTTGGTCAAGCAGAGCTTGTCCCGGGAGCCTACGGGAAAGAAAGACATCATTAGTCCCCAAACAAACCAACAACCATTCATCTGATCTGGATCGGGAGGAGTTAGTCCACTTCATCAGTTTTCAAGGAGCAGAACGCCATAAAATAGCATTGCAAAAAGCAGGTGTGAGAAGCCATGCTTATTGAGAGGGTGTTATGATGGATGGTAAAGGCAATCTTGAAACCAGATTCTCTCCTCTAAAACACACCAACAATATTAATAACAACAGATTTCAGGAACACAGAGAGTATATGGGTAGTTGACAAACTTTTTTAAAATGACCATGAACTTCTTCAACATCAAGAGTTTAGGGTTAAATAGGAAATATATAAGGAAATGTATTTATTTTTCTTGCAGTTCTTGCATTTTTAATGTATTTTATTTATTTATTTATTTATTTGCCCAGCCATAGACTTTCATACTATGATTATGTTTGGAACAAAATAAGACTTTTTTTTTTAATTTTTGAGCCAACTATCCCTTTAAATAATCTTGTGGAGTGACAAACGATATTTTAGTGGTTTAAAAAAAGTTGTCTTTTTTAGCTCCACTAAAATGTTATTTTAAAGGCTCTTAATTTTGTTTTTGAGGTCTCCTACAATACAATGAATCCAAAGTAAAAAAAAAATCTATATTTTTTTTACATTTTCTCATTTCACTGGGAGAAATGAGGTGATGCTGCAATGTGATGACCTCATTTCTCACAGTGAAATAGTTCGATAAAGTATTCAGTTTCTCTAAACCTGCCTAACCGAGAGACTACTCTTCTCTGATTGGTCCGATATCCTTTGAAAGTGAATGTGGATTTGCTTTCGCAGTGCTGAAAACGGCTTATTTTTAAGAATCTTTAAAAAGATTATTTTCCGAGTCAATTGTTTCATTTCGTTCGTTGAATCATCCAAATGACTCGAAAAAAGATTCGTTCAATATGATGAACGAGTTTGAACAGGAGAGTCACGAAAGCGCATCACAAAACTGAGCAAGGCGACCATTTGAGCTTATAAAACTTAAACTTTTTTCTTTTTTAATGAGCAATAGTTTCGCTTGACCCTTATTCATCTTCTGGAATCGTTTAAAGCCCTTTGAACAGTTTGTACTGAAACTGTCTTTTGGACCTTGAACCATTTGGTTCCCATTGAAGTCCATTATATGGAGAAAATCCTGGAATGTTTTCATCAAAAACCTTAATTTTTTTTTTTTTCGACTGAAGAAAGAAAGACATGGACATCTTGGATGACATGGGGGTGAGTAAATTATCAGTTTTTTTAAAAGTGAACTACTCCTTTAATAGCATGTCACACAAAAGAACCTGGATTAACATTTCCTGTCAACGACCCATATACAGTCAGTCCCAATATTATCTTACTGAACAAACTAAACTGACCCAATAGTCATTTTGATAGTTTGAGTGTTTAAACTCACGATTTGCTGTGGTTTATCCAGTAAGCCAAGGGTTAAGTGTCTGAGTTAAGAATCGTGGAGAATCCTTTTATATTATAGATCATAATATAACCATCGATGTGAAAAAATAAAGTCTTTCCCTTATTGTCCTCCTCTTGTTTTTCCAGCCTGGCAGTTTCAGTTATCTTCCCTCCGAAGAGCAACACGGTGTTTTTAAGGCCACGTATATATATAAGTACAGTTTATAGCTGCCATATGAGTTCAAGACAGTCAGTATAAAAAGAAGAGGCAAAAATGGAATGGAAAAAAAAAAGATAAAAAATAAAATAATCCACTGATAGAAAAATAGATGCTCATGCTCTGTTAGTGCGATGCATAGAAAGATGGATGAAATGATAGGAGGTGAGGAAGCGTTAGTCAGCATGCAGCAACAGCCACAGGTGTGTTCTGGAGCATTGTGACCAGGAAGAAGAGGGTGGAGGTGGGCAGGCAGACAGACAGGAAGATGATCATGTCTTGTGTGAGGCACAGCACCAGGTTGTGCTCCGTCAGGGCCCAGTCCATCAGCACACACAGCAGCAGATAGTACAGGTGGAACTCCTGGAGCTCCAGCCACTCTGCCCCTGCCTCACCCACATCACCACTCACCATGGCCTTAACCTCCGTCAACTCTACCTCTTCCTTGGGACGGGCGCGCTTGCTGCGCCCCCGCTCCTCCATCGCCATTGACCTCCTGCTGTTCTCCACAAACTCCTGCAGGAGATATAAGAAAGAAATCAAACTACCGTCCTGTACACCAAGAGGCTTTTCACTCTAGGCTCCATGGACCATTTCTCAGTCTGACTTCATGTTTGATTTATGCGAGAAGCATTAAGACATTCTAATGATATAATTAATCATGTTTTTATTCCCAAATTCTCATTACAGTCCTCTATCTTTTTATATATTTTAATAAAATAATATCTAGACTCGACAGAATCTTCACAGTGTTTTAATTCAATAAAATTACTTCATGACAGTAATGAGAATCACCACTGAGAATAAAATGAATTATAATTTAATTATAAAACATATGGATGCATGATCGACTAAAAATTTTGTTTAAAGGTGCATTGCGCAACATTTCATGTTAAAAATAGCTGTTTTTCTAACCCATACATGTTTAAACAATTGCCTGATGGGCTGAACGAGCCCTTCTCTGATCACTGTGATTGCCTCTATAAACCTGTACGGTAAAATAAGAGTGATTCGGGAGGGAATTTGAGACTGGGCGTGACATCATGTGCGTTCACGAGACTACTCTTCTCTGATTGGTCAGATATCCTTTGAAAGTGAATGTGGATTTGCTTTCGCAGTGCTGAAAACAGCTTCTTTTCGACATGTCGACAACACGCACCAATCATATCCAGTCTCAGCTACAACTACAATGCTTAGAGGTCAAAGTAGACGCGGTTCGTGCCGAGCAGCCAATGAAGACCATAGGCTGGAATTATGCAAATTTGTTTCAAACCGACATAAATTATAGAAGTAAATATGACTGGAATTACTGACGACTCTTTTTTTTCTTTTTTCCACCTCTGGTTGCAGTTTCGCTTGCCGCCAGAGGGGGCATAGTTCTGCAAAAACTTGACTTGCGCAATGCACCTTTTAAAAAAAGCTTTTTAATTATGAAAATATTATCCAAATGCAAACGGAACCAAAATTATAGACCTACAATTTTATTAATTTACATTTACACATTTAGCTGACGCTTTATCCAAAGCGACTTACAATTGCTATATATGTCAGAGGTCGCATGCCTCTGGAGCAATTAGGGGTTAATTGTCTTGCTCAGGGACACGTTGGTGTCTCACAGTGGATTTGAACCCGGGTCTCTCGCACCAAAGGCATGTGTCTTATCCACTGCGCCATCACCACCCCACAAAGCTATTCAAAGCTTTATTTACAATACTTTAAAAAAAAAGTTTTAAAAAATAATTTTGAAAATCTCTGTTGAAAATGTTGTTTTCGGGCTCAGCTCTGCTTCTAAAAAACATTTACATTCCAGTAAAACAACTCATCATCTCCACTTTACCTTGTTGAATGACGATTTTGGGTAACCAATAGCAGATCATTGCCATGAACTGTCAGATTATTTTCAAACCAACTGCGAATGGTATTCCACATTTCTTAAACCAGAAGACCATAATCAAGCAGACTAGGGCACAGCTCAATATGCAGCTTTCCCGCCAAAAATAAAAACGTTCTGAACTGATGCCAGTAATTGCAGACTGAACACATATTTTGAACCAAAGCAGCTCTCAGAAGAAAAGCAGTTGCTGTGTTACAAACTTTACGGTTGACTTTGCATATCTGAAGGGCTGTGATTCTGTGCAGTACCTCAGGGCTCAATCCATCTCTTTTGATTTCACAAAGCTGTTGGCTACACGATTTGGCTGACTATGTGAAAAGGAGAACGCTTTCATAAAACCAGCCTTGTGCGAGTTTTTTTCCCCCTTGCAAAATCAACCAGCTTTTCAAAATAAAAGGTGAAAGTTGCCAAGAGAGAATATCTGGGACACCATCTGAATCTTAAAATATTAACGTATCCAGGCCAGCAGAGAGCCCGCATTCAAAAGAACGAACGACGCTACAACACAAATCAGAAACGTGACTCAGATGGCAAGTGCGCTCTCAACACTGAGACTATTTATGGTGACAGAAGGAGAGATTGCACAGATAGTCTGCAACCTTTTCTTCAGCGTCGACTCACCATCAGGGCCTTGTCCATGTAGAACTCCCTCCCAGGTGTGCCATTGTTGTATTTGGTGTCGATGGCAAAGCAGAGGAAGAGCACGTCCACTACGATCTCGAAGATGGACAGGAAGCAGTGTGCCACCAGGAACGCGAACAGACACACGATGATGAGCGGCAGGACCCACTCGGTGTAATCTCTCTGATAGTTCAGCGCTAACACCCCAGCGAACGCCGTGCACGCCACGATCAGGATCTGCATGGCACCCAAACGCTTAATTAGCAGCTATAACAACCAAGAAAGAAATCCTACTGGACAAATTTTGGTTTACAGCGTGGGTTTATCAGAAAGATGGAGAAACGGCTTAACCAGTAACATTGTGTTAGCATGAGTATACATTTTGTAAGCTTGCGACTTATAGTTCATGTCTGTTTGAGGCCATAAAAGTTGACAAATAAACTTTTAGCAGCAATTTAATCACTTAAAATTTAAAATTAGAAATATAACCTAAAACTAAATTTTTAATCATTATTAAAAATCTTTTCATGAGTGAACTTTAACAGAATTATTACTATTAATAAATGCTGGATGTAGGACATACACTATTCAAAAGTCTTGGGTTAGTAAGGTTTTTTTAACACAAGAAATTAACATTTTAATTGAACAAGCATACATTAAATTGATCAAAAGTGACTTTTTTTAAAAGGATCTCAAATAAATGCTGTTCTTTTGAGCTTTCTATTCATTGAAGAATTGTGAAAAAATGTATCATGCTTTTCACAAAAAAGAATATTAAGCAGCATAACTGTTTTTAACATTAATAATAAGAATAATAATAATAAGAAGAAATAATATATAAGAATAATAAGAAACTGTTTTTTGAGCATCAAATCCAAATATCGAACATTTTTGAGTGATTTCTGAAGTTTCATGTGACACTGAAGACTAGAGAAATTATGCTGAAAATGGAATAATTTATCACAGGAATATATTGCCTTTTAACATATATATATATATATATATATATATATATATATAAAAAATTGAAAAGTTATTTTAAATTATAATCATATGTGAAACATGTAAATGTTTTACTGTATTTTTGATCAAATAAATGATAAATTGATGAGAATGTGATTTTTAAGTTTTTTTTTTTTTCAAAAATCTTGCTGACCTCAAACTTGAATGGTAGTGTATGGCAACATACAAAAGCAAATGGCACTCCTCAAACCACTGAATGAAACAGTTTATCTTGCATCATTTATAGTTCTTAAAATATTCAACTACTACTATCAAAACTCATCCGTCTTTCACCTTGCCCAGGAAGAGAACGAAATCTCCAACGGTGTTGATGGTCGCCACCCTAAGAGCGTTTTCCACCAGGATCATGAAGGCATCACGGGCCGAGGTGCAGAAACTGGTGCTGTTTATGGCCGTCGCCGCATAAGCATTCTAGAAACAGATTACAAGAATTAATAGATCACAGTTCTTTTAACGTCCTCCTCAAGTCAATAAATGTGTCCCTTAAAACTCATCTTTGATCACTAAAATTACATACTGAAATATTTTTTTCCTGTGAAAATAATTTCTTCATGCCTTAAAATAGCTTGAATGTAGCTCTAAACCCTTGCCTCATTTAGTATACATGGAGCCATGAATATGCAAATTGATCCCCGCCTCCACTCAATCACATGAGCTTTTAGAGATCCACTCAATCAACTTTACTGTAATTAACGCTGCACAATGGCAAGTGGAAATACTAGTTTCATTCAGCCATATATGTCTGAACCAGAAACTGTTTCAGAAAGAGAAGTGGAAGAGTGAATTATGCAGGCTTGTCTACAAGTAATGTAAGTAGAGAAGTAGCCTTTGGTTAACTACAGTTTTAAGGAGAAGATACTCAGAAATGGTGTTGACGTAAATTTGCACATGGTTTGTCATAAAGCATAATAAAAACATCACATCAATTTGCAGTAATTCATTAACCAACCTACCTGATTCAGATAGTTGAGGCACTTCTCCAGACACCACAGACAGCAGATACAGGCCTTCAGCATGCAGCGTGCACAAGCGTTTTCCTGTGGGATGCCGCGTAACATGGAACAGAATCAGAGCAAGCACACAGGAAGTTACCCACAGTGCATTTCTTTTGCACATTTGTCAGCCACTACCTCAATGCTCCAAATCTGCCTCTATAAAGCTGGTGCTGATATCTATTAGAGTTCATTATATTCCCAAGACCACAAGCCATATATCAAGTAAACGACAGTTCACCAAAGTGGAACCCGAGAGGACGGCAATAAATAGCTTGTGGCATTAACTTCAAAAGATACCCACCCGAAACACTGAAAATGTTTTTCTAAATAATAAGTATTTAGAAAAACATTTTCAGACAACAAAAGTAATGTGAAAGTAAGCCATTCTACAGTATACGGTGCTTAGCATAAGTAAACACACCCATGATAAAGTTGACTAAAAAGAGGAATAAAAAAATAGTCTTTTGGAAATTAATCGTAATGCCTCAATTAAAAAATTAGGAAAAATCCAACCTTTGAGTACACCAATTTTCTTTGTGAATGAGTAATGTATCGTAAATAAATAAATGTTCTTCCTTAAAATACAGGGTGCATCAGTCAGGACACCCCTACGTTAAATTCCCATAGAGGCAGGCAGATTTTTCTTTTTCTTTTTTTTTAAAGGAAAATGATTTCATGGATCCAGGATACTATGCATCCTGATAAAGTTCCCATGGCCTTTGGAATTAAAATAACCCCACATCATCACCCACCCTTCACCATACCTAGAGATCGGCATCATGGATTTATTTCAGCTGGTTTGATTTCCATTGAGATCTCAATGCAAATCAATCTCTAGTAACTAAAACAAATAAATAATAATTAACAAAAACCACATATACATATTTAAAACAAAAAAAACTAATTAAAAAAAATGACAAACCTGACACAAAATTGCTAAAACTTAAATTAAAAAATCAAAATATAAGAATAAAATCTAATTTAAAATAATATAAATAAACACTATAATAGTATATGCATAAAACTGAAAGAACATGTCTCTACCATAAAAGGACTTGAATGCAAAAAAGTGTTTTAGTATGTTTAGTATTTAATACTAGCATAATACTGAGACAATCTGAGACAAATTTAAAATAAAATAATTCTCTGATTCTAGGCTAAAACCTGAAGTCTTTGAAAGTTATTTTGACATCACCGACAGCCGATTAATGACCATTGCGATCAAATTTGATCTCCGACGAAATTCTGGCAGTGTCA
Source organism: Cyprinella venusta (assembly GCA_038021265.1). NCBI lineage: Eukaryota > Metazoa > Chordata > Actinopteri > Cypriniformes > Leuciscidae > Cyprinella > Cyprinella venusta. Next base: position 6,368,106 of record CM075873.1, read on the forward strand.
GAACATATGACTCACAGTCCTGCAGTGTCGCTTCTCCTAAGACGACCGTCAGATTGTCTTCATTTTTCAAGAAAAGCCGTGACCAAAACTAATATTTGAGATGTCTTTGTAGCAATCATTTCTATCCCGCGTGTAATGCAGCTCACGTCACCAAACGTGTTCGTACAGTCTGACAATAATATATCGCATTAGTTTTACTATTAGTTAATCACTGATGTAATTGTCCCAAGCACAACATAAGCACTTTCTTGTGCTTATGAAAACTTCCTGGTATAAGCATAAACATGCATGACGTCAGTCAACACCCGAAGGACACGTAAAGTGAGCTGTGACCTTACCTTGCCTTTGAGTTGGTTGTGGATGTACATGAGAATGAGGCGTGGGATCTTGACGAGGGTGATGATGAAGGAGCCCTTGGCCACGGTGCCCAGGTGATACCGCACCAGACGCAGCACTGATGACAGGATGGGTGTCAGCGGGAGTTTGGTTTTGTCCCTGAATAGATATGAAATAAATTATTCCTCTTTCACGGTTATAGTTGTGAGCTATTTGTGATGATTTATTTCTGATTGTCGACTCTGGTAAATCTGCTGTTTTAATTTTGCTGGATCTTAGGCATTTGACACACTCCATCATGATATTCTTTTAAATCGTTAACAGCAAATAGGGATCCAAGGTTGTGCTTTGAATTGGTTTGCTTCATATTTAAAGGACTGAACCTTCTCAGTAGAGATTTTATCACCTCGTGAACAAGTTAAATACGGAATTCCGCAAGGCTCGATCCTGGGTCCTGTTTTATTTTCTTTATACATGCTTCTGCTGTATACTATTTTTACTAAGTATAATGTATCTTACCACTGTTACGCAGACGATACTCAGTGTTATGTTCTTACACCCAAATGATGATTCTGGCTTAAAGTGTTTATACATTGTACAGCACTTTGGCCAACAGCTGTTGTTTTTAAATGTGCTTTATAAATAAACATGACTGACTGACTATTTTAAGAACAATACCATGAATGCAGGATTAGTCAAAAACAAATGCAATTATAGACTAAGACTTATCCTAGATTATTCAAAGTCATTTCAAATAATGTAAAACCAATATACTATTACAAAATAATAGCTGTTGTTTAAATGGTTAAATTGCAACCTCAGCGTCCGTTTTCAGGCCTTCCTGCTCGGGTTTCTCCAGCGCTGGAAAGCTTGTCTAATAATGCGGTTTCTAAAGCTCTTCTTCTAAAAAAGCTTCTTTCTCCAGTGATATTCCTCTCAGCTTTTCTCTATTGTAATGTCTCTCAGCCATCTCCCTTTCTACAGTCTTTCTTCGGTTCAAATCTCCCTCTTGCTCACTCTCTCCTACCCCATCATAATTGGGCACGCCCCCTACTGCTGATTGGCTACAAGCGTGTCGTGCTGCTCGGCCCGATCCACATTCAACAGCGTTTTTCACAAATCGCTTGCTGCAAGTTTAATAACAAAATGTTGACCAGTTGCATTTCAGAACATTTTCCAGTAAAAACACAGACCTTGTGAAATAGTAGGTTACCACAGCACCGGCTACGGTCATCTGCTGACAGGCCAGGATGAACTCGCTAATCCAGATCAGTCCCACTGCGTGGTACCAGGTCATGTACTGCAGCCCTCCTGTGAGCCTGAACTCAACCAGCCCAGTATCCTCATTCTTCTCCGGGTTCCCTGTGGACAGGACAAATTTTTGCTTTTAAAGGACATTTTGCAATAATAATACACCGTCAAAATGAAAACAAGGTGCCCAAGCAAATTCGGCTAATTTGTGCAGCAGTACGTAAATGTTCCACATTATCTGTACAAAATGACATGAACAGAAGGCTATTTTAAGCGTTGTACACATTATGTCCTGACTAAAAAACAATGCAAAGCAAATCCTGACCACATTTGCCCACCCTCAAATCATTCCATTCCATTGCTTGGAAAACAAAATGAAAAAGTTAAAGGAGTAGTTGGGTCTTAGCTAGCGAAATGATCGGCCATTTCAAAAATAAATAAAAAAAGTTTAAGTTTTATAAGCACAAATGCTCGCTTTGCTCTGTTCTGTGATGAGCGTTTGTGAATCTCCTGTTCAAACTCGTTCATCAAAATGAACTAATCTTTTTTCGAGTCATGACTCGAAGGTCCTAGATAAGACCCTTATTCATCGTCTGGTGTCGTTTAAAGCCCTTTGAAGCTGCACTGAAACTCTCATTTGGACCTTGAACCGTTTGGTTCCCATTGAAGTCCATTATATGGAGAAAATCCATGTTTTCTTCAAAACCTTAATTTCTTTTCGACTGAAGAAAGAAAGACATGGACATCTTGGATGACATGGGGGTGAGTAAATTATCAGCTAAATATTTTTTTTAAAGTGAACTGCTCCTTTAAAACAATATTAACGCCGCTTTTACCCTAAACACTGAAAGCTCTCTAGAATAAAAAATTATGTAAGAAAGAAGCAAATTTAGGAGCAAAATAAGGGTAGTTAAGTCACTTATTTGGTTAAATATCCCTTTAAAACCCAAGGACATCTTTATCTCACCAGTTGTGCCGAGAAAGAGGAGGACCATGATCCAGTAAACCCAAAAAAGAGAAAGAGCGAGGAAGGTGCAGAAGGGCTGCAGTGCCAACAGTGGCAGGTGGATAAACACTTTTCCTGCCACGTGGAACAGGGCGATGGTCAGGGCAACCCTCTTCCTCATAAACAACATCAGAAGCAACAATATTCCCTGCAGGAGCAGAAAGAGAGATATTTTTCCGCATGACACATCCGAAAACACCAGCCATATTTCATATCCTCATTTCTTGGAGAGCTTACAGTGAACACAGTTGCTGAAACTGCGTAGATGAGCAGTCCTTGAGCGTAGTCTTTGGTGGGTTTCATGCCACCGTTGGGTTCTTCTGTTTCCCTCAGATCCTTAGACATGGTCTCATTCATCGTCATTCTGTAGTCTATATATAACCACCACAGAACGCTGGTGCCTCCTGAGAAAGAACGCAAGCCAAATTCACATTCAACACTGCAAAAACAGGTGTAAGCCTAGATTAAAACACACTGTGTTAAAGGTGATTCAACTTTGTTTGGGACTACTGCGCATCCTTTTGGAACAGATACATAATAATATTGGCTGACAGTCAATATGATCATATGAAGAGTGATATTATAAATCTATATGGTTTAGTCGTATTTTTGCTTGAAAAACAAACTTGCACTAAATTTTGGAAATGGAAGTAAAATCAGGCATCAAAAACTATAAAAATGATAAGTAAATTACAGTATTAAGATGGATAATTGTACATATAATAGATAATAGTAGTTTTGAAACCAGCAAATAATATATTGTTTGAGAAAAATAGCTAAAAACAAAACTGATGAAAACTAAATGAAAATAAAATAGAACAAAATGATAAAATAAAACAAAAATACAGTAGAAAAGAACAATGTAAATTAACAATATTAATTATATAAAATTATATCACAATTCTAAAATATAATATAATTAGTGATGTCAAACGATTAATCGCATCCAAAATAAAAGTTTGTGTTTACATAATATATGTGGGTGCACTGGGTATAATTATTTTGTATATATATAAATACTCACACATGCATGTATATTTAAGAAAAAAAATATTATTTATATGTAAAATATTTATATATATAATATAAATTATATATAAATCTATACACAGTATATACATGAAAATATTTCTTAAATATATACAAGCATGTGTGTGAATTTATATATATAAAATAATTATACACAGTGCACCAACATATATTAAGTAAACACAAACTTTTATTTTGTATGCGATTAATCGCAATTAATCATTTGACAGCCCTAAAAATGATAGAATCAATTAAAATATAACCAAAATATCAGACCGACATGATCATTAAAAACTGCTCACTTTGGGTGATGCTCATATGATCGCAAATGTATTGTGCATCCCTTGACAACTGGCTAAACTGTTTAATTAATCAGATTTACGCTATTGTGTAACAGTACATGCAAATGAAGAAAGAAAGAAAGTTATTTTCAGCTCAGGAGGTGAGAAAAGATCAGAGAAAGCAGACTTGCCCAAAGAACCCAGAACCACCATTGCAGTGAGGATCCAAACCAGGACAGCAGAGATGTAACGAATGATCACCATGAGGATCATAGACAAAACTGCAGCATGCACAAAACAGGAACAAAATCAGATTAAGATATTCTCAATCTAAAAATATTGTATTATGGAATTTCAATTCCATATGTTGCAAATGTTGTTTCTAAAAGGGATGATGGAATACTTAAGCCTTGATTTTATATGGATATCAGGATCCATTTTACAGGTAAAAACATATTAAGAAGATGTAATCTCAGCAGCCCGAGAGAGTAGACGTTTACCTAACGCCAGCAGACACAGCCCAACAATGATCTCTTTGCTGGCCGCCACCCCGGCAATCAGCCTGTTTAACATGCTGTTATCACTGACAAACGTGACCACCGCTTCAGCAAACTTAGCATAGCAGGAGATATCCACAGGCGTGCAGCGGTTAAACACTGGAAGAGCTTTGCTGCAGAGATAGAAAAGGCCAGAGGATAGAGGACAGATCAAGGAGGAAAAGAGCGGCGCTTTATAGGGAGAGTTTGTTTGTCAAGAGTTTGTTTCATACCTCTCTGGTACTGGAAGTTTGGGACACTTTTCGAAGCGCTCGGGAAGTTGAGGGTACTTATGACCGGGTAACTCATACGAACAAAGCTCAGATGCTAAAAGAGAACAAAAAAGATGCATTTGCATTATACACACAACATCACCCCTTTAATGCTAGCTCATGCTAACTTAAAGGGACAGTACACCCAAAAATTAAAATGGTCATTTACTCACCCTCAAGTTGTTCTAAACCTATAAGAATTTCTTTGTTCTGTTGAGCACAAAAGAAGATACTTTGAAGAATGTTGGTAACCAAACAGTTGCTGGCCCCCAATGACTTCCATTCATTTTTTAGAACAACTTGAGGGTGAGTAAATAATGACAGAATTTTTATTTTGGGGTGAACGATACCTTTAAGGTGGACAATAAGTCAAAACAATAAGTTGAGATTACTTTCAATAAGAGGAAGCAAGCTTCACTAGGTGACCCGACTAGCTCAAATCAAAAGTCAACCAGCTTTAATCAGGTTGACCAAAATGGTCAGACAAAAAAAAATTAAAATAAGCATTGCTCTAAAAAATAGATATGGGGATGTAACACATACTGTTCAAAAGTTTGGGATCAATAAGACTTTGTTTTTCTTTTTTGTAAGAAATTCATACTTTAATTCAGGACACATTCAATTGATCAGACGTGACAGTTAAAGGAGTAGTTCACTTTGAAAAAAAAACACTTTTGCTGATAATTTACTCGCCCCCATGTCATCCAAGATGTTGACGTCATTCTTTCTTCAGTCGAAAACAAATTAAGGTTTTTGATGAAAACATTCCAGGATTTTCTCCATATAATGGACTTCAATGGGAACCAAACGGTTCAAGGTCCAAAAGACAGTTTCAGTGCAAACTGTTCAAAGGGCTTTAAACGATTCCAGATGATGAATAAGGGTCTTATCAAGCGAAACGATCTCTCATTTAAAAAAAAAAAAAGTTGGAGTTTGTGACTCTCCTGTTCGAAGTCGTTTATCAAAATGAACGAATCTTTTTCTGAGTCATTTCGTTCATTGAATGAACACAAAAAAATATTTGTTCATTTTGATAAACGAGTTTGAACAGGAGAGTCATGGACGCGCATCACAGAACAGAGCAAGGCGACCATTTGAGCTTATAAAACTTAAACTTTGTTATTTTTTTTCTAAATTAGCGATCATTTCGCTTGATAAGACCCTTATTCATCGTCTGGAATTGTTTAAAGCCCTTTGATTAGTTTGCAGTTTGCACTAAACTGTCTTTTGGACCTTGAACCGTTTGGTTACCAGTGAAGTGCATTATATGGAGAAAAATGCTGGAATGTTTTCATCAAAAACCTTAATTTCTTTTCGACTGAAGAAAGAAAGACATGGACATCTTGGATGACATAGGAGTGAGTAAATTATCAGCAAAAGTTTTTTTTTAAAGTGAACTACTTCTTTAGAACATTTCTAATGTTTAAAGTAATTAACTAAAAATATATAATATATGTTAGATGAAAAAAAAACATTTTTAAACTTAAACTAAGTACAAAAATTAATACTAATACTAAAACTAAAACTGAACTTAAGATAAATCTAAGCTAAACAGAAATATAAAAAAAAGTGCAGAACAATATTACTAAGTTGAAAAGTATAAAAATAAAATCCACTTCAAAAAATAATAAATGCTATATAACCGTACATAAATAGTACTAAAATAATAGCTGGTTTTCAGCAGGAGATGATAAGGTCACTAATTAATCCAGTTAACTCATTACGCATTTAATATTAAGTGAACTCCGAATACATAATGAACTGTTCTCTTAAGCAGATGCACAGAAAACGCAGAGAAAGTCCATGTCTCTGAGTGGGAAACAATGATGTCATTCATATTCCCCCTTGGTGTCAGATGGAACGTGTCAAACCCTACAGACAGCAAGACTGGACTGTAAACAACAGAGACCCTACAGCAAGATGGGTCAGTGGCACCTTTGTTTGGGCAACTCAACCGGGTCTTACTGGCTGTGCCTGACAGGAACATATGTCCAAATCTATGTGTGTGTGTGTGTGTGTTGCTCTTGTTGGAGCCCCTGAGAAAAGAAGAATGTAAAAACACAGACTGGGAGTCATGAGCACATCTATAAGGAACGCCTTTGTTTTTTCCCATTGGGTAGATGTCCTGGCGTTATATATGTGACGATGACGTTACACAATAGCTAACTGGGTGATCAACTCACCATTCATCATGGCAAACCTCTTGAGGTCGTAGTAAGTCGCCAGTTCCTCGGTAGGACATAGTGACACGCACAGCGCCATGGACTTAATCTTCCTCTGAATGATGTCTATGTTGCATGGATCCAGGAAAAAGACGAATCTGTGAATAAAACCACAACAAACTCTCATTTTTCAAGACAGGAAAAGTACATAACCTCAAATCTGATGACAAATGAAATCCCAAAACAAGATCACAGTGGGGTACCAGAGTGGGGCTTAGAACACAGCATTGTGCGATAAAGATCAACTCTGAACAGCAGATATTTTTCGTCACAGGACCGTTCAGCCCAGTTTTTTGGCAGAGGGGAACTGAGAGCTTGTTTATAAGCCAAGCCTCCTCTGTGGCTGTGGCTTTACTTCATCTTTTCCTGTGGTGTGAAGTGGGCACGGTGCCCACGCGGGGACGAGGGACCCATTGTCTTGTGTGCTCGGCACAAAAACAGACTGTCAGTAGCAGGGGACGCACGCGCTCGAGGAAAGAGCACTTCAGCATTAGCACAGATCCTGTCAAAACGGCCTGGTCACAGAAGAGGTTTACTGTACGAAGCCCAGACCTGTCCTCGGGGAAGTCTAATGTGAAAAGATTTGACAAGAATGGCATTCGCAAACAACTACAGTTTTTCTACTGAATTTCTTGTTTTATTATAAAGGTTTAATTTACTACATAGACATACACTGAAAAAAGTTTAGGGCTATAAAAGTGAATATGCTTTGTAGCCCTCAAACCGTATTCACTTTATGGCCCTTAATCCTGTAATTGTGGACAAATGTGGGCACAGAGGACTCGGGTGTGATCCTAATATTTATTTATTATAAATGTTATATCACTGTCTTCAATAAAGTTTTGTCTACCCATTTATGGTATTTTTTTTATTTTGGGGGTATTTTTGAAAGTACCATATTTTCTATGTAAAATATGCTTATTTTTATGTTTTATTTTTTAATTTTTTTTAATTACATTAAAATATCATTCCAATAAGTTCTTAGAGCTAAAACCTAAAGATGAATTGACTTTGTTGTCTGTCACCTGTTGTCTTATTTTGGCTTATTTTAGAATGCTCTAAATTACAGTTTTTCCCATTCATTTCTATTGGTGCCCATTTTTGACCCAAATACAAGATTAAGGAGTTTTTTTTTTCACTCACTTAACATTGTAGAATTGAGTCAAAAAAAAAATTGTGTGTGTTCAGAAGGCAAACTTAGGAAAAGTAGCCAAGTCTTGTACCGCTCAGATCAAGGGAAGTATTTTTTAAAAAATAAATCAAAACTGTTTTCCCCACATTTGTCCAGAATACAGTTTTAGGGTTAAAAAAGTCTCTAATGCTTACCAAAGCTGCGTTGATTTAATCAAAAATATGGTAAAAACAGAAGTATTTTGAAATATTATTACAACTTTAAATAACTTTCTATTTGAATATATTTTAATATTGATCAAAAGTGTTTGTTTTAATTAAAACTTTCTATTCAGCAAAAAAAATTATCATGTTTCCACAAAAATATTAAGCAACAACTATTTTTTAACAATGATGATAATAATAAGAAATGTTTCTTGAGCAGCAAATCTGCATATTAGAATGATTTCTGAAAGATCATGTGACACTGAATACCAGAGTTATGATTCTGAAAAATGTATTACATTTCAAAATACATTCAAATAGAAAAATGTTATTTTAAATTGTAATATTTTACAATATTACTGTTTTTATTGCAGCCTTGGTGAACATGAGACTTTGAGACAATATCATTTTTTTTTACAGACCCCAAACTCATTTTGATGTCTGTTTCACAGTTCATCAGGGGTACAATTATAATTTTCACAAACAAAACAAAGCACAGTTTGAATAGACAATTTTATGTTTATGATAAAAATGTTCTTTGCTGTTAAGCCTTGATAGAATACGAGTTCAAAATTACAGCCTTTGAGAAAAGTAAAATTATTTCAGTTGCCATTTACAGAATAATTTTTTGTGATAAGCACCAATTTATGTTGGCGTTTCACATTAGTAGTGTTTCATGTAATGTTGCCTGTGTGTGATTTAGCACGTGTCCAGGTGTTAGCGTATCCTATTGCAACATATAGCTTGGAGTAATTGCTTCATTTAATCTTGTTATAAAAGAGACAGATGTGGTAAATACCACCTAGAAGATGTGAATGCTTATTTCTTTTCATCTTCCTCTTATTACAGCTTTATCTCTAGCTCAAAATACAGAACCACTAGAGATGTGCAATCCCCCTGAGCATCACTACATACCCTCCATATCATTCTCTCTTTATAAACAGACACGCGTCGCCAACCTAGGCTCATTGGAAATACATGCCTCTACCTAACGTACCTATACATACAATTCACTGCAGTTTCCAGATGAAATGAACACCTTAGGCCAGTGGTTACCCATCAAACAAAAATACCCACCAAGACTCATTACTGTACTGGATAAAGTACATGCTTGGGATGTAATTTGTGTGTGTCAGGAGGCAGACTTAGCAAGCTAATGTTGTTAGCCGAGCAAAGTTCATCTGGTTAATGTGCTTAGCTTAGTTTTACTTTCTCAGCTTCTAGTAGCATGATCCAGCAGGCTGCTCCCACTACCCACGCTCCCTCATGTTATCCATCTCTGTTTAATGGGGTTATTGTCCATCTTTTCCTCTCATGTATTTCATTGTTTATTTGTTTAGCTGTAAAGGTTGTCAGTCAGCAGTTTTTGTGCAGCAAGCTTTGGTTAGATTAGGTTCAGTGGTTATTTTCGTTTCCGTACTGTCTACATGAAAATTATATATATATTAAAGACCTAATATTTTGTTCTTATCCCGGAAGTCTGCTTATTATGGCTGTTCCAACTGTCTAGCACTCAAGTATAGTGCATGGTAACACAGGGCTCCAGACTAACTTTTCCACTGGTTGAACCGGTGCTACCAACATTCTCAGTTGGTCGCACCAGCATTTGATTTGGTCGCACCTTTTTATTTTCTTTTTTGTTTTGCTGAATAGTTTAAATGGACCCAAGCTAGGAAAGGCTTTCTGGTTTGCAGCATAAATACCTGTAATTTATTAATTATCATTGCCAAATTTCAGGATTTTGATGGATTTTGGACAGTAATTTTAATCTGTAATTTTAAGCATTTTACATTTGAATTATATACAATCTATCTATTTACATTTCAATCATAATCGACTCATCTATCTATCTATCTATCTATCTATCTATCTATCTATCTATCTATCTATCTATCTATCTATCTATCTATCTATCTATCTATCTATCTATCTATCTATCTATCAGCAACATCCTTCTATCTTTAAAAAATCATTAAACATTCAAATGTATGCATTACATTTTTAAAGATTAGAGTATTATAATAAGCTAATACAGATTTTTTGTTATCAAAGCTTATAGTTGTAACACAAATCAGAAATCTCACACTCCTTGGTTCCTCAGTCGAACCATTACTCTCATCTAACCGCTGAAAAGACGTAGGAAGGAGCACGCTGTTTCGCGAGACATTTTTATTTTTATATGGCTTAATTCGTGAATTCGTAATTGGCGCGTTTCACCATCAGTGTGCAATGCGCGTGACGTCTACGTTCGTCAATAAATAAACTGCACGAGTCCTGCGGAAGAACACTGTAGCCGGAGCTACTTCTCTCAATTAATGTCTATTGCGAGGCACTGGGCAACTCCGCTTTCGAGTCGACCCAAGGATAAAATAGTAAACACCTATAGGCATACCATAGTGATTCAGGATAAGTCAAAAACATGCTTTTGGAAAATGGATTCATGATGTAGCCTACTCATTCATTTTGAACATAAGTTGCGGACTGCAGCAGCTGATTCAACGGCGTTCTGTTGCGCGAGCGTCCACATTAAATTTTAACTCGCATATTCTCAAAAAATGGTCGCAGTCTGGAACCCTGATGTCAGATCAAGTGTCTGAATATGTAAACATGGGAAGACAATACATATGTTAATATATGGGTATAATTATGATAAAACAAAACTTTTTGTAACTTGGTTTTCATAAGGTTTGGGGTTAGTGAGATTGGACCCCATTGACTTTCATTGGAAGAGCAATATATATACAGTATATATATATATATATATATATGAAGAGTTCAGATGCAAAAGCCTCTAAGTGCCATTTGAAATTTTCTTCTAAAATGATCATTTTTTATCAAGCTTGTATATTTAATTTCAGTAATTTCACTTAAATGGCAATGAAGATTACCTATTAATTGTCATTTAAGTGAAATTGCTGGACTTAAATATACAAGTTTGATAAAAATGGTAATTTTAGAAGAAAATTTCAAATGGCATTTAGAGGCTTTTGCATCTGAACTCTTCATATATAATATATACTGTATATATATATATATATATATATATATATATATTTCAGTTCAGTTTTGAGTTCAAAATAAAGTCCAGCCCAGCACGTATGGAACAACATGAGGGTGTTAATGAGTAAATAATGTCAGAGCTATTCCTTCACAATCTAATAATTGCATTTGTATGAAGCCTTGATGTCATTTAATACAAAGGTAAACCGCATGCCCTCTGCCAACACAGCCATCTCTCTGACAGCTCCAGCTCCAGCCATTATTAACTTCATGTCTTCACTGTCAAGCCAGTGAATACTCCACCAAATGAATCACTCTGCCTTGTGATGAGTCAGATCTCAAACCCATCTCTAGTGAAAAGCTACATACAATTCAGTTCAACCACACAGGAGAGTCGAAAAAACGTAATTTGACAGCTCAACAAATGAAATAGCCTGCAATACCTGTCTTTCCTGCAGGCTAGCACCCATTAAGGGCTGCACACTGTGACAGTAGCCGTCCTCAGGGCCAGTACTGAATTATTCAAGGCACTGTGTGTGTAGCTCAGATAGTCCTCAGCCATCTCGAGGTGAAACGCCAGCCGTTTGACATTTGCATTGATGTGATAATCAAAGGGCAAGAAGCTGGAGCGCTCTGATTTCACTGCTGACCACTTTACGACGAGAAAAACTGGTGTGCGATTAGGATGAGGAGGTGGTGAGGGGATGGTGCGTGCGGGCTACGTGTACAAAGAGGGATGAAAGGCGAGCTGACTCACTTTCTGTCAATATGGTCGAGACCGCTCAGCCGGACCCCTTCGATGGGCTCGTTGCGTTGGCCGCACGTGTTCCCGTAGCTGTCATATCCGAAGACGAGCCGCGCCGCCCCTCCAGTTGCGATGGTAAACCCACAGATGCCACACTGGAATGAGAGTGAATTAGCAGGAATCATGGAAAGTGTTTGATTAAAATAACTACAGGGAAAGATGAGTGAAAGGCTCCTAAAACATTTACAGGATTCACATTTTGAAAAAAGTCAGCATCCTTGCAATCACCACCAATCCGAAAATACATAATGTACTATACAGTTATGTGAAATGGGATTTGAAGCAGTGAGATTTCACACTGGGTGGAGGTACCCCGCAAAACACCACAGAAATAGAAACCAAGTGAGACTAATCGTGGCTGGTTTGGATGACAGCTCAGATTTTGCGTTAATAGCTAGTTCGGTGTCTATGTGGGACGTGTAGAGCTAAACTAAATGTTACCAATTGTTTGTGAAGACCAGATGAGTTAAAAAAGAGAAATCACAAGGTGACAAAACCCCACATATTAAAAACGTCATTTAAAGCTGGGCCATAAAATATTTACTGTATGCAGTGTCATCCTGAAAAAAAAGTATTGAATGAATTAGTATGGTAGAATGTTGTATTATATGTTTTTTTACTAAATAAATTAAATGCCATTAACTATTGCTTTCAGTTATTTATTCTATGTTTCATTTATTTTACTTTTTTATTAAGAGAAGAGACTGTCGAGTCAGTGTCCAGGACCGTTGAACTCCTGATTTATGTTACCATCTGCTAATTCACTGTCCTGCTTATATCAAAAATAATAAATAAATGCATGAAATACAGTAGAGCTGCACGATTATTCGTTAAAAATATTGCAATCTCGATTCAAACACCCACGCGATCTTATTCCTATTGACAACAATTCGCCTGTCTATTAAACCTTTGACAAGTACGATCACAGCAAACATTCAAATCTGCATTTGCCGCTGCTGACCCAGAGAGAGCAGTTGACATATATGCTTCACAAACAGTTTTTTCAACCACACAGTATGTTTCTGTCTTACAAACTTTATCACGGAAGTACTGGGATTAAAAGTTAATATATATAAACACTGATATCTACGGTAGTGGGCAAAATAGACCAAATGACCGTTTGAAAGTAACGTATCATTACATTGTTACACCAGTAGGTGGCGACATGTTACTGTTAAAAATTGTTTTTGTCATTCATTCAAGAGATTCATAAAAAAACACTGATTGATCTAGCAATGAAACAAGTGAAGTCTTTATGAGTGAGTCATTGAATCATTCATTGCGGAAGAATCGTGATCTCTATTATAACAAAAAAAAAATTGGGATTCTCAATTTATCCAGAATTGTGCAGCTCTAAAATACAGTTACACAGTGTTGCCCTGGACATCTGACCGTTGAATGTCAAAACTAACCAATCTGGGGTTCCTGTACAATGACGTAACTCGCTGCTTAACTACCATAGTATGATGCATCCTTGAACAAATCAACTAGCTAGTCACGACTGTTTCCCGAAAGCCGACTGTCCCAAATTTTTTATTTCGTTTAACCGCTTTGGTTAATGATGTCACACAGGTTAATTTATTTGAATCGATTTGTTTGAGAATTAATTGCAAGATTTGCTGCTATAAATTACGGATATGGCATATGAGGACTAATTCTCTTCTCTCTAGACTCTTACATGCACACCATTCAAAAACGGCTCTTTAAATCTCTTGACAACCTAAAACTTTAAATTTGTATATATTCTAAATGAAAGATAGGTTGTTATGAATGTCAGCTTGCTTATTTTGCCAAAGATAAGGATTAATTAAGTTTACATGTCAATGAACTATTGAACTATTCTATTAAACCACTCAACGAGTGTTTTTGTTCAAATTGAAGGTTTGAATGCATGATTCACTGAGTCACTCATCAAGACTTGATTCATTATAGGATGAATCAGCATTTTGTAAGAATGATTCAATGACAGTGTGCAATCTGTATTTGAAACGTCAAGTTACGTTCAAAAGGTGATTTACTCCATTTTGCTCGCTACCATAGACATCAGTGTTTATATCCAAACTATAAAGTTTTACATGTCAAAGGTTTAATAGACAGCCGAATCATTGGTGTTAAGGAATTCGATTAGGTGGGTGTTTAAATAGAGATCCCGATTTTTTAATTATGAATTGTGCAGCACTAGTACCCATATAAGTAAATACACAGTAACATGAACACATGTGACCAGAAGCACCTTCATAACATGCATATATGAATGTAATATTGCATATAAATTATGAATAAAGTGAATTGTTGATTTACCATTCCCACAAGGAACAATGTAAATAACAGGAACCACGGCAGATCCGTGCAGCTTCGGTCCTCCAAAGGTTTCCATTCTCTTTTTGTCCTCTGCGACACAAAAACACAGCGCTTCATGTTCAGTCATGCTTAGACTGATTATCATATGATTCAAAAGGTGATTAAGAATGTCTATTATTATTATTAATTGTGTTGACTAATAATAAATCATTCCTTTTGGTGAGTTTTTTATTTATAAAGGGCATTAATATTATGTTAAAGAACATTTTATTTTATTATTAATAATAATAGTATTATTTGATTATTATTATCTTGTTATTGTCTATACTTCCGAGATTAGTAATAAATAATACATCTATTGTTGTATCAAAAAAACCAAATAATCTGTATTATTTATCAATGAATCATAAAAAATGACATCAGTCAATCTCTTGTTTACATAACTATTTAACTAGCACGCTGCGAATGTTAATTAGCAATTTCATATGAATGCTATAACAAACGTAAACCAATTTCAACAAAACGAGCATCGACCATATATCCAGTTATAAGTCCCTTTGTGTAACCAGTGTGTTGCAAATGACAGCAGTCCCTATAAACATGTTTACTAACACACTACACAGTGTTATGGTGATCATCAGCGTGCAGCTGACACAGGTCTAACGGGTTGTCTTATCACGCACAGGCGAAATCAACAAATAAGTGTCATGGTCAAATGTATTAATCGCTATGTGCGGCCGCATAGGACATAATAATAGGATTACATGCAGCGCAGGAGACAGTCCAGCACTTCACTGGCCCGTCAAAGGCGATCAGCCGTGAAACAATGAAACAACGAATCAACACACCCGCTCGAGATTCGACACACACTGTATCGCGTATAGTCGCGGGCAGCATCGCTTACCTCTACGCTTTCACTGCATCCCATTGCCGGAGGGAGGTTAGGACCGCAAAAGAACTAAACGCTACACCGCAGGAAAACAATAACCCCAACTTGCAGGGAGTTGACGGTGTTTTTTACCCTGCATTAATCGCGCGCGTCGATCACATGAATCTAATCGGAGGGCTTTCCCCGGATACACTGCATAATAATGTTTGTTCGCTCCTCTCGCTCCAGGTAAAAGGGATTATTACTTTAGGATTTATCGCCCAGCACTTCCTGGTGGGTTGAGCAGGTATAGCCGGAAAAGAACGGCAGCCGTCCATTCACAGCACGAGCTGGATGGGGCGGAACGCGCGCGGGATGAAGGGATGCTGGAGGAACCCGGGAAGTTTAAACCGGGAATAGCTGGGGTTTTTTAATGCGCTTTTAAATGTATGTTTTGTATTTTATTAATACGCTTTTATTTAGGCCTAATATTATGTTAATAACACAACAGATTCATCATATTTTATAACAGCTTCACTTAAGAAATAATTATACAAAATTATGCAAAACTGTATATCAACATTTCTGACCTTAAGCACAACTAAAATATCAAAATGATTGTTCATCCTTTTTAACGATGTTTCCAACACAGTTAAGCGACTACATGTTCTCGAACCTGGTAGAGGGGTTTGTGCATGGCAAAATTCTAGAAATGATTTCATTAAAGATATTGAAATTTCAGTAGCATTTTATTTTACAGTCCAGTTCCACATGTATATAGGCTACTATGTACTTATTATCAGATCTTTGAGTGCAATCTCTGATAATTCATTCTGAAAAACACTTTTATTTATACAGCTAATGCACAAATCTGTACATAAGTCTTCTGTTCCAGATTTATACCACATTATCATTTTTTTCCTTAGTCTTATATAAATTTAGCTTGGCGAATAAAGCTAATTCTGATTCAAAACTAACAGCTCTTGTGTTTCATTCAGGAAACACTCCCATTTAAATGCCACAATCATTTCAATCCCGATCACCTACACCCAATGATGGTGTGTGAAAACACTTGTACATAAATTGATCACTTAGAAATCAAAACTCATTGTTTTCAGAAATAAATTAATTAATTTCCACCTATTGCATCTCTGTTTATAATGTAAATATCCCTAATGTGATCACTCAGAAGTCTAAGCTCAATGTTTTGAGAAATAAATAAAAGTTTCACCTTTGCATTTCTGTAGTTTGTAAATATATAGGCAACTAAATATATACACTGTAGTGTTTTACAGTGTTTTGAAGTGTATATTACTAATCATTTGATGGTTCTATGTACAGTTACTATGCAAAAATACCACTTTTAGAAAATATAAAATAGTTTTGAATTGAGCATTTGCTGATGTTTTGCATGGTATATGGGTGTTTTGTGGTACAGTTTAGAGAAAAGGAGCCATATAGTTTAAGAAACTATGTGTAGGCAATAAAAAAAACTGTAATCATAAGCATTCATAACTTCTGGTGATATAAACATTTATCTTTGGCTGAGAAAAAAAAAAGATTTGACTGTTGCCCCACCCTG
This sequence comes from Cyprinella venusta, assembly GCA_038021265.1. NCBI lineage: Eukaryota > Metazoa > Chordata > Actinopteri > Cypriniformes > Leuciscidae > Cyprinella > Cyprinella venusta. The sequence continues at coordinate 6,384,930 of CM075873.1, forward strand.
ACCTCAATGCATTTTCCTACTGATTGCTGTAAAAACAGGAGCAAAAGCTCATTGCTGCTTGACCACTATGAGGAGCACAATCGTCAGTCCATATGGTCATCATCACCACCCAGCTGGGAATCTGCGTCACTTCTGCCTCTCAGTGTGCTAGTCACAGCAAAACTACCCTAAACACACACATTAATACAGGCACTCTATTCCCACCCCAACTCTTCAAACAGTTTAACTGGAGATTATTACAATTTTGGCTTTGAACACCAATAAACATAACTAGGATAATAATAAATTACCATTATCCTTAAGTATTTTTATAAATGTTTGAGTTGTAGTTGTTACATTATGCTAAATGTTATAGTTGTTTGAGAATTCCTGAAAACACAACTTTAAATGTTGTAAAAATGTCAACTTAATAAAGTTGTATATAAACTTCCAAAGTTTCCCAACTCTTAAAGAAAAATTGCTGCCAATATTTCTACTAAACCTAAGTGGTGAATGAAAGTCAAAACATTCATTTCACGTTTTGAAAACCCTTGAATTGATTCCTTAATCGAGTAGAACTCACATACTAAATGATTGTGACAGGATTAACAGATAGATAAACAAATACATCCATTTGTATTGCTGTGTGACAGACCTTCCCCCTGAAGAAACGAGCACAAAAACAGAGGGGAACTATTTTTTTCGAAGCTCTATTTAATCTTAGAAGTTCTAAACTCGTCAATCATAACAACTTTGTCCCACCTTTATCCTCCAGCTGGAGCTCTGGCGATAGGAGCTGGATGTTGACCGTCTCACCTCGCTCATCACAGCGCTCTGTCTGAGGGGTGAAGCCTCGGCCACAGAACTGCTGCATTGTTCCATTGTTCACTGTAGTACCAGGGAGAGAGTGAACATAGTGACTTATTGTGTGTGTGTGTGTGTGCGTGTGTCACAGAGAGAGAGACAGGGAGAAAAGACAAAGAAAGAGGAGGGGAAAATCCTCACAGATTACTGTAAACAACATAAGTGATTTGGTTGTCGAATCTGACTGTACTTTAACGTGTCTGTCCACTAGAGGGAGCTCAAACACAACACATCCAGTATGAATAAAAACAGACCAATTCTACTGGATTGCTTTCAGGATATATAATTTTATCATGTGTGTCATTATATTTCAGATTTATACAAAAGTTCCAAAGTTTAAGATCACAAGGATTTTCCTTTTATTCAGCAAGCATGTGAGACGTTAAATACATTTAAAGGAGTAGTTCACTTTTAAAAAAAACTTTTGCTGATAATTTACTCACCCCCATGTCATCCAAGATATCCATGTCATTCTTTCTTCAGTCGAAAAGAAATTAAGGTTTTTGATGAAAACATTCCAGGATTTTTCTCCATATAATGGACTTCAATGGGAACCAAATGGTTCAACAGTTTCTGTGCAAACTGCAAACTGTTCAAGGGGCTTTAAACGATTCCAGACGATGAATAAGGGTCTTATCAAGCGAAACGATCGCTCATTTAAAAAAAAAATAACAAAGTTTTATAAGCTCAAATGGTCACCTTGCTCTGTTCTGTGATGCATGTTCATGACTCTCCTATTCGAACTCATTCATCAAAATTATGTTACATTTTTATTTATCTAAAGATCCTGTACGAATGTATCACAGTTGAATTATGCAGCAATTGAGCATATTAGAATGATTTCTGAAGGATAGTGTGAGATTAAAGACTGTAATAATAATAGTAATAATGTTAAATGAGTAATAATGCTAAAAATTCAGCTTTGCATTAGAGGAATAAATTACATTTATAAATATAATAAAATGGAAGACAGTTATTTCAAATTAATATTTCACAATTTTACTGTATTTTTGAGCAAACATAATAAAAAACAAACTTTTAACAATACAGAATCTTACATATTTAATCATTTTATATCCTAAAGTTTTTAAAATGTGGGGGGGGGAAATAAAATAGCATGCATTGCGATCTGTTTATTTCCAGATTTTCTAAAATTGTGGTTTGATCTCAGACCCTGTATTGTAAAACATGAAGTATATTGTACATTATAAATTAATACAACCTCAGTTGTTGTTTTTTTAATTCATTGTTTATTTTTTTCAGGCAGTCAATGTCAGTATGTGAAGGTATTATTATCTCTCTCTATGTGCGTGGCACTGTAAATAAGGGTGATATAACCAAAATTATCTCTCACAGCTGGGTGGAACATTCAATTTGCTTTCCTACTTCATGTTTATGTGCAATCTTCAGCAGTTTTAGAGAATGCCTCAACACAATTTTACAAGAGATTTTGGTCTCATCTGTAGGAGGGTATGCTTCACTCTTATAAACAAAACCGGCCTATTACTCCTTAAACCCATGTGGCGTGAACTTTCCCCTTAAATGTGATAAAACAGCATTGACGTGTCTGTCACACACTTCCTTAGTCAGCAGATTTGCATAGTTTTGCTTGTTTATCAGTCCATTCTCAGCTGAGGTGTTATTGTTGTTCCACAAGAGCCTTTAACCTATTTCTAACAAAGAGTAATGTGATATTTGTGTTTCTGGTATTCCAGCCTGTGCATCTAACAATCCATGTTTCTTTTTCTAGAATGCATAAGTCCTGCTCTTTATGGACCTGAAACCTTGCAAGTGCGTGCCAAATGGGCCAGGTATTTCCCTGCAGGACACATGAATGACCCACTTCATGAGTGCTGTACAGGGGTTAAGAAAACTGCATGCCAACCTCTCGATTGCAACTTACAGGACACTTTTATAATGTCTTCAGAATCTGAATGATTAATCAGGTGAAATCATGATCTTAAAATGTGAGAATTTGTTTTATAATGGATATGGCATAGGTGTATTTACCCCAAAAATCTGATTTGAATTGCTCATATGCTCACTGAAAAAAATGTAGTGTTGCATTTGGAACAATTTTCACTTAGCAATTGCTAGTAAACTTCACATATAGCCTATATTTAGACTGTGTTGAACATGTGTTGCCTGAGTTTCTGAAAATGATTTCCATTATTTCATCACCCTTTTCCATTAAAAATGTCAGAAATGTTCCACAGCTTCCCGTAGCAGGAGCTGGAACCGGTGTGTGTTGTACGTGCCAACAGTTGTACTGCAGATACAGTACATGAAGCGGGAATATCAGCTGACCCTTTCTTCCAGATAGTGAGATCACACACAGGTTACTTAAAGGGATAGTTCACCCTAAAATGAATATGACATCATCATTTACTCAACCTGGTGTTGTTCTAATGCCGTCAGCCCTTCTTTCTTTTATATGGATGAGAGAAAGCGGGACATTTATTATTCAGATTTTTTTTTTTAACAAAATCAACAGAAGGTTGTCATGTATAACTTCAATATAGTTTGTTTTGTTCTGCCAATATTATGAAATTGTAAAATATATACCATCCATTAAGATATCATTAATAGGTTCATTTGTATATTGAGCTCAGTATTTAGGGGAATTAAGATGACAGTGTTTGTGTTTCTCGCAATGCTAGAATACGGGATCTGGCTTGAGAACAAGGACAGGGTTTCCTTAAATTTCACAATATTGGTTGCATCTGTATTGCAACACCATGACAAACATCAAACACACACAAATGACATCTTTCTTGGCATATGCCATGGCACAATATTGTTGCTCAGTTTGTACCTGAAGAGCTGAGATTACTTCAATGGTCCATAAAAAATCCAGATAAGGATTAAAGGATTAAGAACATAAACTCAATATTATTAAGTGTCAAATAGGTCAATACATCTTATTCTGGTCTAGTCTGACATCATTTATTATACAGTTTTATTTACATTCTTGTAATGAGAGAATAAAATAGCTAAGATAACAGATAGGAGAGCATAGAAATTGAGTCATTTAGTCATGTGAAAAAGAAAGTACACCCTTTTGAATTATGGTTTTAATTATCAGGCATAATTTTAAAAAAATCATTTGGTCTTTAGCGGGGTTTAAAATTAGGTAAAAACGATCTCAGATGAACAACAGCACGTGACATATTACACTGTGTCAGTATTTATTTAACAAAAACTAGGCCATAATGGAGTACACCCTGTGATTTAATTGCTTTTAGTGCCACCTTTAGCAGCAATAACTTGAAGTAATCATTTTCCATATGACTTTATCAGTCTCTCATTCTCTTAAGGTCCTGGCACAGCATTTCAATCAAGTTGTGGTCTGGACTTTGACTGGGCCAGTGAAACATCTTGGTGTTTATTTTTCAACCATTCTTTTTTGCTGGAATGCGTGGTATCATTGTCCTAGCATGACCCAGTTTTGGCCAAGATTTATCTGTCAGACAGATGGCTTCACGTTTTACTCTAGAATACTTTAGTAAACAAAGGAGTTCATGGTCGACTCAAAGACTGCAAGGTCCTGCCAATCATCACCCCTTCACCACAGTGTTTCACAGTGGTGTTCGTGAGTGTGTTTGGTTTTCGATTAAGGTCAACTTATGGCCCAAACGTCTCCACATTAGTCTCGTCTGTCCAAAGTACATTGTTCCAAAAGTCTTGAGGTTTGTTTAGATGCAACTTTGCAAACCTAAGCTGTGCTGTCATGTTCCTTTGAGAGAGAATAGGATTTTTCCTGCCAACCCTTCCAATCAAGCCATCATTTTTCAGTCTTTTTCTAATTGTACCGTCATAAACTTACACATTTAACATGCTAACTGAGGTTCTTGGGTTTTTTACTGTTTCTCTGAGCATTAATGGTCTGGCTTTGGGGTGTATTTGCTGGGATGTCCACTCCTGCAATGGGAAGATTGGCAACTGTCTTGAATGCTTTGAACTTGTGAATAATCTTCCTCGCTGTGAAATATTAGGCTTCTAATTGTTTGGAAATGGCCATATAACCCTTCCCAGATTGATGGCAGAAACAGTTGCTTCTCTAAAATCACGTTGTCTTTCCTCTTTGGCATTTTTAAGACACACATGAATGATCCTGACCAGCAAACAACCAAAACTTCTGCTTTTATAGAGGTGATCACACCCGCTGATGACCAATTTATCACAGACATTTCTCACAACAAAACTCACACACACACTTTACATAGGGTATCACATCCCATCAACCAAAGAAATTGTCCCAAAGAAAAGGGTCTTATCTAGGACCCTTCGAGTCATGACTCGAAAAAAGATTTGTTAATTTTGATGAACTGAGCAAGGTGAGCATTTGTGCTTATAAAACTTAAAGTTTTTTATTTATTTTTTAAATGACCGATCGCTTCGCTAGATAAGACCCTCATTGATCGTCTGGTGTCGTTTAAAGCCCTTTGAAGCTGCACTGAAACTCTCATTTGGACCTTGAACCGTTTGGTTCCCATTGAAGTCCATTATATGGAGAAAATCCTGGAATGTTTTCATCTAAAACCTTAATTTCTTTTCGACTGAAGAAAGAAAGACATGGACATCTTGGATGACATGGGGGTGAGTAAATTATCAGCAAAAGTTTTTTTTTTTTTAAAGTGAACTTAGTTAGGTACTCCTCTCAATAAAATATAGTGACTCAAAATGTGCTCAACCGTTTGGTTAAGTCAGTTAAAGGGTTCAAAAGCAAGCAAAATGACAGTTTCCCCCCAAAAAACAGTGGAAAAGGCACGTTTCCTACGACATTATTTTCATAGCATTCATTCGTCAGCAGATGTTAGCAGTTATGCAGTTTCGAGCTGTTTGGGGCTCCTCAGACCCAGTTAAATGTGCAGTAGAGTGGATGACCGACAGTAACCCCGGCGCTCAGAGCGGATGCGCTATAAAACCACTTCAACATCTTCAGATGCCTCTTCGCACGAGCACCACCGGCGTCACCAATACACATCTGATTCATAGGGATTACAGCGAATGTCCATCAAACATATTCAGCGGTGTCTGGGTAAGATACATATTTGCTTCGTTTTCTTTAACAACGTTTGTTTGTTTTTTAAAGAATGAACGCAACGCAACGTTTTAGATGCCGTAGCCTATTGTTGAAAACAAACTATATAGTTGGCTAAGCGCTATAACAACAATATTTTAGAATTTACGTAAAGAGAGAGAGTAAAAGTTTTCAAAAGAAATGTTTGAATGAAACTTCAGTCTGGTATAAGTTGTTTTTTCTTCCATCGAAGTAATGCTTCAAATGAAATTATACGACACGCACTTGATATTTAATTGCAAAACACATTCAGAAACAAAATCTGACGTTGTTTTATGAAAAAACTAAAATAGGCAAACAGAAAACAGTAAAAGTGACAACCTGAGGTTCTTTAACTTACCAGTGGACAGAAAGATCGCTGTTTGAGATCAGAAACATTAGAACAGTGAACCAGACAGACAAAGGTTCATGGTCCTACCTTCGGATAAGTTGTTTTCTCGTTTTTGTCTTCAAAACAAGACGAATACACCGATAATTTATCGCATTGTCTATTCGACCCTTCTCATGAACACACAGCTAATATCTTTTTTTTTAGAAAAAATATTATTTTCTTATGTGTATTCAATCAATGCCACTGTTTAATACATGATTCATTTGGTTAAACTTACATAGATTTCCTTATGACAAGAGAAGTGATTCCCAGGTGGGGAATCCCATCTCGTGTGGTTTGTCCATTTTTTTTTTATTCTTGTTTTCATCACATTTTGTTCTTTTTTCCCAAATGGAAAAAAACAATAAATCCAAAATATGTGGGCAGGAATGAAACGCCCCTTTACTCTGATTGGTCAACCAAACATCAAATTCCCGCAACAGAATAGTTATTAACATGCGAGTCCTTTAATATAGGCTATTTAATGTTTAGCCTACCCCCCTGGTTGTATGTTTTCTATGTAATATAGTTCTGACTGTACATTGACTTTATTTGTTTGAAGTTTAATTAAAATATTTTAAAAAAAGACTAATAGTCATCCGCTGCCACAGACTTATTCTTAAAGCGTTATTGCATCTATTTAATCTCTTTCTCATCAACTAGACTAATGGCTTGACACAAACCCTTGGGGGGCCGACAAGGCTTCCTTCTGTGTAGACATGGTATGCCAGAGAAATGCACTATTATAGGTGTTTATATGGGAACATCTGCTCCCACATTATCCATTATCTACTTATTTGACACACAGCCTGTTTTATCTGTGTGGCAAAGCTTCACGATGCACTGGACAGCACGGAGCAAATGCATACCTAAGTATCTTCTAAGTGTCAATGCTGCAGTCATAACTTTTTTTTTAATTGGAGTATGTATTGATGTAACTCAAAGCGGTGTGTTTTATTTTCTGTCACTGACCCGTTGTGGGACTGACTCACAGCATAGCCGCAGATAATGGCGTTTCATTCCTGAATTATCCGAGACTCGATTGAGCGAGTTATTCAATGGCTATGTTAAAGTCCAGTTTTTCTTGCTAACTTCCCTCTAAAATAAGCCTTTAAATCGGTTAAAATGTTGATTTGCATATTACTAAGTTGGGGTTATATATAGTTTATACTCTTTATTATACAGAAATGGACCAGCCTGTTATCACATAAATGCGTCTTTATAACACGCATTGTGTATTATCGTATAATTTATACGTGAATATGAGTTTTTACGTGCATATGAGACGCAATTTTTCGCGTGCATTTGATACGCAGTTCATTTGCGTGTAATACACACTCATCCCACACCACTAATTCTACCCAAACGTATAATATACACGCACCTCACCCCACACCTAAACCTACCCTAACAAACCAATACATCATATGCACATAATAACTCACTTTAGCGTATAAATGACACGACAATACACATTCGCACTATAAAGATGCATTTAGTGTGATCAGGTTGAAAGGACAGTTGAATATAACTTTAAAAAAAACATCATCAACAGCATCTGTCACAGTTGCTTGGTGGCAAGGACAGTCCTCTGTTGGCTAGACCGTCCCATTAACGACGCTCAGTCCAACCTTCGTGGCTTTCGAAGGATGCGGCCTCTGAATTGGGTGAAGCTATTGAGTACACTAAGGCATCAGTGGTAAAATTGTGGGTAACGATTTCTCAAATGCCTCTCCTAAAACTCCTAACAAGAGATGAAAATGCATATAAAAGTGTCAATTGTTGTATAAAACGATTGTGGATAGCAGGTCAGATCATTTGATCTCAATGATAATTTGATTTTTCTAAAGTAAAAGTCTCCATTGCTGCGTAGGAGAAAGAAGTGAGATATTTCAGATATATATTATTTCCTTAGGGTGACGATTAACCCTATAAAGCCTACTGTACTTAGGAAGCGAAAGGCCTTTTACAGTTGTTCAATTGAAAAATGTCCTCCTTCAGGTCATGCAACACGTGTCTTTTTGCTTGTGAAAACTTATATTGTTAGTAATATTTCAAGATGAACACTTACTAGACTAAAGCAACTTAGATTTCCTTGATTATACATATGTCATGTTAAAATGTATCAAATACGATACATCAGGCTTTTGAGGCTTTTATTACATTATGCACCCCAGAATAAAAACTACCGAGCTATGAACATAATATCACCTTACTAAGATATATTATTAGGAGACATAGATAGAGTGACAACTTAAATGTATATGCCTTTAAGTAATCTGCTATACTGTTACAAAGATCTCATTGGTTTACATTACAAGATATTGGAATTATTTGCTTTTTGACTTGATTGAATCAGTAACTGCATCAAATTGCATATTTTTGCTCAGTTTGAGCCTCTGAATAAAACTGAGGTGTTTTTCCTCTTTGAGTCTGAGCTCCATATTCTCACTAATAAATATAATACTCAACAAAAACACACATGCTTTCCCAACCCTGAATATAATTTCATATTTCAAGCTTTACAGGGTTAAGTTTGTTTCCCTCCTATCCCGTCTGACACAAATCTGATCATTTCTGTTTGGGGATAGCTGATTAAATCACTGAAAGGATACAGAGAGTGAAAACAAAGTGAGCATCAGTAGATCACTCAAGAATGTCTGGACCCTTTTCGCATTTGAAAAGAATCATTAGCATAGAGCAAGGCCACCAATTCTCTCCTTGACTTCCAGCAAATCTGAGCATTTTAAATGAAGCTCCTTGATCAATCGTGGCCATTAGGAATGAAGCTACCTACCCCAGAGACCATAATGGCCTGTGAAATTCCTTGCTTGATGATACCACAAGGTCCACCACTTCAAGGAATTCTGGGAAAAAGAAAATGCTAGCCTTCCCTAACGGGATGAAAAGGGAAGACGTGAGCGAGAAGCAGAGAGTCAGATAGGAGGGCTGCACTTTGTCCTGGACTTTTGAGCTGCTCTGTTGTTCGCTGCTGGATGTGTTTTTCACTCTGCGCTCCTCCGTCGTGTCGTTTCAGTCAAGAGCTGAGCGCTGAGAGTGAAGAGGGACCCGAGTGAAGATGTCTGTCTGCACTCAGCTGGGTCTGCTGCTCTGGAAGAACTTCACCTATAGAAGGAGACAAACGGTGAGGACAACACATTTATTTTGCATATATCTTTCTGATTTTCTCGTTGTTTTTCCATCTGATTTCACTAACAAGAATAACATTTATTCAAACGCGATACGCACCTTTACCCATTATGTTTAGGAATATAGCAACTAACAGTTATGATTAATTTAACATCATGCTGCTATTAGAGATCAAAATTGTCACTGGAGATTTTTTAGTCAGTTTAGATTAATATCTGAAAAATTATATAATCTGAAGACGTTTATATACCATAACAACCCACATTCAGTTATTTTTAACGTCATTTCAATACATAAATATTCTCAGGCCAATGGATATTTTACTCTTTAAACCATTACAAAATATTATGTGTTCTTTATAGAGCCTTTTGGGCTTTTTTAAATTAAATCACTTGCAAAAAGGCCTTTTAGTACAATTCAAAAAATGTCCTCCTTCAGGTCATGCAACACGTGTCTTTTTGCTTGTGAAAACTTAGATTGTTAGTAATATTTCAAGATGAACACTTACACTAAAGCAACTTAGATTTACTTGATTATCCATATGTCATGTTAAAATGTATCAAATACGATACATCAGGCTTTTGAGGCTTTTATTACATTATGCACCCCAGAATAAAAACTACAGAGCTATGAACATAATATCAGGCCAATGGATATTTTACGCTTTAAACCATTACAAAATATGATGTGTTCTTTATAGAACCTTTTGGGCTTTTTTTATTTGAATTGTATTAATTAAATCGCTTGCAAACATACTCTATCTCTAGTTAGAATTGAAATAACCCTTTAAACATGAAAGTATTATGCAATCATTTAAGACATTTCCTCTTGCATTCTTGAAAATTGAGTCAAGAACCCTAGGGTTATTTCCTATGAGTGTGTCTGTGCCTTACTATGGTATTTTGATTCACCATGGCACTGAAATTTGTGTTTTTACAAGGTACTTCCAAGGAAAATTCCAAATAAAAATATTTAAACGCAAGATTATGTCTTAAAACATGGTTGGCATATGTCCAAAAACACTTTTTATATCTAAAGACTTGCATGAAAATACAGTACTTATTTACTTTACTACAGTTTGATGGTTTAAAACAGATTTTTTTTTATAGAGTGTGTTGTTTAAAATAATATGCATTACCCACAAAAGTGCTATATGGAGAAAGGCTTTCATTCCCCATTGGGTCGATGCAGACATGCCATGTCGTTCTATATCTGGAGGGTCTGATCGATTCCCTGTCATGTATTAATAATAAATGTTGTTACTTGATGACATTACTCACCAGAAGCCCTTACCTTAGACATAGGAGTCTGAGAGCTTTTTATAAGTCATGTTTGGTCTCTGATGTCTGCACTTCAGAAAATGCTGACTGTCTTTGTCCTCACGTGTTTGACTTGTGCAGCTTCAGCTTCTGACGGAGATTGTGTGGCCTCTCTTTATTTTCTTCATCCTGATCTCCGTGAGGTTGAATTACCCGCCTTACGAACAACATGAATGTAAGTACACTCCACACTTGTGGACTTTTTAGCCTTTGGAAAAAGAGAAAAGCATTTTTAGAACAACAATGCAACATTTATCTTGTATTGTAACATTAAATTCCCAACTTGGCATTGGAAAACTAAACAGCTTCCACATGTTGCTCTTTTGCCCTTCGACATGTGCATATTAATTGCATTGTGTAACCTAAATACATGGGGTTCGCAGGGGTGAGAATGCACGTTTTGTTTCATTGCATGATCCTTTATGGTGCATTATTATCAGATGTGTCAAGCTCGCAGGGTGTTTATGAGTTCTCGCTGATAACTTGAGGAATTGGTCTTCTGTCAGTCACAGATGATGTGTAGACAGATTAGTGATGTTATCAGGAGCATGTTGGGATTTCAAATTTTAGAGATCATTCATGTCATCAGCTGTTTTTCGATAGAACAGTTTTGCATTTATAAGCTGGTTTGTTCAATTTATCATTACATCTTTGTTTAATAGCACCTGAGCTTTTATTGTGCCTGATTGTCTTTCTAACCTCATTGGTTTTTGTATATAAAGAGTGTCACCCTGACCTAAGAAATGCTACTCTTTCCAGGGTGTAAACTACTCATAAATTCAAAACACAATGCCTGATTATTAACCTTTGAAAAGACATACTATCTTAATGGATACGATTTTGTGAGATTGTGAACTTTCTGTTCTTCTTTGTGGAACTGTGAGCCTTAGTCATGAGATCTTGTTGACGCTCAGATGTGTCTGTGTGCTACCGCTTTGGTTTAAACAGGATATGGGAGCAGAATTTCACTTCTCTTAAAGTCTGGATTTGTGTGATAATGGATGAGTATATTTGTCATATGCGAGTACAGGCATGTTGCAACCCCTCTTGCTGATTGATTGAATGGACATAGAACAGTGTCCATCATGTTGGTAAAAATCAATTTAAGGACTTCAAAAAACAGCAATATTAATTAAGTTCATTAAGCTGTAAACACACAAATTATGTGAATGAAGGAATCCCAAGAAATATTTCACCTCAAAAAAAAAAAAAAAAAATTTGAAAGAAATTGATTGTACAAAAATAAACCATAAAGATGTGTTTTTGTATTCTGTCATAACAATTAAGCACATTCTGTAAAAATACTGTAATGCATGATATTTTCATTTGAAATTCGGCATAAATTAAAAGACTTCCTTCCAGGATATATAAAAACGTAATTTATTATCATATGTAATTATAATATAGATTGTTATATAGTATATATTGTACATCTTTTAATTTATGTTGAATTTAAAACATTTAAAAAATGTTTACATTATTACAGGTTTGTATGTACATTATTACAGTATTTTTACAGAATATGCTTGATTGTATAACAAAATACAAAAATATTTCTTTATGGTTTATATATATATATATATATATATATATATATATATATATATGCAATAATGAATTTAGTCTTTTAGGAGAAATGGTGAAAATGTGCTTGATTATTGTGGGGAAAAACAACTTTAATGTTCCTACAAATAGGCTTCATGTTCTTAAGTTACAAATTAGCCTATAACTTCTTAATTTTAAGAACTTAATTTTAGTTTAAGTATAACCCACATACACTTTTCATCAGATTCACCTTGTTATAAATGATTTAAAATTAAATAAATATATGCACTGTAAAAAAATATTGTTGGTTTAACTTAAAAAAATGAAGTAACCTGGTTGCCTTAAAATTTTAAGTTAATTGAACTGGAAAAATTGAGTTAATACAATGAAGGAGATTGATTTAAGCATCAGAAACTCAAAATATTATGTTATCTGAACTACATAAATTATTTAAGTTGATTTGACAAAAGAAAAAATATATATATTTTTTACAGTGTGGAATTGAACAAATATCCCCTGAATTGATTACTTCATACTTAAAGGATTATCTTATCTTTGCTGTGCTTAGCAATGGAGCAGCTGGCAGTCTTAAGGTTGACTGATAGCAGACCTATACATTTGACTCATTATAGAAATAACAGTGAGCCTCTGGAGTGTGTGTGTGTGGGGGGGAAGGGGGGGGGGCATAGGTCACATATACTGCTTTGGTAATCACTTGATAAGGTCCCCTCATAGAGTACGTGTCTTCCAGGGATGGAGAGTCAGATTTTTTGCTGATGGTTTTAGGTCTGTTGGAAGATAAGGAAGTCTAAGGGTGCACGTCCACTATAGGTGCTGTATATGGGCATGGGGATGGGCGGCAGGGTGCGCTGGGAGGTAGAAATAAACTAAATCTCACAGAACATCATGTCCATGCCATTGGATGTTAATCTGATCGCTTCTAATATGGAATGCATTGACGTCACTTTCCCGCCGTAACAACCTGACTGAGTGGCAAAAGATCTGCTGCGTGACTGGATTTAATAGGGGAAACTGCGAAAATGCAACTAAAATGAACAATTTTATCAATTTAAATTAAATGTTGGACTCGATATAGTGTTCCTTACAACTTACTAAAGATCCAGTGATCCATGGATATTGACATGCAGCCAGGAATCGTGTTGCCTGACTTTTATGTTTGCCTGATTTCGACACCGGGGAAATAAAAGCAATATAGACCTAAACATAAAGCAAATTTGTCTGTGAACGCTTTATATAAATACAATATAGGTAGGTTTAAATCCGGGTGATCACTTATATCAGTGTTATATAGCCTATATATATCATCATTTCGTCCAGCCCTAAAACTTTATAGTTTTGTTTTGGTCAGTGTTTATTAAAAAAACATCCAATAATGCAGAATATGCAATGATAAATATTTAATTGATGAGTTGTTAATATATATATATATATATATATATAACAATACAAAATATATGGATATGGTTTTACACCTAAATTCAGCATATTGACACAAAATGTGACTGGAGTCCAGTTGATCCATTTGCTCCTCTTTCTATAGCAGTCTGTAAAAATATACCTCCAATTTTTTAGTTGTACTGTCAATCGCAAAGATCTTCCCCACTTTATATGTGTTGTTGTTTGTTTTTCGCGGCATTCACGCTGAAAACAATTACAGCCGCTCAGTCTTTTTGCCACTCACTGTGAGGAACTGCAGGCCGACGGTGACGTCACACGCATTCCCTCTATATGTTGTCATGATCAGCCGTTGTACATTTGAAGTCAAATGATGCATTATCTGTGGAAAAAAAAAAGGTTTTACAAGAAATATATTTGTTCTGACATCATCACTCTATGCCATTGTGCTGATTATGCTAGTTTTATCGTGTACACTTTCTTCTCTTCAATTCACCTAGAAGGCCTTAATGTGGAAACTCTTTTCAATCTTCTTCAATAAGGTAGTTCATTTCGTCTCCCTTTATTTGTTACAGGTCACTTTCCCAACAAAGCCATGCCCTCAGCAGGCACCCTGCCATGGATCCAGGGCATTGTATGCAATGCCAACAATCCGTGCTTTCGACACCCAACCCCTGGGGAATCTCCGGGAGTTGTTGGGAACTTCAATGATTCCATGTAAGTTGTTGCCTACTGCTGAAGATTTCCGAATAACAGGGTTGTCAGCTCTAATGTGACCTATGTAATATAAGACATTGAGTGCAATTTTTTGGTAATAATTCTGCTTTCTTTATTAGAATCTCACGCCTGTTTTCTGATGCCAAGAAGATCCTATTGTACAGTCAAAACGACAAGAGCTTAAATGGATTCAAGGAGCTTATCAGTGCAGTAAAAGTCATGCAAAATAACACAGCTGGTGAGTACAGAACAGTGGCCTAGAATAAAAACATTTCACATTTTCTTAAAGAAATAGCTTACCTGAAAATGTCATTCCACACTTCAAATGCCTGAGCTGTCTTTTCCATGAAGTGATTGCATACAGTGACCAATCTCTTAAAAGGACAGAAAAGACAATAAAAGTGATCCATATGTACTCCAATTCTTCTAAAGCCATGTTTACATTTATGCATTTGGCATTGAATTCAGGGTACTTTTTTTCATCTGTTCTTGCTTTCCCTGGAAAATCGAACCCATAACCTTTACATTGCTAGAGCCATGGTCTACTGATTGTCAATTTATATGACAGTTAAGAGACCCACAATAACCAACGGCATTCAGTATAATTAACATCATAAACTTAATGTTTATATATCAAGTATCAAGTATGCAATTGAGACCAAATGAGATGACACCACTACAGCGTGAAGATTTTTTCAGAAACGTCCATAGCAAATACTTCTCCTAACATGAAGTGACTCATTCTAATTATCAGTAAATCCTTGTAAACATACAAGTAAAAGGTTGATGGCCATCAGTCTTTGAGGATTTGTTGGAAAATCCACTGGGAGAGGAGAAGGTGGGTGGATGAATGAGGGATCAAGCCTTTCAAACAAGCCATGGCAAGTCGGTTTGAGGGCTAGTGTGGGTGTAAAATATGCACACGCATCCCAGAATCCAATCCTTTTTAGCATTACCTTCTCTATTCAATTCACTTAGCGTGTGCTGGGTAAGCAACGTGAACTGTCTCTTCCTGTTCACACACTCTTCTCACGCTAAGTGAGCTTTAATCGTATTTATCTGCCTAATGGAGGAAAGGCTGTACAGACGCCATCATAGACCGTCTGGAGTAACAATTTACAGATCGCATTTAACATGTAATGTACAATTACATTTTTAGATCTGTCACAGTTAGTGGAATTGATTGCTCCCTCCAAAGCTATACAGACAGAGAATAAAATAAAACCAAAAATTAGTTAAAAAGTAACCATAATAAACCTTACTGTTTTCCCAATGTGAGAGAGTCTTACAGAAAAAGAGCCACGTCAGCCCACCTGTTCAAATTAAAGTTTCATTATTGTGTCTCAGGCTGTCATGCATGACAATAGGAATGCTTTGAACTCGCCATCCAGTCATTGTGAGGCTTATCGTGACATCCGCATGCTGCGATCTCATTCATTTCTGTCTTTATTCTCCTCTTTTGATTTCAGCTAATGACAACAGACATGAAAGAGTTGAGTTCGTCGGGTTTAGGTTATAGTTAAAGCTTAAACTCATTCACACCTCATTTGCTATGCTAGCTGTAATGCTGGATTCACAAAAAGCTGCTTTACAATTAGCCACATAATGGGAAATAATGTTCCTTAAAAACATTCAGGCTTAAAAAATGACGCCAATCGTTGAAATGGGAAAATGTAATGGTGTTCTCTTTGGCCATTGAGGGTTTAGTTGAGCGTATGACTTGAATATTCACCTAGCCGTCCTGATAACACTTGAATGGTTTGTGCACTTCCTGTTAAGCTCAGTATGATTTGTTATTGCAAAAAAAAAAATTAATACTTTTATCCAGACAGGATGCATTCAATTGTTAAAAAGAGACAGTAAAGATGTTCATAATGTTACAAAAGATTTCCATTTCAAATAAATGCTGTTCATTTTAACTTTCTATTCATCAAATAATCCTGGAAAAATATATAATTAAATATATAATTAATGATTTAAGGAGCAAAAAGAGATCGAGTTTCTCGAGTAGCGAATCGGCAAAATGATTTCTGAAGGATCATTTGGAAGACTGGATTAATGATGCTGAAAATTAAAATGCATTACAAAAATAAATTATATACTAAAACTTAAAACAGTTATTTTAAATTGTAATAATAGTTCACAATATTACCGTTTTTACCATATTTTTGATCAAATAAACGCAGCATTGGTGAGCAACAGAGACTTCTTTCAAAAACAGCAAAAATAGTCTTACATTTGAATGGTAGTGTGAATTTCAGACATAAAATATAGCTGCAAGCAGCGATGATGGGCCCAAGCCGGTGGCACCGCAACCCCGGTGCCTTTAGTTACCTTTGGCCCTTCATCGCTGCTTGCAGTTATATTTTAACTCTTGAAACACGGCCAAACCGTTCGAGATATCAAAAATCCCCTCGCAATTTTTCACCCTCAATGGCTTGACTTCATGCTGACCGAGTTTCGTGCCGTGTGTTTGAATTTTCTACGAGGAGTATTTCAAATTCCACTGCATGTGTTTTCCAAACAACCCTAAATAGCTGACTTCCTGTTGGGCTGGGGTAAAAAGTAAGAGTCTGAAGTATATATGAACCGATGAGATCTATATGTGTACCGAGTTTCATGTTATTACATGCAAACGTGTTTGATTTATGGACCAAGTTTTCGGAGGCCATTGCAGGGGGCGCTGTCGAGACCCCCTGGGTACCAGCTTCAGCCCGGCCCTGATGGCCTTGGGTTTTGACCCATGTGCAAAACTTCAAGAGTTTTCAAGCATGTTAAGGGCCCCAAAAGTGCCCAAATACGTAGTCGTTAGAAAATTTAAAAAAAAAATTATCCTAAGGAAAACAATTACAACTGTCTAAGAATTGGATTAAGGGTTTTGGAAACCCTGCATTACATATACCAAGTATCCTGATTTCACCTCGTTTAGATTCTTTAAGACTTTCTCATTTTGAGCTTGCATATACCTGTCCTATCTAAAAAAGTCTAACAGATGTAATCAGCCATGACTTTACAGAAGGTCCATTCACGTCTTTTCCGACCCCATTGTGCTCCCCTATTTCTACCCCCTTAACCCTCTTTTCAAAAGACTGATTAGTGTGGAAGCGAATGAATAGGTTAGGAATCTGCCACCTCCTGGGGGTTTCGCCCCTCCCTTGCAATGGACACACTTCCAGCCTTTGTTTCCATGAACAGCACAGAAGGAAGACCTGGAGACAGTTGGGCTGCTCTGGGCGAGGGTTATCGCAGATAGTTGTTAGCTAGGTGTGAATGACTAAACTTTACCCAAACACTAACCATTAGGTATGACTTTATGCGTATGGACTGGAGGAGGGGGTGTCCACTGTTAGTGATTGGCCACTTCATCTCCTTTTGTAGATTCCAGAACATTTAGGAAACTAGACTCCCCGTGTGTTGTTTGTGAAATCACGCGATGAATCAGTTAACGTTTCTTTCCACGCCCATGTAAACTGCACTTGCTGGCCTGCTCCGACATGTACTTGAACTTTGAAAGAGGAATGAAATTTAAGGAGAACACAAGTGTGTTAACTCTCTCAAAGGCTCGACACCTGAAGTTTCAGCAAGTGAGCGCATGTACTCAGAACAAAAGTTTGAGGTTGGAAAGTGGGGTGCGTTTCCAAAATAATGAATCCTAAAATAGAGGGGCGGATCTACTCAAATTGAAAATCTGGTCAAATTGCTGAAAAACCTATAACTACAGCCATTGTATGTTGGTTTTGTAAAGCATTCCTTAACATGCACACACTAAAGTGGCACATTTGTCCTTAGGTTTCAAGCTGAAGGACTTCCTGCGTGAAAACGAGACCCTCTCAATGTTCCTCCTGCAAAATGCCTCCATTCACCCGAATTATGTGAAGAATATTCTGGAAGCTGATGTGAATCTTGAAAAGGTGAGCATCGAAAGGGCATTATTTTGAAGGGGTAAAAACAACAACAATGGTGACCATAAGATTACTTTTTTTTACACCTTTATTTAAAGCTACACTGTGTAACTCTTAGTTTATTCTTAGCTAAAAACACTGTGCTCATTAATGTATATTTACTTCGTTCAAGTAATAAAGTATTCTCGTGAGAGTATAATATGCCATTGAAAACACATACGGGTAAGGGGTTCTAATGTCGGTCGCCATGTTGGCCCTCCATCTTGAAAGTACCTTAGCCAAAGAGGGACATACCCGTTAATTCAATCTCCGCCTTTCGCATTTACGTTTGAGTTAACACTCATGGACAAGGTCAAACTGGAAGCCATGTTAATCTTTGACTACATTGGCCACCGTAGGAGTTAAAACGAAATCGGAATTTAGAGGAACAGAAACTATTATTTACTGGATGGTCATATACCTTTTTACCGCTAGATGGGGGTGAAAATCACACAGTGTAGCTTTAATAAAAAATACAATTTACAGACCCAAATCTACAGAGACTCTACATGCTTTTACATTCATCCTCACATTCACACCCTAAAACATACATGAGACATTTTTTACTCTTTTTCCCTTTCCCTCTCTCCCTAACACTTTACAAAATATAATACTCCATAAGAATACATATGATAGGGACAAGGAGAAAAAAATGTGATTCACCCATTTCTTCCATGCTCAAGTTAAAACAAAGACTCAAATGTCACATCTGCTCTACAGTAATTACAATACATACAGTATGTAGGGGCATGGTCATTGTTTCTAGGTCTATTTTGATAGTTTACACCACACATGCTGCTAAACTGCCCCTGGGAATCAGTTAAAGAGAGGAAACCAGCATGCATCTCACATTTTTTTGTGTAAATCAACAGCTGTTAGCGGTGTGACATGCCCTAAGGGCATTAAACAATCAACAGTCCTCATTAATGACCATAGGCAGCCTAGTCTTACCCTAATGTACCCTCAGAATGTGTATTCAAGGCATCTAGTCTAAGTACCCTCTCCTGATAATAAACTCATAGGTCACATGAACATTTCTGTCCCGTTTATCTCCAAAACCCCTCACGGATCACATGAACACCTTCTTATCTGCCCTAAACCTTACCGGTTATCACCGATGCTCTTCATGTTTTAGGTTCTGATCAAAGGTTTTGGCGTCCATCTGAGAGATATGTGCAGCTCCACCACACTTGAGGACTTTGTGACCATCCCAGACAAAGAGGTGGCGAAATTCACCCAGGACACCATCTGCAGGTCTCCAAAAAGCTGGCTAGACCAGGCCGAGAGACACTTCAAGTCCAACCTGGATTTTCTCAAACCTCTTAGGGTAAGAAATATACAGTGAATCAAAAAAAGATCTGAATGCTTTTTGATTTTGAATTATCAGCAATATGTCACAATGCAAAAAATCTCCTAAAACAGACTACATTGTCTTTATGCAAAATATTTTTTTTTTTCAATTTTTCACTCTACCATCTCACACCATCTCTAAACTATGTTAATGTAAGAGGGGTGTCCAGATGGTGTTGCTTTAATGTTAGCAAAGGCTGTAATTAAATTTAACTGTTGCTTAATAAGGTACCCCTGCCGTGTGTCTTAGGGTGACAGAGGTCATCGTCTTATCTTCCAAACCGGTGCAATAGTGTCCTCTCCTCCTCCACTGCTGTTGATAGTGGTGTTAAAACAAAACCAGGCGACTTTATCATTGGCGTGCATTGTGCCAAGACAAACAACTCAACACTCAGCTAAAAGAGAGAAAGGGGAAAAAGAATGAAAGAGTTAGCGGGATATGAAGAGTGTGGGAGGATGCGTGTCGTTGCCTGTTGCCCTACACACCTACCTTAATATAGAGCCTGAAGCCACGGCTGGAAGTTAAAACACGTAATGACAGCTTCAGTTTCTCTGTTCTGCTTAAAAAAAAATGTCAAGATGTCGTCGGGATGACTCATAGATCACGCTGGTCAATGAAAGATGATTTGGGATTGTGGAAAACCAGATTAATGGGTCATGTTAGTTTGATTTCCCTGGCTGTTGGCATATAGAAAGCATGGGATGAATGTGATCATGCGTAACATTTATGGTTCTTTGATAATTTTCAGTCATGCAAATGAGATGCCTCAAGAATGAGTCAACACTAACATGAGCAACTAGATTTGATTTAAAGGAGTAGTTCACTAAAAAAAACTTTTGCTGATAATTTACTCACCCCCATGTCATCCAAGATATCCATGTCTTTCTTTCTTCAGTCGAAAAGAAATGAAGGTTTTTGATGAAAACATTCCAGGATTTTTCTCCATATGATGGACTTCAATGGGAACCAAACGGTTCAAGGTCCAAAAAAAGAGTTTCAGTGCAAACTGTTCAAAGGGCTTTTAAACGACTCCAGACGATGAATAAGGGTCTTATCAAGCGAAACGATCGCTCACTAAAAAAAAAAAAAAAGTTGGAGTTTTATAAGCTCCAAATGGTCAAATTTTATAAGCTCAAATTTTACAAACTCTGTTCTGTGATGCGCGTTCGTGACTTTTGATAAACGAGTTAGAACAGGAGAGTCACGAAGCAAGAGCAAGGCGACCATTTGAGCTTATAAAACTTAAACTTTTTTTGTTGTTTTTAAA
This sequence comes from Cyprinella venusta, assembly GCA_038021265.1. NCBI lineage: Eukaryota > Metazoa > Chordata > Actinopteri > Cypriniformes > Leuciscidae > Cyprinella > Cyprinella venusta. Next base: position 6,405,932 of record CM075873.1, read on the forward strand.
TGAGCGATCGTTTTGCTTGATAAGACCCTTATTCATCGTCAATCGTTTAAAGCCCTTTGAACAGTTTGCAGTTTGCACTGAAACTGTCTTTTGGAGCTTGAACCATTTGGTTCGCATTGAAGTCCATTATATGGAAAAAAAAAGTTTCATCAAAATCTTAATTTCTTTTCGACTGAAGAAAGAATGAAATGTTTATCTTGGATGACATGGGGGTGAGTAAATTATCAGCAAGTCTTTTTTAAAAGTGAACTACTTCTTTAACACCCATATAAACTGATTAAGTTCAGTTACAGTATTAAATGACTTTTTTTCTTCAGGTTTATGTATATTATAATAATAATATTTGCATAGTTGTCTAATGAAATGCTAATTTAAATATAGCGGAAGAATACATTTACAAAATAAATGTTTTTTTAACTTTTAAATGTAAATATGTATTTTAGACATTACATTTTTTTCATTTATATATACAATATATATATATATATATATATATATATATATATATATATATTTATAAATGTCAATTTTACATTAGATCCATATATATATATATATATATATATATATACACTATTATTTTTCAATAACTGTATTACAACTTACTACAATAATATTTTTATCTTTGCCTTATACCAGTCTGACATAAGGACTAATCCCGCTGATGTCCGGCAAGTTTCTAAAGCCACGGACAATCTTCTGGAGAGCCTGGGATCACTGGCTGTGGAGGTACATATCATCAGTATTTATTAAGCATTAAAGCCTATGAGTTTATCACTACAGGCAAGCAAAACCAATCCTGAGCTGTTCTATGAACCGTCCATCGACTGCAAATGAGAGTTGTTTTATCATAATTCAAACAAACCTAACCCAGTAAGGCTCTGAGAGTGAAAGTGACATTTTAAGGCGAGGACAACTGCTGGGCCTGTGACGCAGGAGTAAAGGTGTCACATCGGGCCTGCGTGTGTCGATGAGTTCGGTAGTGTCTCATTCCCCAGCTGTAGTGGTGCACAGTGGGAGGAAGAGAAAGTTGTTTCAGCTCCCAGCTGGACAGATATACAACCAAGCACAGCTGAACAAGCATCCAGAGAGAGAGTCACACAATCTACTCAGCAGTCGGTATCTAAAGACTGCAATAAAGACGTTTGCTTTACACAGAGAGATGGGCGTTCATGACCTGTTTGCCCATACAAAAGCCTCTCTGTTCTCTGCTTAACTGAAAGGGAAACCTTTGGCTACAAGTCTCACTGAATGGAACATTAAACTCAACCCATTTGTCTAATCTGGCTCACCCTCTTGTCTGAGACGGATGGTGAATTCCAGTAACCTTTTACTGTGGTGTTGGTGTGAGACTGGATGAATGCTGATTAAAGTGCAAAAACTATTTTTTTTTGCTGTTGCAGTGCAGTTATTTAGGAGTTTTCACTGCACGGCTTTGTTTTAGAAGGGACATGAGGGGACATTATCCCTCCCTCCCTCTGTGAGAGTATTTTTTGCGGTAGGACATCTGTTGCACTCTCCGCCCTCCATTCTCTTGGCACTTTTACACTAATATAGCAGCAAGTGACTTGCATGCTTGCTGAGTCAGATCCGTAAGGCTCACGTGGTTTCAACAAGCAAAGCTTTATGCCGTGCACCACACCTGGTTTAAAATGAATGACCAGGAGACAATTCTCTCCTCAGTGGAACTATCCTACTGTTTACTGCATATTATTCAGTATATACTGCATATGTGCACAGTATACTATATACTACAGAAATAGTAAGTGTGCTTATCCGAACATAGCCAGGTGTGAAAGAAAAATCACTTTTTGTAATCTCTTATACAGCAATGAGATGGAGAGGCAAGTCTTGTAATAAAAATACGTTTCCTCTTGGGTTTGCTTTAAAGTGAAATATCTTGAGCAGTACAGAATAACATATCTCTTCTCGTCAGCCACCCTCTAAAAGCAAACCTCCCAGTTTAGACGATTGTTATGTTGAACAATCCTTTGTGTGTTGAAAAAGCAGAACCAGCTTTTCATGGGAGGGTTTATTTGTCTAATGCTAGTTGTGTTCAATTTGACAGGCCCTTGGGGCATCTGCTCTCGGGATTCAGGATTCTTGGTTAAACATACAAACAGGAGTTAGACAATGACAGTAGCTGTTAAGGATTTTGCAAACATGGCCTGCACTGGCAAAATAATGAAACACTAACATTATTCCTGATAAGATTTGTTATCAAAACATTTTTTCTTTTGTCAAATCAGCTTAAATAATTTATTTAGTTCAGATAACATATTATTTTGAGTTTTTAAGGATTAAATCAATCTCCTTCGTTGTATTAACTCACTTTTTCCATTTGAATCAACTTAAAATTTTAAGGCAACACGGTTACTTATTTTTTTAAGTTAAACCAACAATATTTTTTTACAGTGTTGTAATGCTTGTCAAATTTCTCTTCGATGTACTGTTAAAGGGATAGTTCTCCCTAAATTAAAATGATTTTGTTATTTACTCACGCTCATGTGGTTCCAAACCCGTATAACTTCCTTCGAGGAAACACAAAAGGAGTCGCTCTTTTGGGCTCTTTACATTTACAATGGCCAGAAACTGGAGCTTTCGCTCTCTAAAAAAGGACAAAAGCATGTATCATGATAGTGGTTCAAACAACTTGTGCACTATGTTCCAAGGATTTCATGGGTTTGTGAACTAATCACTCTTTTGAATTGAATGTTCTCAGTAATAATTTGATTTAAATCACAAAAAATGATGTCTGAACGATAAATTCATGAATCGGATTGAACCAATTCTCGAGTGTCGGTCTCAGTGATCTGTTCGCAAACATTTACATACACCAATTGCTTAAATTGCTATCACATGGCTTCAGTTGTATATAGTTTTGAGTTAACTACTTTTATATTTTTTTTGATGCTTGAAACTGCATTGGATAGAGTGTAACATAAACACATTTTTTTCTTAAAGTCGGCCTATATTTAATAATTTTATCCCTTAAAATGAATATTTGATCAGCAAAATTGCATATTTAAATATTTTTCCAAGAAAAAAATATTCATGCCTTAAAATATCTGGGATGTAACTTGACACTCTTGCCTCATTTAGTATACGCGGTTTTATGAATATGCTAATGAGCCCCGCCTCCACTTATTCACTCAGCTCAGAGATCCACTGGTTGACGATCACACGTTGGTCTGATTGGTTACAAGGTCGTTTGTGACGTCAGAAACACCAACGACTTGTGAATTTACACACGGTTTATCTTAAAACACCACATAGACGTATATAAACTATATTAAAATTTTGATTTATACCCAAGGGAGACTTTCAATAAAACCGTATGGGTTAGGAACAACAATGATGACATTGAATACAATTATGACATAGTTTTTCTATTTTGGGTCAACTAATTGATTAAGAACACACCAACTTAATATAGAAAATGGCATGCCTGCTTAACGAACTAATGAAAACCACTAAGTGAATTTGTTGTGTGATTACATATCATGCAGACTTCTTGACTCGGTTAAAACTGTACATTCATCATCATTCTCTCAGCTGGCCAGTATGAGGAGCTGGAGTGACCTGCGAAATGAGATCCTGTTTCTAACGGAAAACGCCACTGGCTCTCCGAGTCTGATGTACAAGGCTGTGTCCCGTATCGTGTGTGGACACCCGGAAGGAGGTGGCCTCAAGATTAAATCCCTCAACTGGTACGAGGACAGCAATTTCCAGGCGCTGTTCGGCAGCCACAACGACAGTGATGACGAACCGGTTTCAGTCTACGACAACACCACAAGTACGTCAAACCGACGACTGTTTATTTAATATAATAGTGTAGTATTTATTAATACTTTGAATTAGCTTTTACATTTTCAGTCTTCATTTTAATTATAGTTTTAGTAAGTTTGTTGTGTCGTTATTATATTAGTACTTTTAGCACTACTACTAATTTTTGTTTAGGTTTAAGTTTATGTTTTTCATCTAATATTTATATTCTGCTTTATTTAAGTGTTTTTTCAATTAACAAAAACTATTTTATATAGTTTTGGTGAAAAATAACAACCCTGACCGACAACAGCAATTAAACTTTTGCTGATCATTTACTCTCCCCCATGTCATCCAAGATGTCCACGTCTTTCTTTCTTCAGTCGAAAAGAAATTAAGGTTTTTGATGAAAACATTCCAGGATTTTCTCCATATAATGGACTTCATTGGGAACCAAATGGTTCAAGGTCCAAATGAGTTTCAGTGCAGCTTTAAACGACACCAGACGATGAATAAGGGTCTTATCAAGGACCCTTGGAGTCATGACTCAAAAAAAGATTTGTTCATTTTGATGAACGAGTTTGAACAGGAGAGTCACGAATGTGCATCACAGAACAGAGCAAGGCGACTATTTGGCCAATAAAACCTAAACTTTTATATTTATTTTTTAAATGAGCGATCATTTCGCTAGATATAAGACCTTTATTCATCATCTGGTGTCATTTAAAGCTGCACTGAAACTCTCAGTTGGACCTTGAACCGTTTGGTTCCCATTGAAGTCCATTATATGGAGAAAATCCTGGAATGTTTTCATCAAAAACCTTAATTTCTTTTCGACTGAAGAAAGAAAAACATGGACATCTTGGATGACATGGGGGTGAGTAAATTATCCGCAAAAGTTTTTTTTAAAAGTGAACTACTCCTTTAGCATGTGTTTTCATAGACAGCATGCACTGCATTGGAAATAACATACTAACAGTATACAATATGATAGAGAGTATGCAGTAAACAGAAGCTAAATTGTCCTTCTCATGCATTGTGTTTCTAGCTCCATACTGTAACAACTTGATGAAGAACATGGAAGCCAGTCCCATCTCTCGGATGATCTGGAGGGCTCTGAAGCCTCTTCTGATGGGAAAGATCCTCTATACGCCACATAGCCCTGCAACCCAGAAGATCATTCATGAGGTAACCATATTGAAAAAAACAAAAACAAAAAAAACATGTGCATGATGCATGCATGAATCTGCAGTGCAATTGAAGCACTTCCTTATTCTTTCCCAGGTCAATAAGACATTTCAGGAGCTCGGAATTCTACGAGATTTAGGAGGAATGTGGGAAGAAGCCAGACCGAAGTTTTGGAACTTCATGGAGAACAGTGAAGAAATGGATCTGATGCGGGTATGTTATGTCTTACTCTCATTACTGCCCCATGTGGCTGGTGGTTGCGCTGCAGGACTAGAACTAGTCAATATTACTGATATTAGTGCTAATGTCAACATCCATCTTTTTTTCTTCCAAACACAGACACTCCTTCGAAACAACGCCACTGCTAGTTTCTTTAATGCCCAGTTGGCTGGGACTCAGTGGAACGTGGAGGATGTTATCAGCTTCTTGTATAAGCACTCTGAGGACACACGTCCCCCTGGGACGGCATTTACGTGGCGGGATGTCTTCAATGAGACGGACCAGGCAATTATGAGCATATCCCGTTTCATGGAGGTCAGGACCGCACTCTTTCATACCACCTTTTCCTTTCTTTTCTCCTCCCACACACATCCTTTATATCTCATAATCCATCTGTCTCCCACATACATACTTTCAGATTAAACACGTCAACAACCTATCATCAGTTAAATAGTACACGCAAGTAACAACCAGCAGGATTTCAAGTTTTTTTTTTTTTTGGGAGAACGGCTCGTGCGAAACGTGCTTGGGTGACCTGTTGCATGAATTTTGTGGGGTTTTGGGGTTTTAATGTCTATTACAGCAATATGACTTCTGTTAGTTTGACAAAAAGGAGATTTGAAAGATAAAAAGGAAGTGAAAACAACATTTATTTAGGCTAAAGACATTGTTCCCTAGCCGTCGCCATTTTTAATGGGTCAAAAGTTCCCAACAACAAGGCAAAGATTATGACAGGTCAAATCGATTATTTTAGATCAGTTATAGAAGTTATTGGTTAAACCCCATACCACAGTCTAATGTGTTGTGTTTTTTATAGTGTGTTAACCTGGATAAACTTGAACCTGTGAGCACAGAGGAGAAACTGGTCAATGAGTCCATGAGTCTCCTGGATAACAGAAAGTTCTGGGCAGGAATTGTGTTCCTGGACGTACAGCACAACACCTTGGAACTTCCAACACACGTCAATTACAAGATCCGCATGGATATCGACAACGTGGAACGCACAAACAAGATTAAAGATGGGTAAGTTTGCTTTTCTCCGTTGTCCAATGAAGGAATTTTCCATTTTAAGGAGTATGCTTGCTATGAAATCAGATGCTTATTGTTGTTATATGTTTTTTGTTGGCAGGTATTGGGATCCTGGTCCCAGGGCTGATCCCTTTGAGGATATGCGGTATATTTGGGGAGGATTTTCTTACCTTCAGGATGTAGTTGAACACAGCATCATCAGAGCAGTTACTGGAACCAAAGAGAAGACTGGTGTTTATATCCAGCAGATGCCTTATCCATGTTATGTAGATGATATGTAAGTATTCCACTGTGCCACACATAAGCCTAGATGAATTACAGAGATGACAAATGATCAAGGATCATCTTTAAACTAGGAAGATGTTGCATTTCAGTTTGCAAACGTACAAAAATGAAAGTCTTCAATTATAAAATCAAATATTTAGCCTTGAGAAATTCCATTTAAAAAGTACATAAGCTCAAAATAACCCCCTTCCCGAAAACAACAAAAAACAAAACAATTAAAAATGTGACTCCTTGTAGACCAGGATTGAATTTCGTCCGGCCCGACATCCCCTCCTAGAAAAAAAATCCCCTTTGTGATTCTGCTCTTTAAACAGTTAATTCAATCCCTCCAATAAGGAAGGAAAAGCAGTCCATTGGTTTGTATAAACCTATTACAGTCTTGTCATTTTATTACAGTCTTGTCAATTTTCTCGCGTACAAAACAAACCTTCTCTCCGCAAAAGAACGTCATCCTCCACAAACTTCTCTAGCATGCCCTGCAGAAAAAAATGCCATAATAATACATTTTTTAATGTGCTTATCTAAAACCCAAAGTGCTAGTCTGGCATGTATTTCAGTATGTTATATAACAGCAGGAACAATTATTGAAAATTCTTCTCATTTCTCATAGTTTCCTTCGCATTATGAGCCGCTCCATGCCTCTCTTCATGACTCTGGCCTGGATGTATTCAGTGGCCATCATCATTAAAGGCGTCGTCTACGAGAAAGAGGCCCGACTCAAAGAGACCATGAGAATTATGGGACTAGACAATGGTATCCTGTGGTTCAGCTGGTTTATTAGCAGCCTCATCCCTCTTCTCGTCAGTGCAGGCCTGCTGGTTCTTCTACTCAAGGTACTAAAAAGACATCTGCAGATTTTATGTCCTTTTTGAGAAGCATACTTCTCCCCTATAAAAAATCAATAAATATTTATTAGATATTCCACTTTTGTCATTCTACTAACTATAACATTGCAACTACATGTCAACTAACTGTCATTAGTGTATTAGTAGACCGTCTTCTTAAAGGAGTAGTTCACTTTTCAAAAAACTTTAGCTGATAATTTACTCACCCCCATATCATCCAAGATGTCCATGTCTTTCTTTCTTCAGTCGAAAAGAAATTAAGGTTTATGATGAAAACATTCCAGCATTTTTCTCCATATAATGGACTTCATTGGGAACCAAACGGTTCAAGGTCCAAAAGACACTTTCAGTACAAACTGCAAACTGTTCAAAGGGGTTTAAATGATTCCAGACGATGAATAAGGGTCTTATCAAGCGAAACGATCTCTAATTAAAAAAAAAAAATTACAAAGTTTTATAAGCACAAATGGTCGCCTTGCTCTGTTCTGCAATGCCCGTTCGTGACTCTCCTGTTCGAACTCGTTCATCAAAATGAATGAATCTTTTTCCGAATCAATTTGTTCGTTTCGTTCATTTTGATGACCATTTGGCGACCATTTGTGCTTGTAAAACTTAAACTTTGTTATTTTTTTAATTATTTACTTAATAAAGTAATGTAAAATACTTTAGTATCAAAATAGCTTGTGACAGACGTTTAAACCACTCAGTCCAGAGATACTCAACCTGATTTCTTTTACCTTTTCAGATGGGAAATCTCCTGCCCTACAGTGACCCTGGCGTAGTCTTTCTCTTCCTCGGGTCATTCGCTGTGGTAACCATCATGCAGTGTTTCCTGATCAGTACTGCGTTTGCACGTGCCAACCTGGCAGCGGCCTGCGGCGGCATTATTTACTTTACCCTCTACCTGCCTTATGTGCTGTGCGTGGCTTGGCAAGACTACGTGGGCTTCACCGCCAAAGTCATCGCTGTGAGTTACGACCACCTATGGAAAATAGATAAACTTCACAATTACAAATCTGTCTGTGTTTTGGTGTCATTGGTTGCTGCTGGGCTTACGTAAGTGCATTACGTAATTGTACAGTATATTGCATAAGGAAACACATTTATACTGATTCCCTTATCTAAAATGACTTACATGAGCGATGAAAATATCTCAACTGTAAAATTGCACTTTAAACCCATTGTAGGCGATTACAAGGAATCTACACTGGGGTGTTCCTGTTTAAACTAGTTAAATTGTAGTGATAGATTAAAGATCTGAGACACTAATAGAAGAGTTCAGTTAAAGGTGAGCAAGCGGTGAAGAGATACTGAGATCACTTTGATTAAAGGCACTTTACCCCGGGTTGTTCCAGGGTGGATTGATCCTGCATGGTTACCTAGTTACTTGTAATAAGAGATTTAGAAGTGACTTACTGTAGGACACTGGTCCAGCCGACCAATCAGAGCACATTGCTCTTTTAAGAAGGAGGGGCTTCATAGAGACAGGAACTGACAGATTGGGAAGAGAGGCAGCAGCACCTCATTGCAGTACGTTGAGATCCAGGGGGAGGAGTTGGATCCAGATCTAAGGGGTGGAGATGGGTAGGATTAGGGATAAGGGGATGGAGATGGGGTGGAGATGGGTAGGATTAGGGGTGGGGTTAGGGATCAGGGGGCGGAGATGGGTAGGGTTAGAGTGGGGTTAGAGATCAGGGGGAAGAGATGGGTAGGATTAGGTGTGTGGTTAGGGGTTAGGGACGGAGATGGTTAGGTTTAGGGGTGGGGTTAGGGATCAGGGGGTGGAGATGGGTAGATTTAGGGGTGGGGTTAGGGATTGGGGCGGAGATGGGTCGGATTAGGGGTGGGGTTAGGGATTGGGGCGGAGATGGGTAGGATTAGGGGTGGAGTTAGGGATTAGGGGCGGAGATGGTTAGGTTTAGGGATCAGGGGCGGAAATGGTTAGATTTAGGGGTGGGGTTAGGGATTGGGGCGGAGATGGGTCGGATTAGGGGTGGGGTTAGGGATCAGGGGTTGGAGATGGGTAGGATTTGGGGTGGGGTTAGGCATCAGGGGCAGAGATGGGTAGGGTTAGGGGTGGGGTTAGGGATCAGGGGGCGGAGATGGATAGGATTAGGTATATGTAAGGTGGGAGGAGTTGAATCTGGGTCCAACTCTTCCCCCTGGATTTCATGTTCTGCAGTGAGGACCATCTCAGGAGAGGAGCTGCAACAAAGTAAAATATGCTATAAGTAATGTATTTTATCCATTCAAGCATGAAAACCTATTCTAGTAGACAAAATCAAGACTTTGTAAATGGGCATAATATGGCCTCTTTAACAGTTTTATTTCATTCAAACTAAAACCATATTTAAAAAAAAAACAACAACTAATGTACACAATTTAATCCGACAGCAATCATACCATAAGATTTTTGCAAAGCCAGACTTACAGACCCATATAATTTAACTGCATAATGGAGGGTGGAAAATAATACTGTAAAACTAAATTGGTTATTTTGTTGCAAGAAACCTTAACTAAACATTTCAATGGAGGGAAATAAACAGAACGCTACTTACGCCCAATTTGGTTGTCTCTACAGAGCTTACTGTCTCCAGTGGCGTTTGGGTTTGGTTGTGAGTATTTTGCACTGTTCGAGGAGCAGGGTGTGGGCATCCAATGGAATAACCTCTTCTCCAGCCCATTGGAAGACGACAAATACAGCCTTACCACCTGCCTCATCCTCATGTACTTTGATGCCTTCTTGTATGGGGTCATGACCTGGTACATTGAGACCGTGTTCCCAGGGCAGTATGGCATTCCCAGGCCGTGGTACTTCCCCTTCACTAAATCTTACTGGTTTGGAGAGAAAACCACAAATAATACTGCAATACATGGAAAGAAGGGCAATTCTGGTGGTAAGAAACCTTTTTGTTCACAAACGTTTTTTTTTTAATTCTGGCCAAAATGAGAAACTAACTGATGAGAAGTTTCATGTTATGAATGATTACTCATAAATATTAAAAATCTATTTAATTTAGATAAAACCTACTAAACATAATCATATTGGTAAAATAAATATAAATGTTTCATACTGTACATTATAATTTGTTCATTAGATATATTCTTCTCTAAAAAGAGTAACAAAATGGACTAACTGTGTTTTTTTTTAAGCCGTTTGCATTGAAGAGGAACCCACTCACCTTGAACTGGGAGTTTACATTGAGAATCTTGTGAAGGTCTACCGTCATGGAAAAAAGCTAGCGGTCGATGGCTTGACACTTGGCTTCTATGAGGGGCAGATAACCTCCTTTCTAGGTCACAATGGAGCTGGAAAAACTACCACCATGTAAGTACACATTCTGAAATTAGTATAAAATATTATTATTGTTAATGAGGAGCTTACTATTAAAAGTTAATTAGGTTGAAGTTGAAAATGTTGGGGTCAGTAACGTTCATTTTTAAAAGAAATTTCAGCAAGGATTCATTAAATTGCTCAAAAGTGGCAGTAAATATATTTATAATTTCCCCCAAAAAATATCTATTCTTAAAAAAATCCTGTAAAAAAAGTATCACGGTTTCCACAAAATTATTCAATTGTTTTCAATATTGATAATAATAAGTTGGGGTTTTTTTCTTGAGCACCAAATCAGGATTAAATTACATTTTAAAATATATTCAAATAGAAAAGTGTTATTTTACCTTATGGTTACAATATCTAACCCTTCCATTTACCTTCAATGTTTTTAGGTCTATCTTAACTGGGCTTTTCCCTCCCACCTCTGGCACTGCGTATATCATGGGCAAAGACATTCGTTCAGAGCTGAGTTCTATCCGACGGAGCCTCGGAGTGTGTCCACAACACAACGTCCTCTTCAGCATGTGAGTGCCTTTATCAGACCTACAAAGGAAAAACATTCGGAAAAAAAAAGTCACATATTAGTTGATGTCAAGGTTGTATAGTTCAGTTCTGTGGATGATAATCCACTCTTGCTTGGCCTGGGGTATTTCAGGTTGACAGTAGAAGAGCACATCTGGTTCTATGCCCGTCTAAAGGGTCTGTCGGAGGAGGAAGTGAAGGCTGAGACGGAGCAGATTCTGACTGATACTGGCCTTCCACACAAACGCAAATCCAGAACCAGCCAATTGTCAGGTGTGTGGCATTACGACCTTTGAAATTTGTTTATGTTGCTTGTTTGATTTGTTGCTAACTTGAAATATGTTCTTCAGGTGGTATGCAGAGGAAACTCTCGGTAGCCCTTGCTTTTGTTGGAGGGTCAAAAGTTGTCATTCTGGACGAGCCTACCGCTGGTGTGGATCCATACGCTCGTAGAGGCATCTGGGACCTTCTTCTGAAGTACCGTGCTGGTAACCACCCTATGCATTTGGACATAACTCCATTTTGTCTTTATATGTAAAGAAAATACAACCAGCTCTCATTTATTAATCATAAAAGACTGTGGGTATTTTTTTCAGGTCGCACTATCCTTCTTTCTACCCATCATATGGATGAAGCAGACATTCTGGGCGATCGTATTGCCATCATTTCCCATGGAAAGCTTTGTTGTGTGGGTTCCTCGCTGTTTCTGAAGACTCAACTGGGAACCGGATACTATCTTACCTTGGTGAAGAAAAACTCTGAACCTTCTCTCAGTTCTTGCAGGAACTCGAGCAGCACAGTGTCTTTCGTTAAGAAAGTAAGTACACTTCAGGTTGCAAAAATAAAAGGAAAACATGTTGATTTGTTGGGAAGCTAATAGCTAAACACTGTTGTTTTATTGGTTTTCCAGGAAGACAATGCGTCGGTCAGCAGTTCAGATGCTGGTCTTGGTAGCGACCAAGAGAGCGAAGCTGCCACAGCGATTGGTATGGCTACACCTGACCTCAAACTTTAAAAAGATGGGTAACTGTTGATTTCATCATATTCTAACTGAATCTTCACTAAAGTTTTTACTCTGCTCAATATGTTCTGCAGGAACTACATGGCCCGAATCTTCTGTTGTTCCTGTTGATGTGGCCCTCGTCTCCAGCCTAATCCTGAAGTATGTTCCCGCTGCCCGCATGGTGGAAGACCTCGGTCATGAGATCACATATGTGTTGCCGTATGAGTCTGCCAAAGATGGTGCTTTTGTTGAACTCTTCCAAGACCTGGATGATCGGCTCGCTGACCTTGGAATTTCGAGCTATGGTGTCTCAGATACTACACTTGAAGAGGTAGAGTAGCTTGTCTTGTGTTTTATCTGTCACCAAAAATCTTTAGGATGTTAGCTGTGATTATACGAGTTCTTAATGATCTTTCTATTTTTATATAGATTTTCCTTAAAGTGGCAGAGGACAGTGGAGTTGACGCAGAAATCATCTCTGGTAAATTTTTAGCTCTCTAGAAAACTGAATAAACAGCAGAACGAAAAAAAGCCAGTTAAGATCTCATCTTGTGTTAATAATTTTGTTAGATGGAACTGTGCCGGTGCGTAGACATAGACAACATGCATTTGGCGGTGACCACCAGAGCTGCCTCAAACCCCTGACCGAAGACAATGACTTTGACTGCACCGAATCTTATGGTGATCCAGGTAAACTTTAAAGCCCTAAAATTTATACTGTGTCATTAAATTCGAGACAGACACGGTTTTAAATGTGTTGTTGCCAACTCCTGTTGATATATTTGCTCACCAGAATCCAAAGAGACAGACTATTTCAACGTGACTGATGGAAAAGGATCATATCAGGTGAAAGGCTGGAGTTTAAAGAGGCAGCAGTTTGTGGCATTGTTATGGAAGAGATTTCTTTTCGCTCGCCGCTCAAGGAAAGGCTTTTTTGCACAGGTAAGAATGGGAAAATTATTATGTCGTTGCCCAAAAACAACATAAGCTTAAAGGGGTGATAAACTGAGAAATCAAATTTTCCTTGAGCTTTTGACATCTAAGAGGTCATCATATTATAAGAATATCCTGTTTCAGAACTGAAAACGTCCTTGTTAGTCCAATAAAAGCTTTTATTGACACCAGACTCAGCAAATGACTGTTTTTTCAAAGTGGGGAACTATGACGACAAAGAGGATAAAACACCATCCCCGCAGAAGAAGATCAATGCCTACTTAAACATGGCCGTTAGCCTCGCCCACCGATTCGCGCATAGCTAAATAGCAAAGGCCTACCTCGTGAGGACAAGTCGAACATGTATGGGCGAATCATTCCGGTTGCCATTTTACATCATTGGACATTTTCAAAACAATTTCCCCCAAGTGCACTGACGAGTGAGTTGAAACTCATTGTAATATGCAAAACTGTTATCCACTCACAGCAGTGGGCGTTTACTTCCAAGTCTTCAGTGCGAGACGCCCATAAAAACAGAGCGTTTTTGAGCTAGGCTCAAAACTAGGGTAGAAAATAGCCTATTACTAATTCATTTACTAATTCCCTGCAACGTCAGAGCGTTCAAAGCGTCCAAACCGTCAACGAGCTTCCCCGTGCTTTTTGACAAGCGTCCTTGACAGAGCGGCCAGAGCTTCTTTGACGCTCAAGTCGGCGGCGGTGTGAACGTACAGATGTTTTTGAATGTAAAAACCAAGCGAACGTCATAAAAAGCCAGTTCATGACCCCTTTAAGTAGATCATAGAGACTATTCGTGTCAATGGTTTCTATGATTCCCAAAAATAGATGTCAGTAAAGTTCTGTTTTGATCAACTCACTTTGATTCTCTTTGCAGATCGTTCTTCCCGCTGTGTTTGTGTGCATCGCTCTAGTATTCAGTCTTATTGTGCCACCATTTGGAAAATATCCCAGCCTGGCTCTTAATCCCTGGATGTATGAAGAACAAATCACATTCATCAGGTATGCAAGGACAACAAACATAAATTCAAAATGCTTGCAGGAAACAATTTAGATTAAATATGGTCATTCTTTGTCATAGTGACGATGCTCCACATGATATAAGCACACAAAAATTACTCAACGCCTTATTAGATGATCCTGGCTTTGGAACACGATGCATGGAAGGAGAACCAATTCTGTAAGTAACTTTGAGTTTTTGAAACATCAACTGTTAATATTTAATTTTTAATCTGGAAAAAAACTAAGCAAGTCTTCTCCCATGGTTTTAGTGAGGCTCCCTGTACTATGGGTGATGAGGAATGGTCTACACCAGAAGTGCCACAAAGCCTGATGGACATTTTCACAATGACAAACTGGACCATGGACAACCCATCGCCTGCTTGTGCGTGCAGCTGTAATGGCAAAAAGAAGATGCTCCCAGAATGCCCCGCCGGTGCTGGTGGACTGCCACCTCCTCAGATTAAGATTAGTGAAACTGAGACTCTCCAGAACCTGACAGGACGAAACATCTCAGACTATCTAGTGAAGACTTACGCACAGATCATTGGGAAAAGGTATGGGCTGATTTTGTATCTACATGAAATAGTTCAATACTGCCATTCAATGGGTAAACAAATGGTTTCTTTTAAAGCTTAAAGAACAAGATCTGGGTGAACGAATTCAGGTATGGAGGATATTCATTGGGCGCTAGAAGCACTCAGGTCCTTCCTCCTGCTGAGGAGATTGATGATGCCATCTCTAGAGTCAGGGAGATCTTCCAACTGGGCAAGGTAAACCAAAAAGCTGATTCTCAAGATATGAATCAAACATCTTTTAGGAATAGTGCGTAAAGTATTTCTTCTTATCCTTCTCTTTTAGGACTCCGGATCAGCTCCCGACCGTTTCTTGAAAAGCCTGTCTGCCTTCATCAATGGGCTGGACACTAAGAATAATGTCAAAGTGAGTGACAACTGGACGACTGCTATTTTAAACCCATTAAAGACAAGTCTACTTGGAGTGGTCTTTATTGGGGTTTCATTATTATTTTCAGATATGGTTCAATAACAAGGGCTGGCACAGTATTGGAGCATTCCTCAATGTAATGAACAATGGCATCTTGCGTGCCAACTTACCACCTGGCAAAGACCCCCGTCAGTTTGGCATCACTGCGTTCAACCATCCGCTCAATCTGACCAAAGAACAGCTTTCTCAAGTGGCCCTGTAAGCATTGAAAGATTGATTACATTTAAATAACATTTCTTAAGGACAATCATGTTTTTCTAATCTCTCAACTCTGATTTATGCCATTTCAGGATGACCACCTCAGTGGACGTGCTGGTTTCCATTTGTGTGATCTTCGCCATGTCCTTCGTTCCCGCCAGCTTTGTTGTCTTTCTTATTCAGGAACGAGTGAATAAGGCCAAGCATATGCAGTTTATCAGCGGAGTTCAGCCATACCTCTACTGGCTGGCCAACTTTCTTTGGGATATGGTGAGTGTCTGGTTTTGCTTTCATATGCCTTAAAGGGATACTCCACTTTTTTGGAAAGAGGCTCATTTTACAAGTCCCTCAGAGTTAAACAGTTGAGTTTTACCGTTTTTGAATCAATTCAGCCCATTTTCTGATATTTAGAAGAATATCAGTAACCAGACCATTTCTGGTCTTATTGACTTCCATAGTAGGAAAAAATATATACTATGGTAGTCAACGAGACCAGAAACTGTCTGGTTACTGATATTCTTCTAAATATCAGAAAATCGGCTGAATGGATTTGAAAACGGTAAAACTCAACTGTTTAACTCTGAGGGAGTTGTAAAATGAGCCTATTTCCAAAAAAAGTGTAGTATCCCTTTAATGCACTCACCTACTTGGCTGCTGACCCAAAATGTCTAATCTTATTTTTGTCTGCTTTCTGTTATAGTGCAATTATGTCGTTCCTGCTACTCTGGTGATCCTAATCTTTGTCTGCTTCCAACAAAAAGCCTACGTCTCCGCCACCAACTTGCCTGTTCTTGCTCTTCTTTTGCTTCTATATGGGTAAGACAGATAAAGACATTCATATGAAGATAGTTTAATTACCTCAACAAGGCGATAACTTATAGGTATACTTCATAATATCCCATAAATAGACACAGAAAAAGTTGACTATGAACTATATTCATCATAGAAATGTAATATATTATTAATATATAAATTATAAAGTATGTTTTTAGTAGAAAATGTTAAATAAAAATTGAAAAAAAACCCCAGATAAATAGAAAATTTCAAACAAGAAATAAATGTGAAAGAACAAAATTTTTAAGTATGTTAGCTGGTATGTTTTCTGAAGCAAATATAAAAGAAATGGGGAAAAAAATTGGGAATATAAAAGAAATGGGGAAAAAATACTTGGCAAAACATTTTTCCTGATGATAAATAATTATTTTTGTCTCTCCTCAGATGGTCCATCACTCCTCTCATGTACCCGGCTTCTTTCCTCTTCAAAATCCCCAGCACCGCTTATGTGGTTCTCACTAGCGTCAACATTCTCATTGGGATCAATGGGAGCGTCTCCACGTTTGTCATGGAGTTATTTGGAAACAATGTGAGAAATTACTTTTTTGGTTTCATCCTAATGCAGTCCTGCTATTTGTGTTGTTGAGGGGTAATTCAGTAAGTAATTCTGACGTCTCTCATCCTCTTCCGCAGGAGATTGGTGGCATTAACGACATCCTGAAGAATGTTTTGCTCATCTTCCCGCACTTCTGCCTGGGTCGAGGTCTCATCGACATGGTGAAGAATCAGGCCATGGCTGACGCTATGGAGAGATTTGGTAAGATTAGCTTGCTCCACTTTAAATTATAAAATTTTTGCAGATAGATTACAAGAATTAGATCAATGAAGTTTAAAGTCTGACCTCATAAACTTGATGAATGACAAATTCATGAGTTCTCTGAGATTTCTGAGAAACACTGTTGATTTTTTAAATCAATCCAAACAAACACACCCCTCCCTTCATTGGTCCGTCCCCAAAATGCACAAATGCAAGGGTTTATGTCTCTTTATCATAGCTGAAACAAAGAAAAAAAATTAGTTGATAAACAAACGACAAGGAAGAGCAAAAAATGAACATACAGAACACAAGCAAGAGTTGTTTGTTAGTTGCCAACAGAACACCAGCTCTTGACAAACAATGACAATCAAAACTGTCCTGTTACTATTGCTAACATTACAACGACACCATATCTTGGTTCTGTGAAACAAACGTTTCTGAAAAACTGACATTACTCATGTATGGTGCAGAAACAACGCAACCTCTGCGTCTGTCAGGCCTTAGCTTTTCTAATATTAAAGCAGGTCCTAAAGCTCTTGCCTGATCACAACCATTCTTTGTCCAGTTATATCCCTCTGAAGTTTTCCCTTTTGTAATGTCTCTCAGTCATCTCCCTTTCTACAGTCTTTCTTCAGCTCAAATCTCCCTCTTGCTCACTCCGTCCTACCCCTACCCTCTGTCCTACTGCTGATTGGCTACAAGTGTGTTGTGCTGCTCGGTCCGATCCACTTTCAACAGCATTTCTCAGAAATCACTTGCTGCACCTTTAAATGTAACTACTGCAAGGGTATCGTGATAGATGCTGAATGCTCTCTTTCCTTGCATTAGGCGAGAACCGTTTCCGTTCTCCACTGGAATGGGACATGGTAGGCAAGAATCTTTTTGCTATGGCTGTGGAAGGAGCGGTCTTCTTCATCATAACAGTCCTTATCCAGTATCGTTTCTTCTTTGAACCCAAGTAAGCATCATCACAACATGATATTCCAAAAGAAACAAAATGCATTTTCATGAAATTATGGTTGAACATAGTTTATCATTTTAGAAGATCTAAAGTGATGGTTTGTCCGTTTCCTGTAGGTCTCTAAGTGCTAAGTTGAGTCCGATTGGAGAGGAAGATGAAGATGTGGCCAGAGAGAGGCAGAGGATCATGAATGGAGCTAAACAAGGAGACATTCTTGAACTCCGGCAACTTACTAAGGTCAGCAGAAAACCTCAGCTGATGATCACACACATCAATGTTAGCACTTAAAAGGATGTATAATAAATGGTGCCCTCATCAATCTGTCGTCCTTTTCTTTTCCAGGTGTACAAGCGGAAACAGAAGCCCGCTGTCGATCGTCTATGTGTGGGAATTCCTCCAGGAGAGGTAATTCATGGCAGATGCCTCATGAGTTACTCTTCTTCACAGCAACTGTACAAATACAAACTGATGTCTGTTTTGCTCTACTTTCAGTGTTTTGGTCTGCTTGGTGTCAACGGAGCCGGAAAGACCAGTACTTTTAAAATGCTGACCGGAGACTCTGTGGTCACCAAAGGAGAAGCATTCATTGCTGGAAAAAGGTAGACATTCAAATAATGTAGTGATGAGAACAGATGCTACTTCCTCATTACAGCTTAGTCTATATATACTTCTGTGGTTGCTTGTTTTTGATGACGCTGCTTTCTCTTGTCTCAGTATTCTCAGGGAAATAGATGAAGTACATCAGAACATGGGCTACTGCCCTCAATTTGACGCCATCAATGATCTGCTGACAGGACGGGAACACCTGGAATTCTACGCTATCCTGCGTGGTGTACCTGAGAATGAAGTCTGTGAGGTGGGCAGAGCTTATAAACTATATAACTACTTTTTTGATAATTTCATTAGACCTTTATAATCTCACATGCCTGGGCCATATTTCACCTCCACCCTCCAAATACCCAAATTTGACTTGCCAATTAAGTTGTTGTTGTTTTTTTCATTACCAAAATGCAAAAACTTTTAAAAAGTATTCATACAGCCATCAGTATATGCTAATTAAAAAAAAAAAAAAAGAAACAGTGTATAAAAATATAAAAAAATTAAGAAATACTATATTACAGTAATAATCTCCACTAAAAATAAAGTGAATTACAGTACAAATATTTAGATTTATTTTAGGGCTGTCAAATGATTAATCGTGATTAATCGCATAAAAGTTTGTGTTTACATAAAATATGTGGGTGCACTGTGTGTAATTATTTTGTATATATATATATACACACACACACACACATGCATGTATATTTAAGAAAAAATATTATTTATATGTAAAATATTTATATTTATATATAATATAAATTATATATAGTATATACATGAAAATATTTCTTAAATATATACAAGCATGTGTGTGTATTTATATATATATAAAATAATTATACATAGAGCACCCACATATTTTATGTAAACACAAACTTTTAATTTGGGTGCGATTAATCGTTTGTCAGCCCAAATTTATTTTTTAAATTTTTATTTTTTATTTTTTAAAGAACATTTTGAAAAAAAAAAAACTTTAGGACCACAAAGATGTCTTTTATTGCAGGTTTGCATGACAATTAAGCACATTTTCACATTATTGTTCTGCATAAAAGAGTATTTATACTTCAATTAATGTTGATATAAAAACAAAAACATGAAAAAGGACAAAAAAAATACTGTATTATTTATAGTAAAGACAAATCACCATTAAGAATGAAAACTTTTTGCTCTAATGTCATATTATATATAATAATAATGAGGTTAGATTAGATTAACCTCAATATATATATATATATCCTTAAAATCTTTTGAACTCTAATATGAACTATTAAAGTGTCATGTGGTTGTACTGATGTTTTGTACCTTCGGCAGGTTGCAGAGTGGGGAATCCGTAAACTGGGTCTAGTGAAGTACGTGGACAAAAACGCGGGAAGCTACAGCGGCGGCAACCTGCGCAAACTCTCCACCGCCATATCACTCATTGGAGCCCCTCCAGTGGTCTTCCTGGTATGTGCATTTCCTCAAACACAAACACACACTTACACACAAACACACTTACATAACTGGCTCTAAGTCTTGTGCCTCCTTGGGTGAATGTCTGCAAACTGATCAACAAAAACAGCATAAGTCAGGATCATATGACCACTGTTTGATTATTCTCTCAGCTGGTTTTCTCACTCTGGTTGTATAAAGAGTTCAGGATTATAACACCCCTCGAGATAAATTACCCTGAACTCTTTTGCCATTGCCTTCAGAGAGGCTTCATAAAGGGGTTGATTACACAAAGATCACGTAAAGACAGGCTCGTTTTGGTTCACTCGAGTGTGCGATACACATCAAGTCATCTTCATTTATAAAGCGCTTTATACAATACAGACTGATTCAAAGCAGCTTCACACTTTAAAATAACAAAATCAATGATGGCATTCAAAATCTGGTTGGTTGGATGGTTCAGTTCAGTTTTCAGCACTGTGTAAAGTACATCAATCGTGAAACAAGTTCAAATGAGCTATAAGTGGCTCTACAGAAGACAATGGCGTTATTCACTTTGAGTATGTTCAATGTTGATTCAGTTCAGTTCAATAACAGTGTTCAATGTCATTATTGCGAAATTTTGAGAAATTAGTTCAATTCAGCGATAATTAGCTATGCAGAAGACAATAATGTATCATCAAGCTCAATTCAATTCTGATCCAATAATGCCAGTGCAGTCAAATCAATCATATTACTGAGTATTATACTGAATATTTTTCATGCGAGGAAGAGATGCGTTCTTCTCGCTTTTGTTGCTGTTCAGTGTGTGTTTCCTGTTGAGCCTGAGGGCAAATCTGAGTGCGGCTGTGCTTTTGATTACAGGACGAGCCCACCACAGGAATGGACCCGAAAGCACGACGAGCACTGTGGAACTGCATCCACAGCGTCATCAAAGAGGGACGCTCCGTCGTGCTTACCTCTCACAGGTACTTTATGCTCTTAAACTGAACACTAACAGTGGACTAATACAGGTATTATTAAAATTGAATAGTTCATCCAAAAATTATCTTTCTGTAATTAAAGGAGTAGTTCACTTTTAAAAAAACGTTTTGCTGATAATTTACTCACCCCCATGTCATTCAAGATGTCCATGTCATTCTTTATTCAGTTGAAAAGAAATTAGGGTTTTTGGATTTTCTCCATATAATGGACTTCATTGGGAACCAAACGGTTCAAGGTCCAAATGAGTTTCAGTGCAGCTTCAAAGGGCTTTAAACGACACCAGACGATGAATAAGGGTCTTATCTAGGACCCTTCGAGTCATGACTCGAAAAAAGATTCAATGGTTCCCATTGAAGAGCATTATATGGAGAAAATCCTGGAATGTTTTCGTCGAAAACCTTAATTTCTTTTCGTTTGAAGAAAGAAAGACGTGGACATCTTGGATGACATGGGGGTGAGTAAATTATCATGTGGTTTCAAATAAGACTCTCTTTTATCTTAGGAACACAAATGAAGATATTTTTAATATAGATATTTATAATATCTATTATTAAAATCTGAAAGCTTTCTGTCCCTCCACAGAAAGTCTATTCACCCAAAACTCTGATGCTCTGAACTATACATATAAACATTGATCAGCGAACTTACATACAATAACTGTTTAAAATTAGAGTGCTCTATGTATGTTTGCTGATCAATGTTTATATGTGAAATAAAGCCTAAATAAAACATGTTCATCATATAAAGGATTGCGTGATCTTCACAAGATATTGATTAAAACACTCGATTAACTGAATTTTGAAGGTTTTGAACCATCAGAGTTTTGGGAGAGTATAGATTTCTGTCCCTCCATTGAAAGTTTAAGATTGTAATGTCAAAGTGAGATGTCGCTAGACAGTAGGGCTGATACTTGTTTTCCACTAAAACGGGCTCATTTGAACGTCTACTTAGCTTAGCTTAGATTCATGCTTATGTTAGACTTCCACCTATCACTAGGAGGCAGTATTTCATATATTTTCTTCCATACTAACCTGTGTCCTGTCCACAAATAGCATGGAAGAATGTGAAGCGCTGTGTACCAGGATGGCCATCATGGTGAACGGCAGGTTCCGCTGTCTGGGTAGTGTCCAGCACCTGAAGAACAGGTAAGATCACCAATAATACAGAGTGCAAAGGTCAAATCAATTATATTTCTACACTGGGGAATTGATTTTTAAAGATAACTTAAAAACCATACAAGACAAACCTACTGTGAGCTACGAGGTATTTAATCAATGCTTCGTTTAAAGCCATCAGTCCACATTAATCCAACTGTTTTTTTAAAAAAATCCTGCTTAACAGTGGAATTATTGGAGAAAAAACTACATTACCCATGATTCTGCAAAGAAATCTCCACCAATCAGAGAACTGAAACAAGTTACTTAATATATACAAATCGCTAAGTTATTACTTAAAGGTACAGTGTCTCATTTCTGCACACAAGCAGAACTAGATATTTCAATATCTAGCATAACTAGATATTTCTAGATTTGACGCATATCACTTGTTCATCTTCCACCAGATTTGGCGATGGGTACACCATCATTCTGAGGGTTGCGGGGCCAGATCCTGACCTGCAGCCGGTGATGAAGTTCATCGAGAGCGAGCTGCCGGGCAGCACACTGAAAGAGAAACACAGAAACATGCTGCAATACCAGCTTCCCTCCTCCCTCACCTCCCTCTCTCACATCTTCAGCATTCTCGCCAAGAACAAAGAGTTTCTCAGGATAGAGGACTACTCCGTGTCCCAGACCACTCTGGACCAGGTGAGAGGGCATTTCCAACCAACAGATACCTCAAAAAAGACGTGTATATAACAGATAGACGTGTATATTCAATCCATCAGTCAATCAAATGTTTCAGGGAGTTCAGAAAAAGTGCTTACTGATCTAGAGAATATCATTTAGAGCGACATTTCATGACTTTTTCATGCTTGGAGAAAAGCAGAATAGGTCCTCGTTAAATATTATGAACTGTTATAGTAGATTTTTCTCATGCTCATTACTCTTCTCCTTTAATATACAGGTATTTGTTAACTTTGCCAAGGACCAAAGTGACGACCACTCAGACAGCTCCATTCGTCGTAAAGAGACAGGGATAGGGGTCAACATGGCCCTTCTCAGCCCTCTGTCCACTAAAGAGAACATGGAGAAGCCCATAGAAAGCTTTGTCTGAGATGGAGTTTGTCTTTACACTACATGCTTACTGGAGCCAGTGGATTCCACATGTTTTGTGGCCTTTGAGCTGCAGTCTGCTGTTCTGACCTCCGTCTGAAGATAAACGTCTTCACCGGTCAGCTGAGAGGCAGACACTGCGGACGAGACACTCAATGCAAGTCAATGCAAAATAAATCGAAAAGACTTCTCTCGTGTTTCTAGCATGGTTGAATTCCAACCGTGTCAGTCACAGTGTTTAACTTGAAGCCAAAATTTCTGGTATAGACTGCACGGACTGTATTTTGCGCGGTCGTTGACAGAGATTAATTTTCATTGTCTGAGATAATAGGGCAGATGGAAAAATGCCAATGATTAATAATTCAGGGTCAGAGACTTTGTACTTTTTTCTTAAAACTAGAAGACTGGGAATCACATGCTGAAGAATCATAATTGTTTGCGTGGCCAAAGGCTGAAAAACTGCAAATTGTACTATGTTAAACTGATTTTGTTTTTAATATGTCTATTTATAAACAAGCGATTGTTTTAGATGTTTAAAAAAGGGGCATTATTTTATAGGCTGTTCTACCCAAGAGTGCCTCACGTTATCTTGGAATATAAGAATCTTTGAGCATGGACAAAACAAAGTGATTGATTTTGTAGAGTTTTTTTTTTTTTAATAAAATAAAGTTTATACAAGTAAGCTTTAAAGTTATGTAACAAATACCTCAGAGTCGTATAAACAACTTAGAAGGAAATCAATTGAAACCTACCGATCATGTGCCTTCTTTAGTAAAAAGGGCATTTGGGGTGTCCTTCATTGGATCTCTGGCCATTAAATACAGAAATCCACAACCTGTATTGCATAGCCGTTCAGTTCAGTAAGGGTGAACTATCCATGTATTCAGTTTGGATTGTTAAATCAGTATTTTGGATCTCATTGGAATAGGTGATAGCGATTTTCGCCTTTCATCCGAGCACTTTATTTGCTATGTTAATTAAAAAATGATATAATGCCAATGTGTTCAGATCTTTGCACTGGATTTTCCACAGACAATGTTTTTGCTACTTTTCATTTACTGTTTAGTTTTGGTTTGGGTTCTCTCAAAATAATAGAACTAAAAAACAAATACCTAAATGGACAAAAAGTCTTAATACCACAGTGATGTTCCTCATTTAATACCTGTTTACATTTCAAATTTATGGCTGTGGAATGTCTGTTACTTGCCTTGTACATTCACTGTATTTACACAATAAAAAATGACAATCTACAACCCTAATATTTGTCTGATCTGTGATGTCAATTCAATGTATGAATTATTTCCAGTGTCAATCTGTGAAATTTAAACTAAAAGAAGAACAATAAATGTTATCACTCACTATATATACTGTATGATTTATTACTATCGGCTGATGCTGGTCTTCTATCAATACTTATACTTTTTGACCTTGTAGCAGTATTTGACACCATTTCAAATCCCATTTATTTGGAATTACTGGTGTGGCTTAAGCTAGTTTCATTCTTATCTCACAGATCGCATTCAGTTCGCACAACTAAAACAGTTTAAATCAAAATCCACTATTGTTGTCACTGGTGTTCCCCAGGGTTCTGTTTTAGGACCTCTTTTGTTTATTATTTATCTTTTACCTGTTGGCAGCATATCTAGGAAATATGATATTTCTTCTAAGCCTTCTTCAAAGTTTCCCTCCTCTGCTCTTGTTGAGTGCTTAAGTGAATTAACTAGGGCTGTCAAATGATTAATCATGATTAATTCCATCCAAAATAAAAGTTTGTGTTTGCATAATATATGTTTGTGTGCTGTGTATAATTATATATATATATATATATATATATATATATATATATATATACACACATGAATGTGTATTTAAGAAAAAATATTATTTATATATAAAATATTTATATTTGTATATAATATAAATTATATGTAAATCTATATACAGTACACACATGAAAATATTTCTTAAATATATACAAGCATGTGTGTATATTTATATATATATATATATATATATATATATATATATAAAATAATTATACACAGTGCACCTACATATATTATGTAAACACAAACTTTTATTTTGGATGTGATTAATCGCAATTTATCATTTGACAGCCCTATTGGTTTTCGAGTAATTTTTTATAAAACTCAACAGCAGTAAAACAGAAATTCTTCTTGTTGGTTCAAAAAATAAAATGTTTAGGCAGGCTTACATTTGATTTAATGTTTTTTGCTGTACTGGATTGATTGTTTACTGTCTTTATGTATTTTGTACGGTGTCCTTGAGTGCCATGAAAGGCTCCTTAAATCAAATGTATTATTATAATCTAATCTATGCAAAATGCAACATAACATTGCTGAATTTAGAATGTTTTTTAATGCCATGGAAGAATTTATTGTAGAAAAATGACATGTACACCGATGATTAATATAAGTCTTTTTAGTCTTAATATGATGCAAAGCATTATTTTGACTCACTAGCATTAATTGATCGTCAACAAAAACTTTTTAAATCGATTTATCACTTATTTCATTTGCTGCATAATGAAATCTCACTCCACATTTCCCTGGTTGTGGATTCAAACCTTGAGGCCATGTTATTTGATTGGCGAGAAGGTACAGGGGAACATGAGTTTGTTCTTCTGTGACACCAGGTACGATGCACTCTCCCTTACTGGAGAAAAAAATACCAAAAAAATGAGATTTCAATTTAAAAATGCAAACAGTAAAACATAAAAGTCGCAGAATGCTCTCATAATCACAGTACAATATTGTCTGCTGTAATAAGATTTACCTGCCGCCACTACTCTGGCATCTCCATGAGCTTTTTGCCGCATTGCTGCACGCTGGTCTGCACTCTCATACCACCATAAAACATGCACTGCACATTGGGAAGAAATACCAGAATAAACTGTACATACAAACAGCGGTTTGAAAACAGATTTCCTAAACCACAATCCAAAAAAGCACTGATGGGAGTGGAAAGTTCTGCATGGGGATTTACTGACAGAGTGCACATTAAAGAACACAGACGCTGCCAGATCATTTCCACAATGACCAACACGGTCTATCAAGATCAGCGCATATCCGCTTAGGCTCGCAAACAAGCACAGCCGATAATAATCAGGTGCAGGTGATCTAATAAAAACACAGGCGCAAAGTGGCTAAAATAAAGCTGCAGGTAAATACCAGTAGGTCTGTAAGATTTTTTTAATGATCTAAAAAGATGTCTCTTCTGCCCACCAAGACTGTATTTATTTGATCTAAAATACAATTAAATTTGGTAATATTGTTACAATGCAATATATATATATATATATATATATATATATATGAAGAGTTCAGATGCAAAAGCCTCTAAATGCCATTTGAAATTTTCTTCTAAAATGACCATTTTTATCAAACTTGTATATTTAAGTTCAGTAATTTCACTTAAATGACAATTAATAGGTAATCTTCATTGTCATTTAAGTGAAATTACCGAACTTAAATATACAAGCTTGATAAAAATGATCATTTTAGAAGAAAATTTCAAATGGCATTTAGACGCTTTTGCATCTGAACTCTTCATATATATATATATATATATATATATATATATATTAGGGCTGTCAAACGATTAATCGCGATT
Source organism: Cyprinella venusta (assembly GCA_038021265.1). Taxonomy (NCBI): domain Eukaryota; kingdom Metazoa; phylum Chordata; class Actinopteri; order Cypriniformes; family Leuciscidae; genus Cyprinella; species Cyprinella venusta. Next base: position 6,432,688 of record CM075873.1, read on the forward strand.
AATCGCATCCAAAATAAAAGTTTGTGTTTACATAATATATGTGGGAGCACTGTGTATAATTATTTTATATATATATAAATACACACACATGCTTGTATATATTTAAGAAATATTTTCATGTATATACTATATATATATATATATAATTTATATTATACATAAATATAAATATTTTATATATAAATAATATTTTTTTCTTAAATATACATGCATGTGTGTGTATTTACATATACAGAAAATAATTATACACAGTGCTCCCACATATATTATGTAAACACAAACTTTTATTTTGGATGCGATTAATCGCGATTAATCGTTTGACAGCCCTAATATATATATATATATATATATATATATATATATATATATAAAGAGAGAAAGTCACATGATCTTTCAGAAATCATTCTGATTTGCTGTTTTTTTTTCTTTGATGAATAGAAAATTTCAAAAGAAGAGCATTATAAAAGTTTTTACTGTCACTTTTGATCGATGCATCATTGCTGAATAGAAAGCAAGTTTTTCAGAAAAACTGAATTGACTGAAAAAAAACTGAAAAACTGAACATTTGAGGCAAGGATGCTCTTCAGTTTCCAGTTGGGTAGGTTAAAACGGAGGAAAATGGGATTATGGGATTATTGAGTCTTCAAAATTTAATGTCCTCCCGTCTTTGAAACAAAACTTTCATACGTTTATATGCAATTTTATATATATTTTTATGTTTATTTAATACAATTTTAAAAAGAAGCATAAACACAACGAGGGGTGTCTGTTTTTGTGACTAACATCTCTTTAGTATAACCATGGAGTATAATTCAATATAAATTCTCGGTATTGCATTGGACTCTACGATTGGCGGATGTTATCGAACATCCTTAGACCTTCACCGGAAATACCGCCGTGCATAGAGCCCATTGCTTTCTTGCCTGACTCACCTTGATTGAGCGGTCCAAATTCAGAGTGAAAAACCCCAACTGAGTGTGCGTATCCTGAACCCATGTGGGTGCCCACTGCTGCCTGAAACACTGAACACCACACCGCTGGACCGCCCGGCTTCATCTGGAAGGTGGCTAACTCGAAAACTCCTTTAGAAAACAAACACATTTCAACAAAAGCTGATCAGATAAGTATTTGAAATCTTTAGAACTTCTTTTGTGAACAATTTATGCATATTTGTAATGACAGAAGGGGGAATATTCAGGAACCCATTATGATTGCTTTACGAAGTTGTTCAGATTTATTTTTCTTTGGTTATGTCTTATATCTCCTATAGAATCAAGTGAGCAGGAATTAGTGACCCTTAAAAAAAATTGATGCATGACATGTTAATGCGCATAGTTCACACACCTCCATCTTTGGGTGGCTTCTGAATCTTGCTCCAGGGCACGAGGTACGTCACCTCATTATCCTGAGAGCTCAGCATGGGCATCGCTTTAGAGATGTACTGCTCAATCCAGCTGGGGTCCTGAGCCAGGGCTGCCCGCACAGATGCACGCTGGGCATAGCTGTCTAAACAATGGAAAAGAAGGGTTGGTTGTGGAGTTATATGTGGAACAGCACTATCCCTTTAGATATTTTAAATGAAATATACACATAACATCCTTGGGTCAAAACAGTAAACAAGCAATTTTACTAAGAATGTCTAAAAATCACATAACGATGGGACACCTGGCAACCCTTAGAAGTAAAGAGTCAGTCCCCTTTGGTAAGTAATTTCATTGTTTTGTTGCATTTTACTTATTTATTAGTCTTATAAGGGTTTTAAAGTGCAGATTGGACATTTAAGAATTCAGTAGTCTCACCATATTTCCAAATGTGGAAAACCTGATTGAGACCCCCATATTCCACACTCCAGTATCCGACGAGCTCTGAGTGCGCTGTACGCAGGTGGATCTTCTCATTGGTCAGTTTGAGGAAGGCGGCGTTGAGATGCGGCTGGATGTAATATGTGCGGAACTCATAGAAGTTTCCGTGCTCCTGCTGCGGTCCGGTGGAGATCGATGCCCCGGGCTGCTCGGCAAATGTAAAACAAACTGCTGGTGACATCATGTGGTCATTGTTGGAACTGTTCAGCTTATAACTCACACTCTACATCTACACTTGTCTGGATTTATATGATTTCATAAAACGGAGTCATTGTGAAATGACAATTTCAATTTACTGAGGTTCATACCCCCATCCAAACCCATAAGCATGTTTTAAAAACCTTGAAACTGCCATGTCAATCAATAAACTGTACAAATGTTTATGTTCTACAAGATCAGACCAGCAGACTCCCACTGAAGTACAAAGATCAAACCCTATACCCCTAATGCCCATAGGTCCCAGATATATGTTTTTAACAAGACAACTCTACACTTAATGTGAAATTGACATTAATAATGGCATGTTAAAAGCTAAAGTCAAAAAGTCTGAATTGGAAATGTATTTTGTTTTGGTTTTGATATTTAAACAGGGAATGCTGTATTAAATTCTTACATTCTGTATGTAAGAAGATTTGGCCCTTTTTTTAAAGTCAGTAAATCAAATAGCAAAATTATTTGAACCCATTTGCACAAAAGGTTAGATTTTCTTAATTCTCACAAGATGCTCTCGTTTATGTGCTACTTTCATTAACTCTGCAACCATGCTATACAAAATAACAGTCAGAAAAAAACAATTAATTTGAAATGAAACAGTCATATTTGATATGTCAAGCTTTTATAACATATTATAGTATGATATATGACAATATGGAGCTCATTCTCAAGGAGGAAAAAAACACCTCGGCTCAAACTGAGCAAAACTATGCAATTTGATGCAGTTGCTGATATTAATCTGGCCAAAAAGTAAGAAGACATTCTGACATTCTGTAATGTAAATCAATGAGATATTTATAACAGTATAGCAGACTACTTACATTAAATGCATATAAATATCAGTTGTCACTCTATTTCCCCAATAATATGTCTTAGTAAGATGCTTAGTTTTATGATCAAAGCTCTGTATTTTACATTGTGAGGTGCAAAACAAAGATGGTTGGGAGATGTACCTATAAATATATGTTCCTCAAAGGCCTGATGTATCATATTTGATACTAGAAAGAAAGCTATACTTAGGCTACTTTATAAAAATCAGTAAAGATTTCACAGCAAAAAGACACAGAATGGGGAGCATTTTCAGAATAGAATTATATTTAGAATTATATAGACGACATATTTACATTTAAAGTTGTGCTTATTAAGCAATTCGTAGCCTAAATAATGTTTACTGTAGCCTATCAATGCATTTTCACCTGTAGTCAGACTTTTGGACCCCACATGAATGAAGAACATGGGCCTCCTAGCTCCTATTTGGATTATTACACTTTTTTTGCAGTGATTTAGTGCTTTTGTAATTCCTGAAACTGCCAAGGCAAGTCCTGAACAATGTAACAGTGGAGTTACATGATCATTTGAATGACAATGGTGGCGTCCTGACGGCGTTTGTCTTTGAACTCCACAAGTCACAAATATTCAGATTTGTAAACCTACATTGGTGAATGTTTCCCACTGTGTCCTAAATAAAACTTCTGAATGATAATTAAACTCACCATAGGTCGGTTTTTCAAAGATAGATAGTGTTTTGCTGCGCCTGCGTGACATGACGCGTTCCGGAAAATACCGCGTAATTGTATCATTTTTCTCGTCGTGAATCTGGAACTGTACTGGGCCAGATCAGACGTGCAGCCCTGAACGAAGTTCACTCAGAGACAGTAGTACGGAAGCCGAAATGTATCGTTCAAGTTCGCTGCATGGAAGTGTGCGTTCATCATTTTTTCATTAATTATTAACATTTAAAACTTTACATTTATGATAATAAAAAAATAAATCGATATAAAGGTTAGATATATAGGCTTTCAACTTTTGTAAATATTTGAATAGCTTAGATAAGAAGCTCTCCTATGCTTTCTTGTATAGTTGTAGTCTACAATTTTTACTACTTTAAATGTAGCTGTTAAAAAAATCAAGTAGAATATAATACATTTAAACTTTTATTTGGTCTCTTTAATTACTTTAATACAGTTTTGTCTAGGGTTGCCAAACTTTTTCTCAAAGCCATGCAGAGTTTTCAATTCACACATATGAAAAGATTTTTAAGGGGAAATTCCCTGTATGGGTCAATGACATGATGTGTTTATTTTTATTTATTTATTATTTTTCTTTTGTCCAAGTGCATTATTTCCTTTTAAAATAATTTGATAAATTCATGACATATCACTTTATTCTATAAAACCTATTTAGTTTGAATTCATTTAGATATCATGTCAGTAATACTATTTTAATTTTTGTTATCTTTAACCCCCAAAATTGTCATGCAAAAACTACTTAAACAAAGAAAACTATTTAAAATTGTGCCTAAATGATAAACGATTTAAAACTAATGGTATCATTTTAGGTTTGAAACATTTCATATAAACACATTTAATAAATATCAGTAGTTTTAAAGCTGTTAAAAAAAAAAATGTTGTCCAACAATTTGTATATTCTCAAATGTCAGGGTTGCACAATTTCAAACATGGCTCTTTTATTGTGAGTAGACAAGGTAATAACAGTAAATATAATAATGCATTATTTGCATAACATTATTATTTGCATTATTTGGTTGTAACGCCTGACACAAAAAACAATGAAATATTTATTTTAAACACTGTTATTTAACAACTGAAACCATGTTTAAACACATTTTTCATTATTCAAAAATATGCATGACATCAGTTTTGAAAAGATTTTTTAAAAACATTTTTTAAGCTTTATTTACCATTGACTCACATTAAAAGAAAAAAAAGGAAGTTCAAAGTCTCTTCAGGCCCCTCTTCCATACTGCAAGTGAATTATTACATTACATAATTATTCTGTTAACTGCATTCCATGTTTAGTGGAATTCCATTTATTTGGGGCCAATAAACAGGGACACACCTCCCAGCCAGACCTGTTTTGAGGGATATTATACAGGCCAATGCTTTTTGGATTGTGCTCAGCAATTTTTGGACAGACTGGAATGTTTATCCCTTAATAAAGAGAGAGACAATAGAGAGGCTCTGTTCTCACTGGTGTTGACGCGGGATAGTGGGTAGGTGGGGCGGATGGCTGTCAAAATATCAGCACCTCTCCTCCTCCTCCTCACTTTCAAACTATATGTTGAGGGTCATCAACAATACAACACTCAGAAGCGAGCTAGAAGTCATCAGTCACTATTAAAAGCTCTCAGCCTGAACTTCCAAATCCAGATTTTTGTTTTGAAATTCAGGCTTTCTCTTCCCTTGAGCATCATGACTGGAACAGCGGTGGTTCTGATGAGCCTGGTCCTCATCCTCTCTGTGGGTAAGTCTCATCATCTGTCATAAGAGCTATTGTTTTAATCAATGAGGTGTGCCATGTGCATTTAACAACAGCATTGAGATTAATCCAACAGAACCTTTTCTTTTCCAGACGCAGAGGATAAATCCAGACTCTACCGCAGAGTAAGTATGCATGATTAGAAGATCAACTGTTATTCATAACAGGCATTATTAATTAAGTAAGTTGCATGCATTTTTAATCCGACAGCCTGCATGTGGAGGACTGAGCGTCAACCAAGCATGTCCTCTCAACTACTCTCCTGTGTGCGGTAATGATGGCATCACATACGTCAATGAATGCAACCTGTGTGTGCAGAGAATGTGAGTCCATTCATTTGCTCCTGTGATTACAATCATTACATGATTCTTGCCTGTAATTAGTAAGCAAGTGTTGATGTTGGATAACTGAAAGGGTGTTTGTGTTTTAGGCACACAAATGCAGACATTTTGATTGTGAAAGACGGACGCTGCTGAGGTGGAGGACCTTATGATATCATCACTTCGCTTTTCATATCTATGTTTGTTTAAGAGTGTTGTTTGCTATATGCTCATTCAGACCAGTTTTGCACTTATCAGTATGCCTATACAGTAGATGTGTGAAATCCTACTGCTTGTTAAATATGATAAATACTAGTACTGATATGAGTAATAAGTGTTAGTTTATCACATTTAAGTGACTTTGAGTGAACAGTGCAGTGTGTTTGATTTTCTATTTACTTAGTTTGTTTTACTTCAATACTGTTGTCTTTCTTTCCAGGGAACATTCGTTGGCGAACATTCTGACAAGGTTTTCTCAAAGTTATGAACATGTTCTTCCAGTAATGTATGTTCAAAGTTATCTGGTCTTAAATTACATTGTCAAAACATCAGCACTAAAGTTTTATTATACATCATTCATGGAGCGCTTTATTTTTTCCTGGAAAATTTTAGTTGGATGTACTGTAAGTCTAATGCTTTTTTAACATTACACCTCAGAGAATGTTCCCAGATGTTCCCATAATGCTTGCAACATTTTTAAAGTGATGAGACATTCCCTTCGTGTTTTCTCTAACGTTCACTAACCAAGAAAAAAAGGTTTTAAAACATTTAAAAATCTGGACGTTTGAAGGTTCGGAGAACATTCAGAAATAACCTTTTCATAACTTAATAGGAACATTTGCAAAACATCTTAGAACATATTTTTGTTTGGGTATATATTTCAGCTCTTCCATTAAGTTTTTTCTCCTTTTTTTTAGGAACTGAGTGCAAATTTTCAAGAGTGAAATTCTGAGTTACAGCTTATTTTTCTAACTATGTAAAAAAATCTAACAAAAATGGAAATGTAACTGTGTTATACCGTTTATACCTTGCTTTTACATTTTTGCTAATAAAATAAACATTTAGCCAAACCATTGTAAGGTTGACTAGCTTCATTTAGCCTATGTCTTGCTTTGCAGCATTATAGGCTACTGAAAAAGAAACAAAAAGGTTCTGCACACTGGACACTGCACATGATTTTTTAACTCTCATTCAAAACTACCAACAAAACATCTCGTTTCATTCAAAATAGCATGTACAGTAATGTTTATTTGGTAAGTCTTTAGGCTTCTGAATCTCAGCAGCCTGATGTTTTGTTGGCTAAATGGCGGAACACAGTTTTCAGAACTGTATGTTGAGGGACTGTTTAAGCTGACGTACCAATACAATGAACGCGCTCACTCCCATGTGAGTTTTGACACAACATACTTCCGGTTAAGAAATAAATATTATGTAAACAATACAACGTTACATATTTAATAATACAACGCGTTTTAAGATTTAATATTAACACTAATAATCTCTCGTTGAAGTTCCTGAGACATGAATATTAAAAATGCGCTTTCTGGATGTCAGCTAACGTTAACTAGTTAACGTTACGCCAAACAAATATTCTGATCTAACAACATTTTTAAAGTAAAACTAATTAAATAACTCGTAAATCTGATATCCTAATGCTGAGACTGTTGTCGGTGAACTTTGGAGGGCTTATAAAGAACAAAACACTCTTAAGTCTTAAATTTAGCACATCATCAGTCATGGCTAAGAGCAAATTTGAATACGTGAGAAACTTTGAGGTTGACGACAAATGTTTGAAAAACTGCTATATTGTGGTTCGGCTAGATGGACGCAACTTCCACAAGTAAGTGATTCTGTAATGCTTGCAATAGGCACAGTTACGACCTGCTATTGCAATATAGGACTCACCCTGTCTTATGTATAGTTTCGTGGTTTACAGTATTGCATACATTTTAAGTTCTAAATATATAGCGTTGTGATATAAAGGGTTATTTTACTAACTGTTATTAGGTTAATACCATATAGTTAAATTGTTTAAATGATTTATAGTGCTAATTAATATGTATTTCTTAAATATCTGAGTTGGTTCAGGCTCAAAATATGAAATGTGCCAAGAGTGTAATGAGTATGAAACTGAATGTCTAATAAATGACAAACATGTACAGATGTGTTTCACGGAGGGTAGAACTTGCGTGATGACTACATGATCCCTTTGATTGCAGGTTTTCTGATCAGCATAACTTCATTAAACCCAATGATGACAGAGCTCTGGGTTTGATGAGCCGCAGTGCCCGTTCGGTCATGGAGGATCTGGAGGACATCACTATAGCCTATGGACAGAGTGACGAGTTCAGCTTTGTGTTCAAAAGATCAACCAACTGGTTCAAAAGAAGGGCAAGGTATAATTCTATACTGACACAGTGCGGTATATAAACTTGCAAACTGTGAAATGCATTTCAAAACCATCTTGATGTCAAACACCGGTTATCCAGGATATTGCAGTCTCGGACAGAAGCCATGAACCTCCATATGTGATCATTCTTATGCGAAGGACTCTATTCTAAAATTTAAAAGGCAGCTATAAATAAACTGATGCACATCTATTTGCCTACTTAAATAATCAGTGTATTTAGTTTAAGTGTTTCTATTCACTATAGTACTGTACAGTGTATTTTTTATTTATTTTAACTTTTTTATTTAACTTATAATTAATTTATAAGTAAAATAAAAATTGTATTTTAATCTCTCTTTTTTATTTTTTTATTTTAACATTAAAAAAAAATCTTATATACATTTAAATTTGACACCCTAACACTTCCTTGTGCCACCCTTGACCCTGATCACTCGTTAAATGTTTTCTTTTCTCTCTACAGTAAACTGATGACCCATGTGACATCCCAGTTTTCATCTAGCTTTGTTTTCTATTGGAAGGAGTATTTCGGGGAGCAGCCGCTGCTGTACCCGCCCAGCTTTGATGGCAGGGTGGTGCTGTATCCTACCAACCGTAACCTTAAAGACTATCTAAGCTGGAGACAGGCAGACTGTAAGTTAATGTATTTAGTTGCAAATTTTGGTTGACTGGAACGTACAAAACATTATAATAGTTTGAACTTGATAGATCTGGTTTACTGTTATTGTCACCCCAGCCCAGACAATAAATACAAATTTCATGACAACCTTTTGAGAATATTGTAATGATAACATGCTTACTTGCTTGTGATGAGGCATTATAGGGATTGTTCACCCAAAAATGATAATTCTGTCATCATTTACTCACCCTGAATTTTCTTAGTTTTGTTGAAAACAAAGTAAGATATTTTGAAGAATATTGGTAACTAAACAATGGCTGGTCCCCATTGACCTCTATAGTATGAAAAAAAATACTATAGAGGTCACTGGGGACCAGGGGTGGTGATGGCACAGTGTATAAGACACACATGCCTTTGGTGTGAGAGACCCGGGTTTGAATCCACTGTGAGACACCAATGTGTCCCTGAGCAAGACACCTAACCCCTAGTTACTCCAGAGGCGTGCGACCTCTGACATATATAGCAATTGTAAGTCGCTTTGGATAAAAGCGTCAGCTAAATGAATAAATGTAAGTCTCTTCAAAATATCTTCTTTTGTGTTCATACAGGTTTAGAACAACAGTGAGTAATGACGACAGAATTTGCATTTTTGGGTGAACTATCCCTTTAAAAAGTTTTAAAAGTATGGTATTTGTTGTTGTCATACTATTGTATATTTTTTACTTTGATGCACAACCTATCTATTTTAGGAAATATAGCTAGACAAGGATTTGGAATTGATGCACTTCTTTGTTTTTTGTTTTTTGACGTGTTGTATGTTCTCAGGTCATATTAACAATTTGTACAACACTACGTTTTGGACGCTGGTGCAGAAAGGAGGATTGACCACAACACAGGCTGAAGAGAGACTCAATGTATTCCCAAATAATATTTATGTTCTCATTTTTTATCCACATTAATTATCATGTAGATTTGAAGGATGATTGTCACTAAAGTACAAGGAAGGTTTCCATTCAAAACAATATAAACATGGCAGTATTTAAATCTGACATGTCTAGACACTCTTTGCCCAGATACGTAATCTTGGAATATACAATACATAAATATTTAAATGGATTCTTTAATTTTTTTCCATATAAGTTTAATCAAACATGCCTGATTCTAGTGTAATTATTTTGTATATTTACGTTCTATAGATGTAATTTACTTAAAGAAACTAAAAAGATTTTCCCCACACACAGGGAACACAAGCAGCGGATAAGAACGAGATCTTGTTTTCTGAGTTCAATATCAATTACAATAATGAATCCTCATTTCACAAAAAAGGCACAACTTTAATATGGGAAAAGGTAAGAGACAGCAGGATTTTTTTCTTCTTCTCTCATCTATTTAATGATATATATATATATATATATATATATATATATATATATATATATATCACTCCTTAAGTTTTCTTTCTCAAACTCTTTCCTTCAGGTGACTGAAAGCACAACTAAACAGATCAAGCGGCCAGATGAAGGAGAGTCAGAAGTTACTGTAACACGCACCAGAAAGAAGGTCACAAGTCATTCCTGTGATATCATTGGAGATCAGTTCTGGGAAGAACATGCAGACATTCTGGAAAGTGACCAGTGTTGATCACACTGTTTAAAAACTCAGACCAATAATGTCATTTTATTTTTCCTTTTGGTGTTTAATAAAAATAAAAAAACTTTCAATATTTTATATTTATTCTATTTTTTTGGAGGGAAAAACGGTGATTGAAAGGTGATGTTGCCATGTTATTTCCCCCCTAAGATTCCTAGTAGAGATAAGGAGGGATCTTATTCTCTCCTGCAGGGATGAGCATATGTTTTTACCTCACCCCCTCTGTATGCTGATGACTTTAAAAGTCTGTTTTCTCCAGATGTCAGTGGGTACATTTAATGAAGTGTGTATGAAATCAGTGCTTGAAGGGATGTTTCACCTCAAAAAAAGAGAAAATTCTGTCATCATTTACTCACCCTCTGGTTGTTCCAAATCTGTATGATTTCTTTCTTCTGCTGAACACAAAAGATATGAAGAATATGGGTACCCGAACAGCTGCTGGTCCTCATTGACTTCCATAGTATGGAAAATAAATACCATGGACGTCAATGTGTTTGGTTTGGTTACCTACATTTTTCAAAATATCTTCTTTCGTGTTCAGCAGGCGAAAGAAATTTAGGTTTGGAACAACTTTAGACAAATTAAGATTGATCCACAGCATTTTTGGCATAATGTCTCATGCCTCTTTTATTCATAATGTTGATCACAAAGCAAAAAAAAAATGTGGTTACTCTTACAGTGGAAGTGAGTGGGCCCAGTTTTTGGAGAATTTAAAAGCAAAATGTGAAGCTTTATAAAAAGAAAAAGTAGTTGCATTACATTTTCTGTTAAAACTTGCACATTAGAATTAAAAAAAAAATGTTAATCATAGCTTTTTCTGGATTATAGTGTTATGATGTTACTTTGTCATGCTGGCAAGAGTTGTAAAATTGAATACAAATTGACACGGAAAAGGTTAACATGCGATTTTTATTCACAAAACTCGTGTTAACACATTTATGTCTTGGTATACTTGAAACAGTATTTTAAGGTTTTCAAACTGGCCCCATTAATATCCATTGTAAGTGCCTTACGGTAACCCAGATTGAAAAAATAATAAATAAATAGGAACAAGTGGATTTTTTTTATTATTATTATAATCAATATTATGCCACAAATGCTGGCGAATAAGCTGTCCTGAGATCAAGATATTCCAAATGAATATAAAAGCTTCAACACATCTGAACATCCCAGAGGATGGTGTGTGTGCTGGTCTTTCCTGTACTTTATTGAATATAATAATGTGAAGTGACAGAATTATTGTAGGCTGATCCTGAATCCACATCTTCCCTCTACACTACTCTCTGTGCCACTTGTTTTAGAGCCAAAGTGTATATTATTACACACAGTGTTATGTGCAGTGTGTAATATGGTATCCCTGACCTCGTTTCCGTGCTTAAATTATAACAGTGAATGTACTCCATCACTGTAACAACTGTAAATGCCTTCGAAGACTGAGCATGGTATTAACATGATATTTTCTCTACCACTTGTATTTAAGCAAAGGTCAGTATTATTGATCATTATGCAAGAGTTTGTTCATCTTCATTATATTTATAAACAGATGATAGATACAGTAGATAGACAGACAGACAGACAGACAGACAGATAGATAGATAGATAGATAGATAGATAGATAGATAGATAGATAGATAGATAGATAGATAGATAGATAGATAGATAGATAGATAGATAGATAGATAGATAGATAGATAGATAGATAGATAGATAGATAGATAGATAGATAGATAGATAGATAGATAGATAGATAGATAGATAGATAGATAGATGTTTTTTATGAATGAAGGAGGCAGACTGAAGGGGAGGCGCTTCTATCATGGTGATAGAGGGCTGTAAAGATGCGCTCCTCTCACTGCTTCTGTCGGACTCTACAGTCACACATACCGGTGCTGTTCATCATGAATGTTATTCATAATCGATAATAATTCCTTCTGCACGGCTCGTTTATTTCGTGCATTTTTTTAATATTTACATTTAATTTAATTTATGATGCTTCAGGGCGTGTATTTGAATCGCTGCACGCGCGCGGGCGCAGTGCAATTCCGTTTGTTTTTATTGATATGTTTTTGTTTACATGTCTCTTTAAGATGCACTGCACATGGCGACGACATACAGACGGGTGAGTCTTATTGTTTTATAGTCACGATAAAATAATACCGTTATTGTGTTGCTTTGAGCAGTGGAACTGAAGATGCTGCGCGCGCTTGAACTCTTTCTTTGGAATTTGTGTCAGATTGATTATTTATTGATCACGTGATTGATTTATTGTACTATTAGATGAACGTTGGCATGGAGACTCATATCACATCCATGGCAACCCGCAGCACTTTATCACTTATCCAGAGTGGATCAGCCCAGCCAGACACAAAAGATCTCATGTGGCCAATCAGGTAATGCAAATTTTAGTAGTAAAGGCTATTTCACCACTGTAGGTTACTTGTACTTATATTTTTAACACATTAGCAAACTTAATTTGTCTTCAAATGGCTTGTTCATATGGGAAACAAACCTCTAATACTACCATTTTGCTTTGAGCTATACTTACACTATAGAACTGCATGAACTCCTGATCATGTGATCAAGAATGATTTGAGAGCAATTGAAAGAGAATCTTGTTTTTATATGGAAGTTATTATTAGTATGAACCACTTGCCCCATTCATAATCTTTTTAACTAAGTATCTATCACCAATTTTGCATAAAAGAAATTTGTAATTCTAGATAACCTTATTGATTTCCCTTCCCAGCATCCGTCTGAGGCAGAGGTCAAGATAACTGCGGGAGGAGAAGATCTGATTCTACAACTCCAGAGAAATGAGTGAGTTTGTGTGTGTAGTCTTATAAATAACCATCTCCATTCAGTTTCATCCCCTGCTGTCCAGCTTTACTTCACTATAGCCGTATCTCACTTACCAACTGGAGGTGTCGTGATATATGAAATGCTGTTAATAGCGCTGCACCAAAAATACACATCTATGTGGTTTCCCTTTTCATTTTGGCACAAGCATTTGTACATCTGTTGATGGAGAGCGTTTGCACCGCACGAGCATTAAACCATATGGGAATGATATTTGATACTCCTGCTCCAGGACACAGGAAGCTGAGTGTGTCACATGGTTTAGTTTCTGCCCCTGGAGTACATTGCCGTTAGGGGATAAGTGCACATGATAACAGGTTGACAACCGAATAAACCAGATTGATTATTTCTGAGCTGTGTCATTGGCATTAAGTGGCTAGTAAAGACATCCTGGAAAAGCCAGGGTGCAACCAGCACAATCCTCTCCTGGAGCCGGTTACATCAGCTGTGTGCTCTTAAAAATAAATAGATTTTCACAGTCATGCCATAGAAGAAACTTTTGGTGAACTGGTCTCCAAAAGAAGACCATTGCTTTCCTAGAGTGAAGAGCATTTTAATAATCTAAAGAACCACTAATGCCAATAACCGTTATTTTTAAGAGTGTTAATTGAAATTCCCATCATTTCAACACAACTTCCACTCATTATTTAAAGGCTGCTTTTGGATCATTGAGTGTTAACATCGTATGAACAAAGAGAACAAATGGTGCAACTGAAGAAAGTACAGTGTGTTAGTTACAAACTAGCTAGTAGTTACTAAGCCTCTAGTGTAAACTTTACAATCCAATTTAAAGGATTAGGATTAGAAAGGGCTTTAAACGACACCAGACGATGAATAAGGGTCTTATCTAGGACCCTTCGAGTCATGACTCGAAAAAAGATTCGTTCATTTTGATGAACGAGTTCGAACAGGAGAGTCACAAACGCTCATCATAGAACAGAGCAAAGCAAGCATTTTTGCTTATAAAACTTTTTTTATTTATTTTTCAAATTAGCGATCGTTTCGCTAGATAAGACCCTTATTCATCATCTGGTGTCGTTTAAAGCCCTTTAAAGCTGCACTGAAACTCTCATTTGGACCTTGAACCGTTTGGTTCCCATTGAAGTCCATTATATGGAGAAAATCCATGTTTTCTTCAAAACCTTTCTTTTCGACTGAAGAAAGAAAGACGTGGACATCTTGGATGACATGGGGGTGAGTAAATTAACAGCAAAAGTTTTTTTTTAAAAAGTGAACTATTCCTTTAACTAAGAGATCTAGCGCTAAAATCTTTCAAAGAAAATGTTTTTTCTTTGGTGTCATGAAAACAATCAGCACCGTTTCTCAAGCATTGTGTCAGTTTGTTTTGGGGAAGTGGGCGGTTTACAATTCACAATCATTTTGAAATTTACACAAAATAATATTGAGCAACTTCCTTATTCGGAGAGACACTTTGTTACTGGATTTCAGTCTGACGTAATGTCAAACTTACAGAAGTCATGGTGACTGGCCAATAGCATGCAGTGTTTTGAAGAGTAGCATAACAGAAAGTTAATGGCCATACATAGTAATATTTGATCAGTTCTGTTGTGTGGGTGGGAGGTACTTCGTAAATATAGAATGAACTGGAAATTCAGAATTTGCAATGCAAGCATATGTCAAGGAAAATTTAGCAGCCACCACACTTAAAAATAAAGGTCCTTAATTGGCATTGATGGTTCCATGAAGAACCTTTACATCCACGGAAACTTTACATTGCACAAAAGGTTCTTTATAGTGGGAAAAAAATAATAATTATAGAAAAAGTGTTTCTTTGGGGTACCAAAAATGGTTATTCTATGGTATCACTACAAGAATACCTTTATTTTTAAGAGTATATTCAGTTTTTGAGCAGTGTTTCTCTGTTTGTGGTTCCAGTGTCTCGGCAGCACTATTGTCTGCATGCCTCGGGTTTGAGCATGATTCTCTTTCATGTGGACTGTTTATCGTTTAAGACTGATGTAAAATGAATGCAGGGTCAGCTATACCTCCCTCATTCCTGCATTCATGTCTGAGGAATGATTATTACTACAAGCTGGGTTTAATTGTCTCCTGTGGATAGTTTCAATATTTGTGGGACAAGATAAAACCAAGATATCCATCTCGGTTCAAAGGCTCGGGTTAATACTAATTGAGGTCTAGTGTGGTCGTTCATTATTTTTCTGTCTTTCTCGTGTTATTTCTCCCTCTCTTTACACTTTTAACCTCCGTCTACTACACCCCATGGGTCATCCAGTGGGAAAAACGGTCCATATGCTAATTAGGTTTCTTGACAGATGATTTTGACTAATTTTGAGAAATTTCTGCTTCAAACTGCCACTGTGCAATCATTTATCATCTTTTACATGTTGAAGTGATAAATCTTAACAGTTAAAGCCAGTTTTTGACTTTTTTATGTTTATGTGCATATTATATTACTCATCATATCTGTATCTGTATCATCATCATCATATTTTTTAACTTGTATAAAGACCAGAATGTCATAGAAAGACCAATAACACCCTAGAAACCCCAAAAACAACCAGTGTTTTAATATTATTTAATATTATAGTATTTATTCATATTTTGAATTTGCTTTTGTTTTTATATTTTTACTTCTCATTTTAGTTTAGGCCAGACGGATGAAGAAAAATTGTTTATAAAGCATGTTTAGCCACAATCTTAAAACATGCTCCATAATGTAGGTTATAACTTATCATAATTATTATTATTAAACTACTAATGCTGTCACGCTGTCAGAAAAAAAGGTACAAAAGCTGTCACTATGTGGTACATTTTCAAGAGGTACATATCAGTACCTAAAGTGTACATATTGGTACACCTAAAAGGAACAAAATTAGATCCCCAGTGACAGCTTCTTTTTGTGAGAGTGTATATAATGGTCTCTTAACAAGTTTCTTGACTTATTACAGATGTTGTAGCTGTAGTATGTTTGATTTCAGGGGAATAGCTGGCTGTCAGTGATGTAAATGATAAAGATTTTCTGCTTTTCTCGTTCTTGTTTAGTTGTTCTTCTCGTTCACCCTGTTTAAAACTGAACGCTCATGCAAAGAATTTCAAAAAGCAGCTGTGAGTCTCTTGGCATCTGTAGTCAGTGGCCGTCTTCCAGGATAGATCCATCACAGTCAGAAGGAGAAAGCTTGTGTGTGTGTGTGTGTTGCCGTAGACTTCTGGCTTTTATCCTAATGAATGTTTGCCCTCGTGGACCCAGAGGGGGAGAATGGGATTAAGATTCAGGCAGGGCACTGCTGATTCAGGTCTTCTGAGTGTTTGAGGGTCATGGGACTGTTTGGGGAGATATCATTTAAGGTTTTTTGAAGAACCTTACAACCGAACTGATTCTCTTGAGAACTGATCATTCGCTTGATTCTTGACAGACTCAAGACTATGTCTGCTGACCTGTCGGTGAAGCTCATTTTACTCGATACCTCCTGTATTTCTGTCATTTCCTATCTCTGGAGGGCTAACAGATCTCAGAGGAAACATTAGTCTATGGTCTGACGCCATGTCCTCCCTTATATTTTCAGTCATAATGTTGGTTTATGTCATCAGAGTGATACATAACCAGGGTCACTATTAATTTGAAGTCAACATGAAAGTTCATTCACAACCATTTTACTTCTGTAATGTGACATATTTTTGAATGAAATGGAAATTATTAAGAAGAGGACTTGATTTTATCCATCTGGAGTAGAGTTATTTAAATGAAATATTAGGAAGACAAACACTTGTGCACCAGTGAATCAAGTCTGGGAATGTGCATTAACCACCTTGTAAAGCCTGAAATAATAGTCATAAAAACAGTATTGTTGAACCTTTAGATAAATTTGTTGTTGTTGTTGAGGATTAGATTTGATACATCAGGATTTTGTTGCTCATAGGTCAACATTGGAGAATATGGAGCACATACTCGAGAAGGGAAAGAGCGTATCAGTTATAATCAGAGCAAAAATATGCAGTTTGGTGAAGATGTTTATAGATCAATGGCCTATCCTCAATCTAAAAGGCTTTTTATTTGCTGAAAAAGTATAAACAGACAACAGAAGGCATGTATTAGATGTGTGTAAAAAAAAATCAGCAAAATTTATGATATAGTAGGCTAAGTAAATACACTCTAAAAAATGCTGGGTTGTTTCAACCTAAAGTTGGGTCAAATATGGACAAACCTAAACGTTGGGTTAAAAACGTTAAAGAGTGAAAGTTGAAGTTGGGTTAAAATTTTAAATTACATTTTTAACCCAACATTTGGGTTTGTCCATATTTGCCCCAAATTTGGGTTAAAACAACCCAGCATTGTTTAGAGTGTAGTGTCAGTATTGATTTTATGTGGATTTTAATGTGTGCCTACTGCATTCTGTTGCTTTTGTTTATTTTTTTATCCATGCATTGGCTTGTTTGACTTTCATATGACCCCTCTGGGAGCCTGACTGGCTGTCAGTTAGAGGGCAGACCGTTCAAACAGGCTATTAGGCTCTGATACGCCCTAAAACAGAGCTCAATAAAAGCCCCTCCATTACGGCAATGCCCCCAATTACATCATCCTCCCCTTCAGCCTGCCTCCACTTCTCTTTTTGCCCTTTCCAATCATTCTCTGTGTTCGTGATGTCCTTATTTCATCTTTCTCTCTCCCTCCTCCATCTAGAGTGATGTCATTTGATATGAGGAGAAAATGCGGGCCGCTGACCCTTGAGACGCAGCTCGTCTGTACTGAAATGAGCTCTTTGTTTCTGCCGCTGCCAGGCGGCCATGTCTCACACACACACACAGCTCTTCATCACTGCATCTGTCGGGCCTCGTGCCAAAGCTTTTAGTGCTCTGTGTGGGTATTTTGCATCTTTGTGGGGTAATTTATAAAATTATTTTCCCTTATCATACAGAGGGAAGGAGAAAGAAAGATGATTTATTAACATTATAAATGTGAAGTTTGGGAACAAAATGCTGAATTGCATACAATCATGTTTCAATCAATTTTCACCAAAAGTTTGCCACGTTGGTTTTCCAGAACACTATATTTTCAACCCTGTAAAGCCTGATACATAAAATAACAGCCCAAAAACTTTTGATGAGTATCATATTTGATACATCAGGCTTTTGACTCGTAGGATATAGGAGAATATGTCCCTTCAGCCGTTTGTCATCCCAAGGCGTCATATATGACACTTTTGCCAAAGTGTAGACATCCAAAGCACATGGCACCCTTTAGCGTCAATATGAGACGCAGATATATATGTGGGCCAGAAAGCGCCTCCTAGTGGTCTAACCCTAACACTACCCCAGACCTAAACCTACCCATAACCGAAGCAAGTAATATTGACGCTAAAGGGTGCCATGTGCGTTGGATGTCTACTCTTTGTATATATGATGCCTTGGGATGAGAATGCGTTGGTCCCTCATAGTTGACGACAAAAAAACATTTCACTTTTATTCAGAGTCTCAAACTTATCCAAAATATGATGCAGTCGCTTATATAGCCAAAAAGTCATTCTTAATTTCGATGAGATTCTTATGAAATTATAACAGACTATTGTCATAAAATGCACATTAATATGTTGTTACTCTATATCTTAATATAATATGTCTGAGTAAGATGATATTTAAATGCTTAGTTTTATAATCAAGGCTATGTTTTTATTGTGGGGGACAAAACTTATGCAATGCATTTCAACGATTGAGAGATGTACAGAAAATAAACATTCCTCAAAAGCCTGATGTATCGATACACTCATCTTGAAATATTACTGACATGATAAACATTATTATGGTTACTTTATAAAAATCAGTAAATATGTCATAGCATAAAAACAATATGTTAAATAATCCCATTTTCATAGGGACAAAGAATATATTTTTGTTAAAGATAAAGTGAAATGCAAGATAATTTTGGGTAAGAAATATTAATAATGAGATAAAACTTTATTCACTGAGTCCTAGTATAGTTAGTTAGCTAGTTTGGACCACAATCAAAATCTCCGCATGGTCTATTTTTGCCAGCTTCTGTTTTATAGGTGTCTTTCCGTAAGTGTTTGTAATCGTGTAGCTAAAACAACTGCCAATGCACTTAAAGTTTATGTTAATCGCCCACCTAGTATGTGCAACATTCTTCGTTCTGTCAGTAAAATAATACCTATTCTTGTCTCACTCACTCAATTTTTCCAGAGCCTAAGGGACTATAGCGTCATGCACAGCCAGAGTCAGTTTATTGTTAATTTATGAGTCTTCTGGTTGGCCCAGTGGCTGCTTGTGGCTGGGTTTAATATAGCAACACATTTTGGGTCATCGGGTGGCAGATTAAGTGCGGGCCTTGTTTTAGTTCCCTCTTTGACTACTCGGCAGATAGGATCAACAGGCATGAATTGTTTGAGAGGGTGTCCGTTAGACTCAAGAACCCCTTGGCCTACTGCCCCCAATTCTGTCCTGAGTGCTTTTCCACCCTCTTGGATTGTATCTGGAACAGAAATGGCCTTGCTGGTGTCCGCTGTGACATAAAAAGTTCTGACATGGCATATTGTGCACCTGCACCTTCATCATTTGTCTGTCAAAAACTGAGTGTGCCAGCAGTAAATGTTGTGTCTATAATAGTCTGTGTCTGTTTAAAAGAGTGGAAATGGGATTTAAACTGTTAAAGGGTTAGCTCTCCGATTTAAACAAACATATCTTAATTTGTGTTCCCGAAGATGAACGAAAGTCTTACGGGGTTGGAACTACATGGTTGAGTAATTACTGACAGAGTTTTCATTTTGGGGTGAACTAACCCTTTAAAATGTATGTCTCATATGACCTTAACACCCTGTGTGCAGTATTTATACTTGTAGCATGTATTCATTTTAATGGCCTTACTCATATCAGAATGCCCGTTTGACCGGTACGTCTCTGAGGGGCTCTTTGCACTCACGTCCATGACACTTTTTGTCCCTGGCAGAGATCCAGGGTCCTGGAGGGCCAGTGCAGACTTGTGCAGTCGGGTGGGTGTTCCTGCGTGGGGGTGATGGAGGTCGCAACCCAGTAGGTCTGGACTGTGTCCAGTGCAAGTGTTGTTGGGTCCACTAATTTAAACAAAGAGAGACAGATGCTTTAGATTTATAGGTGTGTGTGTTGGTGGGTGTGGGTGTGTATGTGTAAAAGAGAAGAAGAGGCAGAATGAGATCACAATGTGTGGTTAGATATAGATAGAGCAAGTTTAGTGGTAGCAGACTGTTTCGGTTCCCACCACCCAACTGAACGGTAAATGACTTTACTGGTGTTCACATCACTTTATTTTTAAATATAAAGGGGAAAAAAGTTTTGCAAACACTAATGGAACATAAAATAATGATTTCGAATTGCTTTGTGTGTACCCTGGTTGCAGTTAAAGGAGTAGTTCACTTTTTTAAAAAAGCTTTTGCTCATTATTAACTCACCCCCATGTCATCCAAGATGTCCATGTCATTCTTTCTTCGGTCGAAAAGAAATTAAGGTTTTTGATGAAAACATTCCAGCATTTTTCTCCATATAATGGACTTCAATGGGACCCAACGATAATTAATGGGACAATGGTAATTGTATCCACTTCATGTTACTTCACCAATATCCATTATCATGTAATAGAAACACATTTATTGCTGGTGTCTGTGAAGTCATGCATTTTTAGTTAGGATGTGGGGGAAACATTATAACAAAAGATAATCATCATAACGAGGGCTTGGAGCCAGAGGGGCGTAAGTGGCATTTTGGGCGAATATGAGTTCTTTATATCAAAATAAAGGTCTCGGTGATCTCTATCCAATGGTGCCAAAATACCTATCTGAGATCAAACTGTATTGAATAAAGCAACAAAAAGGCGTATTTGACTTATTTGACTTTTTGTTTTTTTGAAAATGTTTTAGAACATGTTCATTGATTTCATGTAAGTATACCTGTGGTTACAATGTTTGTGGTTTAAGGTTAATACAGGTGATTTCAGCATGGTCAAAATTTTGTTTTGTCTCTCCTGTAAAGTTTGTTAAAAGCCACTTACGCCCTTCTGGCTCCAAGCCCTCGATAATCTATTCTTTTGTATGACACAGTACTCTGTCTTTATAGTATATAGCTAAGCTGTAGCTAAGAAATTTTTTGGGAGAAATTAAATATTTAGCACCAGTTTAGCACATATTGGTCTTGTTTCAACCTTTAAAGTGTACATATCATGCTTTTAAATCATTCATTTTTACTTATAAATCATACATTTGTGGTCTATATAAAGCATAACTGCAATGCTTGGGTCTGAATTCCTCATTATTATAGCTCAACAGGCCCCTTTTCTACCCCTTTTCTGATGTGCTTCTGTGAGCAACCCGATTCGAAGCGTCTCCTTTAAATAAAAAGGAGTTGCGTCTTTCCCCGCCCGCTCTCCAGGTCGCTGAGTTCACGGTCGGTTCAACTCCCCGCGTTCAGCCATTATTGTAGTTTGATAAGAGATATACGATTACTATAGTTTCAAAGAACATTTTTATTCACACGTTAACAAAATGTCAACAAAAGACTTGTCCATCAAGCGTTATGTATTCGAGCCAGAGCGAGCGATTTGAAAAAGACGACGACGAACCTGCAGAACAACGTCTTCATATGGATGCAGTGGTATGTAAAGTTAAGTTAACTATGTTGTGTTATTAGTGAAAGTCGACTATTTCTCTTGTTAAAACAAGCACTCTGACAAGATAAATGACTGCGGTCTGATCTTACCACTAAAAATCTGTATGATAATAATATGATAACTTGCGTTTAGAAAGCGTCAGAAAACACAGCAGCTAAATGATAGAAGGAATTTACCCCTCATTCAGACGAAGTCGATCGGCAAACCATTCTTTATACTGGCGGAGGTTGTTGGATTGGGGATCCTTGAAGTGCTTCAGGTCACTACATCCAACAACCGAACATTTTGACTAGCCCTCCCGTAACTTCTGCATCTTTGAGCTTGGACTACAAAATCGGAGCGAGAAATAATAATGGCGGATTGCTCGAAGTGTTGGACCGGTAGTCAATGTCCTTATTTGTCAGTTCCGCTGCACATACTGTGACGTAATTGTTCAAAAAACGTAATAGACAACAGGAAAATCCGAACAGGTTGAAAAATATGACCAAAACAGAATATAAAGATATAAACGAAGCACCTGAAGAGAATAATTTCATCTTTTCTGTACTTATAAACACTCCAAATATACAACAAAATGCATTTAAGGGCTAAAAAAGTGGATATGTCTCCTTTAAGGAGAAAGAGTAAATGCACAATAAACAGACTGTTCTCAAACTGTAAGCACACTTACTGTGGATCTCAAAGCATTCAGTCACTTTAGATGAATCTTTAATGAGCTCAAGGGCTCATACTGTCTGCCATTTTTTTTTTTCCGCAGAAATCCTTTGAAATACTCAATACAACCAGTACAGCCTCTTGGTTTCTTCTCTCCTTAAATAACCTGCATCTGATATGTACCAAATCCTGATTCATGCTTGACCCCAGAGAAGGAATGGAAACAAGTTTGAAGTGTTTATGTTATTCCTTTTTGGAAAAGATAGAAGCTGTCTGTGTCTGGTGAACAGCTGTGCATATTAAATGTATAGCTGAAGTATTTTGTCTTTTTTTTGTGTGTTCTTCTCTAAGGGAGTTGTTCTCCTCTGAATATCAGGAGATATGGTATGATCCAAATGGACACCGTCAGTTTTCCAGGCCTTCCAACAGGGTGAGTTGTAAGAGCCATTCCAGAATCATTCACTTCTAAATAGCATGTGAATAGTTCATATTGTCATTGTAACCTTATGATGAACTATGTTGTCATATATCATATACATACAGGGGTTGGACAATGAAACTGAAACACCTGGTTTTAGACCACAACAATTTATTAGCATAGTATAGGGCCACCTTTTTGCAGCCAAATCAGCATCAGTTCATCTTGGGAATGACAGAAACTATTCCTTCACAGTGGCCTGAGGGATTCTTCTTTCCTCACAGTAGATCACTATGGGATGCTAGTTAAGGAAAACATTTTCTGACTCGCTCCTCCAAAACACCCCAAAGTGCCTCAAATATAATAGATCTGGTGACTGTGCAGGCCATGGGAGATGTTCAACTTCACTTTCATGATCAACAAATTACCTAAACACAGCCCCACCTTCGAGGTACAATATTTGGTTTGGTAGCTTGTTTGGGGCTTCTCCACACCATAACTCTCTCGGATGTGGGAAAGACAGTGAAGGTGGACTCAGTAGAGAACAATACATGTTTCCCATTGTCCACAGCCCAAGATTTCCTCTGCTGACACCATTGGAATTGACGCTTGGCCTTGGCATGAGTGACCAATGTTTGGCTATAGCAGCCTGGCCATGAATATTGACCCCGTGGAGCTCCTGACAAACAGTTTTGGTGGGAACAGGAAAGTCGAGGTGCACATTTATTTCTGCAGTGATTTGGGTTGCTGTGATTTTTATGTTTTTTGGACACAATTCGGGTTAGAATCCAGACATCCCTTTCAGATGGCTTCCTCTTGCGTCACCAGTCACTCCTGTTGGATGTGGTTCATCCTACTTGGTGCCGGTGATATGCCGACATTACCCTGGATAACATAGCTCTCAGTACACCACAGGGATTTTCTGTCCTGGTCACAGAAGAGCCATTTGTTCTCTTTGTACTCATATGTCTTCTATTAAGTTGTGTGAATTGCAGTCGTTTATGTACAGCTGTGCTATTGCTCTGGTAATTCAGCCTTCACACTCTGCTCTTACTGATGGAGTGTAAAATTAGTGAAGATTGGCCAGGCCAGTGATGCCGCGTATATAGGCGTGAAACCTCCAATGCTATATTGGCCAGTGTTTTAGTGTCCAAACCCAGTATATATATTTATAGTATTATTAGTTATATAGTATATAGTACTTCAAAACTGCCTTTCCTCTAATGTTACGGGATATGTTATCTTGGTTTCAGGATCACTGTTATTATCATGGGTCAGTCAAGGGGATCCAGGGGTCTAGTCTTGTCATCAGCACCTGTGCTGGATTCAGGTAAGAACCACAACAGATCTGCATGTGTATTGTGTGAAAAAGTATATTTATTTAATTATATGTTTTTATTTTGCATGTTCAATGGATCTTTAATTTAGAGGCTTGTGATGTAATGCTCATACTGCAACTAGACATTTTTATTTGAAGAGCCATATGTAAATGCACAGTACTTGGCTTATTTTATTATAATTTTATATTGACAACAGGAATGCAATCATTGAAAGATGTGGGGAGTTTGAAAAGTTTTTTTTTAATTTAATTTTATTTTTAATTATTATTATTATTTACATTTTTGGAATTCAGTTTGGTACCACTAGTGGAATAAAATCAAATCACTTTTTAGAAAACAATTTAATAAGAATTAATAAGAAAATTATGCTCACAAGAGGCCATTGGTTATGATTTTACCTTGGTTTAAGATGGAGAGTGTCATTTCAGAACCACTAGTGGCATTAAACTGAATTGCAAAAATGTTTAATAAAAAAATAATATTAAAAAATAAGACACTCTCCACCTTAAACCAAGGTAAAATCATAACCCATGGCCTCTTGTGAACTTAATTTTTTTTTATTAATTCATTATATTTATGAAAAAGAAAGAAAACAATTTTCTAAAAAAAATTATCACTTTATTCCTTAGCTCATCAAATTTATTTTATAGTGTTATTATTATCATGCAAAAGTGTCTTTTATGGTTATTAATTGTGACTTTCACAAAACAATTTTTAGTTCCATTTTCAGTCAGACTCTTAGAAACTTCAGCTTTAGTGAAATGACTTTGCATCATGAGAAGTTGTCTTTGTTGCACAAAAGTTCCAGTTTATTAGCCCAGGAAGTGAGTTCAGCGAGTTCATTGAAGCAGCATGGCCGGGTCTCTGGGTTTCTGAGTGGGCAGAGGGTAGATGTATAGAGTCCTGCTGAGCTCCAGCTCGTTCAGAGACTCCATTTCCTGTCTGAACAGACACACATTGACTGATATCCAAAAAGATCGATGAGCCAGCACAGCTTGAGTGAGTTGGGTTTGATTGGAGAAGGGAAAAACTAGAGTATACACACGTCCTTCCAGATGAATTTCACAGCTGCGGTGTACGATTCCACTAAATGAGCACCATGAAAACAGTCTTGTGTATCATATAACAGATGTGTTAGCCATTCAAGGACTCTTGTCATTGAGTATTCTTTATCTTTGCAGGATGCCTGTTCCTACAGAAAGTAGCTTTCACCATTCAGTTAACATTCACATAATATTGCCATGTAACTGTGTTAAGTGTGTTAGTTCGTCATAATATTTGGTTTGGGTTTCTTTTTGTGCCCATTTCTGCAGTGGAAGCGTTTTCATTGATAGTTGGGCGTCCCTCTACATCTGTGAAGTGTTGTGTGTGCAACTAGGTTGGTGTTTGGAGAGTACTTGGATATCCAGGAAGCAAGGAAATCTGTTTTTGCTTAAAAAAAAACCCAGTTCAGCATAAACACAAGTTGGCTATCAATTCAGTTTTATTCCCTTTTTTTTCTTCCCCCTCCCATCCGGGATAAAGATCATTTTGTGTGGTGAAGCTGCTTCCCGTGGAAAACCCATCTGAGAGGTTTCCATCCTGTAGGCCTGTTCAAATGACTCTGATTTTCCTCTTGAAAGATTCTTGTGATTGACATGTTGTCTTCTCAATCCGCAGGGGCATGATAACAGTCAATAGCAGCGTGAGCTACATGATCGAACCGCTAGCTAACCAAACACACTCTCAGGGACATGCAGTATACAACGCTCAGAGCCTGAAACTGCCAGCGGGCACCTGCGGACACCACCATGGAGACGGGAATCACACAGAAAGCCTTCAAGAGCTGATTGATGTCATGGCAGAGCCTCAGCAAAGGAATAGAGTGAGAAAATGGTTTTGTTAAGAAGCTCACTGTCTAACTTTTTGTTGCTTCACCATCAAAAAAGTTCTGAATTTTGGTGCCCATGGTGTTTTTTTAAAGCACTGAAGGCACATTTCCTTTGTTTTTTTGTTGAGAGAAACTAATATGTAACATAAAACATAAAACCTAGCATGAAAAGTAGCTAGTTTAAGAAACTATAGGTGTACCCCTTAAAATGGCGAATTTGGCCTGTACCACCTCAGAGGTCCTGACCTTCCAGATCCAACCATTTAAGTCAAAATAACAAAATATTTTGACATTTATTCCAATGTACATTTTTTAATGGGCCTCTATTTCAAAATATACAAAAATGGATTTTAAAATATATTAGCTTACATATTTTTCAGAGAGTTTTATCTACCCCTTTATTATTTGGCCGTTTGTGTACATTTTTAATGAATAATTCTGGCATTTATTTGGCCCTTGAAGTACATTTTGCAATATGTTTGACTTTTTAAGGTTCAAATTAATTATTGTTTTCCTAAATTAACATTTTTTCTGTATTTGTTTTATGTTTCTAGCTAGAAATTGGTACAAAATCACACTTTTAACTGTTTAGACCCCAATTTGAAGTGATGCAAAACCTTAAAATGAATGTCAAATAAAGCAGCCTATATGAAAATATAGTACAACCTCCTAAAGTTGTCAGTGAACATTTCCACTGACAATCTGTTAAAAAAATGTCAGGCTCTATATTGTTCCCTATTCATGGAAAGTACCAGATAATAAAACTTGTTATCTCAATAAATGTGAAGAGCTGACTAACTAAGGACACATTGTTCTTTGCGTTTGCGTACATGAATAGAGTGTCTGTCCCAAACTGAAGACACAGGATGTCTCAATTAGTGTCTCACGGCATTTATATTCATAAACTCAGGTTTTGAAGCAGTGACTCAGCACTTCTTCTGTAGTATATCATTAGCCTAAGTCATATCTTATCTATCTCTTCCTGCAGAAAAGAAGGGATGTCAGCAGTAGCATGAAATACGTGGAGCTGATGGTGGTGGCCGACCATGCGGAGGTAAAGTCACTTAAATTCAGGGATCTGCTATAAAAGCAGGGTCTTCTTGGGGAACTTTGAGAGACAAGTGAAGTTGACGTTTTGCACCATGTAGTTTTGACAGACACTTACACAAATATACACAACTGATTTTTTTTCCCTTTTGAAGTAACTTTTTAATAGTAGTGTATCTTTAAACAATAAATGTAACTGAATTAGTAAATTTTTCAAAAAAATTTCCCATTCCCATGTAAAAGCTGCCACCATAAAGTGTTTATATGCATTTGCTAAGGTGTTTTAAAAAAGAGGCTCTTTAGCAAACACCTCTAATAATAATCTCAGTATTTATTTCTGTGATTACAGGATTCAGACAGTCTGTCCTTGGTTTTTATCGGCATCTTTTTTTAGCACGTTTTTATTATCACAGAAATCAACAAGATTTTGTGCCAGGTGGTTTCTTTGGATAAAGATGTCTTGGAAAGTGTCTTGAGATCAGTCTGTTTGTTGACTCACTTCACGGTACCTCTGCCTGTCATGACTCAGAATAACTGTCCTCTGCTCAAATAAGTCAAAGATACATCCTAATCGTGTCTCTTTTTCAGTTTGTGAATCATGGTCGGGACTTTGAAAGGACCAAAATGACGCTGATTGAAGCAGCTAACTTTGTGGATAAGGTGAGATTGTTGTGAATTGTACCATTAAACACACGTTGTTGTTTTTTTTTTTTATCGCACGTCTGGACTCTAATATATTATGTGACTTTATGTTGGCAGTATTATAAAACACTGAACATTCGTGTGGCTCTGATCCGGCTGGAGATCTGGAACGATCAAGACAAGATCAGTGTGAGCGACAACCCCTACAGCACCCTGAGTGCGTTTCTGGCCTGGAGGAGGAAACAGCTGCCACAGATGCCCAATGACAACGCTCAGCTCGTAACGTCAGTCTCGCTGTAGCTCCTCCCACCTGATTAACGCATGAGCAGATAACAATGATCGCTGATAAGGATTTAAAGGGATAGATTTTCAAATTGTCTTCATTTGGGGGTGCGGGGAAAGTCACCATTCTCTCCAGAACAGGTTATTAAACCATTCAAATGATTTCTAAACGGCTTTATTAAGTTGAGATAGTGCCAAGTGCCCCTTTAAATGGGCCCTATTTTAACGATCTAAGTGCATGGTCTAAAGCGCATGGTGCAAGTGCACTTAGGACGTGTCCGAATACACTTTTGCTAGTTTAACGACGTGAAAGATGGTCGGTGTGCCTGGCACATTGTCTAAAAGGGTTGAATATGGCCATTGGCCAGTGGGTGGAGTCAGGTTCTGACCAGGGGTTTAGTTACCCTTTAAACAACTTGGTGTAGGACATAAAAAATGATAACTGCGTCAGGCTGAAACTAGCAAAAAACACTTGCGCTAAGTGTATGTTATGTCTACATCTGTTCAGCTAGCCATTTATTCATTGGTTTGATTTGATTCTACCATAGTTTTATTGGCATTTAAACAGTTTTTGTTGTATTTGTAGGGGCGTGTCGTTTCATGGCACCATCATTGGCCTTGCTCCTCTTAAAGCCATGTGTTCTGAATACCAGTCTGGTGGAGTCAATTCGGTACATGTTATTCCATTGTGTTTTTATTGCCAACGGTCCCTTTATTGGACTCACTTTTTGTTTTGTCTGCCTCTCTCTGCAGGACCACTCTAACAGTGCTGTGGGGATCGCTGCCACCATGGCTCATGAGATGGGGCATAACTTTGGGATGAGCCATGACAGTCAAGGTTGCTGTCGTGCTCAGGCTGAGGACGGAGGCTGTATCATGGCTGCTGCCACAGGGTGAGAACCAAAGAAAAAATACGGTATAAATCCAAACCTGACAAAGTTTTCATTTAAAATCGATATTCCGTAGGGCTCCATTCCCTCGTATTTTCAACTCCTGCAATCAGAAAGAGCTGAAGCGCTACCTGAACTCCGGTGGGGGGAAGTGTTTGTTCAACCCTCCCAACACCAGGCTCATGTACGGAGGCCAGCGCTGTGGAAACGGATACCTGGAGGAAGGAGAAGAGTGTGATTGTGGAGAAGTGGAGGTCAGGAGAGAGTTTCATTGCTTCCTCCGTCTCGTTTTCTCCCACGCTGTTGTCCTGGTTCATCTTTCACACTCTCATTTTCCGTTTCTGTTTCCTTTACTACAAAGGAGTGCTCAAGTCCCTGCTGTAATGCCAACAACTGCACGCTGAAGATTGGCGCTGAGTGTGCACACGGAGTTTGCTGTCATGAGTGCAAGGTGAATCCCTGCCAAACTCATCTGTCTCGATCCCCTTTCCATCAGAAAAGCTTTTTCATTAAATTTATGGATGTTGATTTTAAATAAGTAAATGGGATTTAAATCATTTTTAGTTTGAGTTTTTAAAAGTGGTGATTTTAAAGGGTTAGTTCACCCAAAAAAGAAAATTCTGTCATTAATTACTCACCCTAATATCTTTCCAAAACCGTGAGTGAATGCAAGTGTGTTCTGTCGCACTCTTGACCAGCTGAAGAGTCCAGGAGTGATGTGCCGTCCACCTTCAGGCTCCTGTGATCTGCCTGAGTACTGTGATGGGAAATCAGAGTCCTGCCCTGCTAACTTCTACCTGATAGATGGCAACAGTTGTGCGGGTGGCAGTGCCTACTGTTACACTGGCATGTGTCTGACGCTGGAGCAGCAGTGCCTTTCTCTCTGGGGCAAAGGTGATTTCTGCACCCAATATTCACTGAGTCACAGTTTTCAAGTTATTATTAAAATATGAACTGTTTTCAACCTTGATTATGATAAGAATTCTTGAGCAAATCATCATATTAGATTAGATCGTGTAGACTGGAGTAATGCTACTGTTTTAACTGTATTTTTGAGTGATGTTGGCTAAGTGTGATCATATGGCATTTTTTTTTCTACCATGTTTTCACATTTTTCCAGTGGAAATCCACTTGGCAATGTACTGTAGTTTACCGTAGAACAGATACTGTGCTTGGCTGTGATCTCAGTCTCCGAATGTGAT
The DNA here is from genome assembly GCA_038021265.1 of Cyprinella venusta. Lineage (NCBI taxonomy): Eukaryota > Metazoa > Chordata > Actinopteri > Cypriniformes > Leuciscidae > Cyprinella > Cyprinella venusta. The sequence continues at coordinate 6,462,865 of CM075873.1, forward strand.
GCCATCTGCTGCGCTCTGCCGAGTCCAGCCGAGAGTTTAACATTCACACAACCAGTAACTTACTTGTGACACGAGTAGATGTTTCTGTTCTGTTTCAGCTGCAAATGTTCTTTCTCTATTTCTTAGATGCTCGTCTTGCTCCTGATCTTTGCTTCACTAAAGTAAATGTAGCAGGCGATTCCTATGGAAACTGTGGCAAAGACCTCATGGGCACATACAGGAAATGCACTGAAAGGTGAGATTAATTTGCTCAATATTAATAATAATAATAATAATAAAAAATAAAAATAAATAGCTACACTAAAGTCTCTTATGCAAAAATATTATTACAGTTTAAAATAACTGTTTTATATTGTTGTATATTTTAAAATGTAATTTATTCCTGTGATGCAAAGCTGTGTTTTCAGCATCATTACTCCAGTCTTCAGTGTCACGTGATCCTTCAGGAATTATTCTAATATGATGATTTGAAGAAACATTTCTGATTATTATCAATGTGAGAAAAAAAATCACAGTTTTGCTGCTTGATAACCGTGATACATATTAATTTCCATTAAAAAGCATGCATTGAAATGATCAAAAGTTACAGTGAAGACATTTATAATTCTACATAGCATATTAGAATCATGATTTCTGAAGAATCATGAAGACTGGAGTAATGATGCTGAAAATGTTTCAGTTTTTGTCATCAAAATATATTAGAAAACAGTTATTTTAAATTTGTAACAATATTTCACAATATTACCGTTTTTACTGTATTTTTATCAAATGAATGCAGTCTTGGTGAGGATACAAGACTTCTTTGAAAAGCATGAAAACAAATTAAATTAATTTAAATGATTCTAGTAGTGTGTGACATCATCCAAAGATGTGGTTCTCTGTTTAGGAATGCTAAATGTGGGAAGATCCAGTGCCAAAGCTCTGCCAGCAAACCAATAGAATCCAACGCCGTCGCCATAGACACCAACGTCTACAATGGTCAACAGAAGATCCTGTGCAGAGGGACACATGTGTACCAGCAAGGTCAAGATAACCAGAATGACACCCTAGACCCGGGCCTGGTTCTGCCAGGGACCAAATGTGGGGAGAATGCGGTAGGTTTTTTAGATTTTCCAATATGTTTAAGTCACTTTATATCGTTGAGTGCGAGTGTATAGGAGGACCTCTTCTTATTCATTCATTCACATTTCACTTCATTTCTTTCTAAATAGATCTGTTTCGAAGGGGAATGCCGCGATGCGTCCTTCCTGCAAGCAGATGAATGCAATGCCAAATGTCATGGCCATGGGGTACATTCATATTGCTTATTTTTTTTATTGCTCATTAGCTTTACGCATGCATGTCTATTGCAGAGCTGCTGTCCCAGAGTATTTACGATTGTCATTTCCTCCTATGATATCATAAATGCTTTCAATAACAGTCAATGAAAAAATCCCTAATTATTTTTGGATGTGGTAAACTAAAGCAGACTTCAATGGTGTGATAATTTCCACTGAATGCATTCACTCTTAAGTGTGACTTTATAAGGCAATGTATTATTTTACAATACTGAATGAATATCTGTATAGCGTTTAAAGAAATATGGCAGCATCCGTATGTGACAAAAGAAGTATGTCCGAATTAAAATTCAGGTTTTTATTTTTAGATAAGCTTTTTTTATGTGTGTTTCCCTGCAGCTTTGCAATAATAACCACAACTGTCATTGTAAGTCGGGTTGGGGACCCCCATTTTGTGAGATGGCGGGTTCAGGAGGCAGTTTGGACAGTGGGCCTGTGATCGCGCACAGTACGTCAACAACACACACCTAATAAACTAAATATTTCATCTAATGTTATCTGTGATACGTTCTGTTTTATATGTCCTTTTGATGTTTTTATGTTCTTGTCTTATCTTGTGCAGGCAGCCTTTCCCTTGTACTGGTTCTCCTTACTCTTTTTTGTCTTCTGGTATCGGCTATCCTTGGCGTCTGTTGGTGCCGTTGCAAACAGAAGCTCCTCCCCACCAAAGGCGCCGCCCCTCCTGCTACTCAAACATGCATCAAGTAACTGCTAAATGCAAACAGTGATCTTCATCTTTTAGGTTGTTTGTGTGTTAGAAATTTAGTCATTTCTCTTTTCGTCAGTGTTCCAGAGACCCCTGAGACTAAAAGTCACACGACAGGTCACGCCAACCCAGTGTTCCAGCCAAAGAAACCTCATGCTGATGAACAGGTGTAAAGTTGTTTTGTTGTCAGCGTGTGTTCGCAGTGTGTCCATCCAATAGCGCGGTTCTGTGCATCTCTGGGTTTAGTTGAATGTTTTCTGAACATCACAAAAACACATGGAACCTAAACCCATCCATAGTATGGTTAACCAAAAGTAAAAATATAAAAAAAATAGTTTTCGTTAATTGAAATAAAGCTGAAATAAAATATATTAAAAACTTAAATGAAATTGAAATAGATTGAAATATTAAAAAATATTGATAATAATAAAACAAAATCTAATAAAAATGACAAAAATTAAAATAATTAAAATAAAAATTACTACAAACTGAATATTATTTATAGAATTTATTTAGTTTATTCAAAATATTAATAAATAGTATAATCAATATTGTTTATATTATAACAACTTAGCACTGATCCATGTGTGTTTTTAAATCCAATTAAAATCAGATTTTTAGGAATGCGCTTCAGTCTGAACAGTCAAGTTTGATTTAAATTTGTTTTTTTTCTGTAATTTTGGACACAATGGAAATTAATAACATGTATATGCTTAAATGTTTTAAAAAAAAATCAATTTCTGGAGTTAAACATTGACCCTTAATAAAAATGTTCATTGACATCGGCGGAATTTCAAAACCATAGAAAATTACAATGAGTGCAATTGTGGAAAATAACTGATTTTGACAGAAGATGTATATAAACATCAGTTTTTCCTTCTTCAGACATGTCCTCAGGCGAGTCCTACTGGTCCATCGAGATCTAGACATTCTATCATTCGGCCCACTGTGAAACCACCTCCAATCCCAGCCTACACTCCCCACAAGCAGAGTCTACAGCATTCAGAGCCATCCCAGCCGTCTCCATCAGGACCCCCCAAAACAAGACCGCTACCACCCAACCGACCCCCTCCACCCCGTCCCATGACCAAACCCTCCCAGACTGCAGAGGTGAGTGTCTTCCTCTCTTGATGTGTGTCTCCTGAGCAAACGCAGGTCTAATCCAGGGCTTGACATTATTTTCAGCATTGGTGTGTAACACAGTCACTCATACTAGCCACATTTACCTGAAATAAAAAACAATAAGTGCAATGTAGTGTTGTCAAAAACATTGATTTTTCGATACATATCGATACTAAAATATCTGAAATGCTTAATTTCCACAGAATAAACATAAGACACCAACCGCGCTTTTCTCGCTAATATAGTTGATGTTACTGGGCTTGAATGAATTTTTTGCTGCACATTGCATTTAAACAGTCAAATACGCACAAAATAACATCACACCGCTGGTCTTGCTGACTATTCATATACCTCAAATTAGGTGATACTATTAAAAAAATCTATATGGCAGATTCCCCCATGGTATCGATGTCAAAATTGTGGCCAGTGAAAATGCTGAGTGGCTAGTAACTTTAGAAAACCACTAGCCACAATGGCTGGTGAGAAAAGTCCTGGTCTAGTCTACTCAAGATCAGATAAATAACTGTGTACTGTTTACTGACTTTGACTGCAGATTATAAAATATTTGCTGTGTTTCATCCAGATGCTGCCTAAGAATTGCCTGCCAGTGGCAGCAGACATGTTGCAGAAAGGGAAATCCAATCTGAAGCCCCCTACTGGCCACTTCCAAAATGTCAGGTAATCAGAAGGAGGAAGTTTTATGTAACATTGCAGCATTAATAATAATTTTCAAGTCATGATTAATAACTTTTCAGTCACATGACAGGTGCGCTCAATGGTTAATCTTGTTGTTTATAATGGTTTTCTATGTAAAACGCTTGAGAAACTGCACACTGTGTTTGTATCCTGGGAGCCTGTTTATATGTATCAGTAATAAGGTGTTGGCTATATTGAATCTGGTCTTTTAATATCATGGTTTTACTACTAAAAAAACAGGTGGGAGCTACTAAAAGGATATGACGTCACATGAAAACTATATATTAGAGAATAATACTTTATATGATTGTGTTTTAGGTTCCAAAGGGAAGTTTCTGGAAAGAGCTGAGTTGTAGTGAAGCCCTATACAACGATCAGCTCTGCACCTTTAAGATGTCCTTAAGAGTGACCAATGAAACTGCCTCACTCAAAGTGATGTCTGCCTTATTGACTTGAACACAGAGTTGAGGATACCTTCTAACTTCAGTGTTTTTCAGGGGGTGTAGTTCCACTTCTCCTGTGCCATGTGTTACACTTAGACCTCAGAGAAAAGTCATAACAAAAAACTATGAAGTATGCCATTATAATTCAACAAGAGCATGGGACATCTGAAAGAATACTTTGCAACAAGAATATGAAATGTAGATTTTTGCACGCATTCGTAACATTGCATATTATATACATAGAGTGACCTGGAGCAAATGAGTTTCATCTGTTGCTTTGTCATAGATTTGTCTAGTTGTGAACTAACTTGCACTGTCAGTACAATTTAGTTTAGTACTATGGTTAATCTGTACTCAGGAAACAACTCTGGAAAGGAAAAAAAAAAAACAAGATTGTTTTCATAGCAATAATAGTTCAGAAACTCATATGAATAATATAGCACTGGGCTCTTTTTAGGTTAAATCCTGTGTAGTCATACACACTATTTATAGTATGTACTGTATATACAAGTAAAAATAACCTGTCTTAAAGAATGTTTGTGATGATGCTGGATAAGAAGGACTTCAAATTAAATATGGTGCTTTGATTTTGAATTCTTAAATGAGAGAAAAAAATTGTTCTACCTTTGTAGATAACGCTTGATTATATGTACTATTTAATAAGGGCATTAACCCAGGGAATGTATTTAGGTTTAATTAACCTATATAAACATGTAAATGTGTATCTTAAGGTTTTTTTTGGTCAGTCATTTGGGAAGAAAATCTCTGGACAATTAATTATAATTTCTCCTAACATGCTTAATGTTTTGGAAAACTATGACCAATATACTGGATATCTGTTAGTTTTTTTGTGTTGTTGGTAAACTGTTATTTATTCATAGTGTTAAGATTTCAAATGCAATGCCTTAATATTTTTTTTACATGAATTTTATTATATTGATAATAATGTTTATTATTGAAATGATTATGTATTGTGGTGGATGTAAATATTTGATATTGCAGATTGCATAGGAAGTCAGAAAAAGTCACTGTAATTTTATTTCCCTTATTTTTCCATTATTATATCCCTTATTCTTTCATAAATATAAAAAAGTTGCCCTTTATGCAATGCAGTGCCTTCCATGTGATGTCAGAAATAAATTTCCATCAATTATTCTTCTTATTATTTTTGTTATTATTACTTATTCAACTGGACAATACATATTCCTCATTGTAATGTAGACAAAGGCAAATACATCTCTCTCTCTCTCTCTCTCTCACACACACACACACACACACACACATTGTGTTTTCGTGTTTTATGGGGTTTATTGACATTAAACAGTTAAACATACTATGTTAAAAAATTCAGGTTACTTTGTAGGGCCATTTGTAACACACGTTATATGAGCTGATATGAGCTCGGTAACGGTTCATTACAACAGTATGGAAGTTTGTTTCCACCACGGAATAAAAAATGCAGCAGGTAATTGAGACTCACTCTGCCTCAGTCAGAACTAAAGTCAGAATTGTGAGATTATATTTCCATAGACAGTAAAAGAAAAATATATTTCCCGCCAGTGCAGGAAAAAAGAAGTCACAATTGTGAGAGAGAAAAAAAGTCACTTTTAGCCTACTTTTTTATTTTTATTTACTTGGCAAGTCACGTTAAATATAAACTGGGCTGTGTTGAAGCCTTAGAAAAAAAGAAATCATATCATCAAACTGCAGTCAAACATCAAACAGTTGTTGCGATTTCATTGGGCTGTGCTGGAGGTGTATCTGAGTCAACGCCCTCATCAAGAGCCTGCAGGGGACTTTTATTCTGAAACATTGAACTTCCTGTCCTTCATTTTGGTTGTACTCGTTGTTCTTTGGTGCGCTATTTAAAAATCCTTTTTAACGACGTTTTTTCGGTGTTATCTCGATTTCATCAGCATATCAACAACAAATATTTAATTTCATAACCATGGACCAAATGGAAGACCCCGCTGGATCAGATAATAAACGAGCTATAGAGCGGAAAAGGTGGGTTCTATGTTGTAAACAACGGCCTGTTTACCAGCGCTCGGAAACTGAAGCGACTAGTGTTATACAACAATTTAAACTCTACATAAACGAGATTAAATTCAGTATGTCACTGATATAAATTCAAGAGAGCTGGATTAACGTCACTATATGATATGTATTGTTGCTATCAGCTGTTTAATGCTAATTTACAGTTGAGCTATTGTGAACAGTTAACTGGCGTAAGTACAGCACATCATTTGAGGTCTTCAATATTTATTAGTAATGTTACTGTTGTTTATTAATAAGATATGTGGGTGGTCATGGTTTACTGTCTGTTAAAAGTTTCTGTTCAGTTCTGATTTATTTTATTAGGTAACGTTTATGTTGTGTTATTACTAGATGATTAGACGTATCAGGTTGTTTTGCAATGCTGCTGCTATTTATAGCACTATAATAATACACTTGCAATGGGAGTGAACTGCATTTTTATGACGCACCTCTGGTTACATATTAAACAGTTATTTTCTTTATGTTTACAGGAGTTGAAGATGCTAAGCGAGGACTTCAGAGAGGACAAGCTTTCAACATCAGCACCGTCCAACACTTTTTCCCTCCGCCCATACCCTAAACATCACGCACAGGTGGAAACAGTTTCACAGACATGTTTGTGGTTTATAAAATGTTTAAATAAATAATTGGATTTGTAAAGTACAACTGATTTATCTTTTTTTTTTTTCTCCTGACAGGCGCTGGTTTAGCCAGAGTCCCTCACCCCTAATACTGTCTGACTCCAGCAGTCTGATCACAAGCATTTCGATGGGTGGTAATGAAGGAGGAGGACGGGGAGGAGAGCGATGGAGCTTCTTCGGAGTGCGGCCCATCGTGCAGAAATCCCCCACTGACCCAGGATCAGAAACCAACACTCCTGGCAAGAACCTGTTATATGGCTCTGTTATTCTAGCTTTAAAGAGGCCTAATTATAACCTCAGATTTGTTTGTTTTTCCTTTATGCTAAATGTGAAAATATCGAGCATGGATTTTGTGACCTAATTTTCAGGAATTTACAAGAGGAGCAGTGTGTGACAAATGCTTTTTTATGTTAAGTTGTGCTAAGTTATGTTTATGGTCTTCATTGGCTGCCTGCGAACCACAGAAGAAACCGAATCCTTTATCCAACCTTTTCAGACACTGTGAGAAAAGAAAAAATGGGTGTTTTTTGATATTGGATGCATGTAAACCTATCGTAGGAGATCTTTAGAACAAAATTAGGAACCTTTAATATAATATAGCATAATATGGGCACTTTAAATATTTTGTTTCTGTGACTACAGGGGGAGTCACACTGCAGTCGTACTTCGGGATTCAGAAGTCCAATACAATGGATGCCATAAAGACCAAGATAAATCTCACTGTTGAAGATCCTGCCAAATTCAATTCTCCCAAGATCGAGATGATGAGCGGCGAGGACGGAAAGAAAACATCCTGTCACAGATTGAGACACCGAGACATGAACATTCTCACTCCCTCCGGCTTCTGATCTCCACGAGTCTTCAACTCTCTTAAGCTTCCTCGCCTTTTATATAAACGTTACAGCACAAATTGACAGATCTGTCACTTGTCATTTTATGGCCTCTTGTGAATAACGATAACCACACACAAACGTATCCGTTTCCCTATATCACTTGAATAGAATTTCCCTTTAAATTAGATAAGAGACAAAATCTCTTACGTTAGTGCCAAGTATCACGGATAGTTGCTTTTTATTTGCATTCCCCGCCAAAATTGGGAAAAAAAAAAAAACGTTTTTTTTTTTATAAGTGTGTGCTATAACAGTTTGCTTTTGATTGTTATGGTTTAAATTGACCACATTGGAATTGCAGTGAAAATATGCATAATTACCTAAATGCTTCTGTGTTTTTAGGAATGAGATGCATTCAATTCATGAGTATATCTGAATTTTGTGGACCATTTTGAAAAGCTCATTTGTATGTTTAACCCGTTTCAACATAATTTTCCATTAGATAGGTGGATTTCATCAGTGACAGCTGTACGTTGTAATTAAGAAGCACACCGATGGCATCTGTTCATTGCCACTACATAACATGCAATCTATAAGTCAGGTTTGACAAAACAGTCAGGTATATCTCTACATAGTTGAAACATGTTTAAGCGCCATTTTTGTGACTTAACTAAACTTTAAGATTTAGTTCAGTTTATTAATTTATTTTATGAATCACAATGAGATGTTGCTGTGATATTTTGTCACGTGTGGTGCCCCGTGTGCAATAAGCTACAGCATTGTTTATACCAGCATGCTGAAAGCACCTCATTCCTATCACTGGGTTTCACATTGTTTTGCTTTTTCTTTCTGTATCGCACACTACAGCCGAGTACTGGTTTGGTGTATATGCTGAAGCTGGAATCGTTTCACTGTTGCTGTTTTGTATATTTGTAGTGGAAATGCTTTGGCTTTACAATATTCCACTCTGCTCAACTTTACTTGTTGTAGTTTGTTTTTTTTCATAGTGCTGGAATCTTCAATTTTGTGAGACCGAAGTGGCTTTTGCATCTCAGGCCAAACCGTCTAACGCCAGTCACGTGTTGTGTATCACATCTGTTCATCATGCTCAGTGTGAGTATTTGATTCCTACAATAAAACATCGCTGTCAAGCACAATGAACAATTCTGATTGAGATATTTGATTTATTTTCCAATGAAAGAAACACATGATTTCATGTGATGCTACTAAAATAAGCAAAGTTTCTGCAATTCTTTGGCATTTAAAGTCAACATGAACTTGCACCCTTATGTGACATATTTCCAAGTGTAAAGGAATATTCATGCAATCATGAAAAAAGAAGGATGTGGTTTCATACACCAGGAATTGATTGGACCGAGAGCAGAATGTGGATTGTGGAGAACTGTTGAGACGCCACCAGCACCCGGCTTTTTGACCAAGACCAAGGTCAGAGGACAGAAAAGTTAAGATTACTAGTATCAAACTTTAATTTCTATTTTATAAAACATCTTCAAAAGCAAATGTAATGCATGTAATGGCTGTCAGGCAGCTGGTAAGGTTGTTTTCCTTACCCAACAACATCAACTGTTAAATAAAAATACTATTTCAGCAGCAAAATCTTCCAATACCTTCAAAATTAAACATTCTTTGCGTACAAAAAAAAAAACTAGAAACCAAAACCATAATAAAATAATCTCAAAAAGTTTCTGAATTGTCGCTATAATACTATTGGTCAAACAAGTTGTAGTTTTTTACAGTTATGTAAATCACAATATAGTTACTCATTTAGTCAGCCAATTGACACCATCCGTCATCTGTAACATGAGTTAATGCATACAAGATCCTTTATATGAACTTACCACTGATTATTTGATTATTAACAATAAATATTCGAGAAAGCTTATTAATGGTTGTAAAATCCCGAAAGAGGATAGATACACCATAATGGAAATGTATGCTGAACATGCTTAAAAACGTCTTTAAAAACATCTCGTCTGGATGTCTTTGTGTTAAAAAACCAAAGAAACGAAATAAGATTGATAAAATGGAATCTCTAATGTTTTCTTTGCTTCGTGATATGAAAGATAATAAGGCAATACTTTGTCAAAGTCCTCAAAAAACGCCAGTTTTGCCCTCTTCAAAAAGCATACCGATATATACCATAAATTACTATGAACAATACTATGGAATATGTATCAAAGATCATGACGTTAAAAAACAATGGCAGGTAGTTACAGTAAAAATACAAAGCAAATGTGAGCAACAAAACATAGATGCAGTAGTATTAAAGAAAAACAAAAATCAGGTACAATATAATACACTGTTCTCGCTCACTATGAAGCTGTGCTGATTTAAAACAGATGTAGTATTTATTTTAATGAAAATGATTTTTGCATTAATATTTAATTGCTCACCATCCAAAAAGTTAGTCTTTGGGCGTCAATTCCTGATGCTTTGTACTACAAAAATAAAACCAAGCATAAAAGAGTAACACATAAGAATGAAATTGTTATAAATTACTGCTCATTACAATTCTCAAAATAACGTTCTGTTCTGTGTCACCTCCATGCCAACGCCTCTTATTTCAGGCTGCTGTTACTGTCCTATGGAGCTACTGCATCCATGAGGCCAATCCCTGATCTCTAATCATCTTCAAGAGCTCAATTATGATCCTCCATGAAAAATATTGACCATAGCGAGGGCTGCTTGCACCCTCATTCGACCTGCACATTGAGGACAGTCAATATTAACCAATATTATTGTGATACCGTCACTTGAGGGACCGTAAAGTCATTGAAACTGCTCGGGTTCTTGAAGAACTTCAAGGCTGGGAGAGACGTTTCCTCTTGAGTTTCTGAAGCATTCCCTGCTCCTTTAAAAACAGAACGGGATGTGATGCAAAATTCTTGTATCGGCACCAGTTGAGCGGGTCGGTCCAGCATGCTCATGCAAACATTCCCCGAGCTCATTACAGGCAGCTGATGGTGAAAAATGCTGTCATCCAGGAATTCAAAAAAGTATATATAACACAAACAATGCAAAAGCATCCACTATTTGGTAAAAAAAAAAAAAAGTTAGAAAAAATAACACTGATGAGTGTCCATCGAAGTCTCTTGTCTTTATAAAATGCAAAAATATTTAAAAAGTGAAAAAGCTGTATGAAATTCCAATATATATCACATCAATATGTACAGACGACATGCCTCAGGTTACACATCACTGCAAAAGAACAACAAACAAACAAACGATATTAGTCATGAGCAAAACCAAAAGAATCCAAATTAACAATCTGACAATGCAATTTATGTATGTGTACTAAACACACTGCAGTCAGGTCATTTTAAATAGGCAGTTGTTAATGTTAAAGTCACACACATGAACTATACAGATACTGTTATGGTCTATACAAGTCTTATAATGCATTATTTTTTTACTTTTTACTGACCTTGTGCCAGCAACCTGGTATTGGAAGTCCATCAGGACCCTTGAAAAAAATTAAAAAATTAGTGTAAGAGCAGATAATTAATTTTCAATTGCAATTTTATTGAATTGTAGATTTATATTAGGGCTGTCAATCAATTAATTACATCCAAAATTAAAGTTTGTGTTTACATTATATATGTGAGTGCACTGTGTATAATTATTATTATATATATATATATATATATATATATATATATATACACACACATGCTTGTGTATATTTAAGAAATATTTTCATGAATATACTGTGTATAGATTTATATATAATTTATATTATATATAAATATATATATTTTATATATAAATAATATTTTTTTCGTAAATATACATGCATGTGTGTGTATTTATATATATATACACACAAAATAATTATACACAGTGCACCCACATATATTAAAACGTAAACATAAACTTTTATTTTGGATGTGATTAATCGCGATTAATCGTTTGACAGCCCAAATTTATTTATTAAATATTTATCATATATATATATATATATATATATATATATATATATATATAGTCATTTAAATTGGTATTATTGCCTGCAAACATACACTGCACACAAAATTCTAGTAGTTTTTGATCAAAAAAATATATGCATACATTTTTATTCTATACTAAATTTTTACATACATGCTTGCAAAACCCATCACAATAATGCTTAGGTGTTATGAAGTAAGTAACTAATTAAATAATATCAGATCATTGCATAATGCTTGATAAGTTACAATGTTTCTTCTGAATCTTCTTTATGCATCAGCTTTGGATTTTATACCCTTAAATACAAAGTTTGGAGTTGGGAAGATTTAAATGTCTTTGAATTGAAATATTATTACATTCTAGAATATATATATAATTTATTCCTGTGATGAAAAGCTGAATATTCAGCATCATTACTCCAGTCTTCAGTGTCACATGATCCTTCAGAAATCATTCTAATAAGCTGATTTGCTACTCAAGAAATATTTCTTTTTATTATCAATGCTGAAAACAGTTGTGCTGCTTAATATTTTTCTGGAAACTGATACTTTTTTTCCAGGATTCTTTGATGAATAGAAATCTTTTGTAGCATTATACATCACTTCACTGTCACTTTTGATCATTGCAGCCTTGCCGAATAAAATGATCAATTTCTTTGATTTGAAAAAAATAAAATAAATCGTTCTGACCCCAAACTTTTGAACCGTTTATGTAGGTGACAGACAGTTTAAAAGGAGTAGTTAAAAAGGAAGTGTCAGAAACAGGGCAGAGAGAGAGAGAGAGCAGGCAGATATACTGTACCAGTGGGCAGGGAGCCTCAGGGGCCGGCTGCCCCATTTCCACCGCCTCTTTTTTACATCCATCACCTCCCTGTCAGCGAGAGCATACATACAGAATATACACTCCCATAATGACTAAAAACAAACACACACACACACTCACTCTGGAGAGCCCAATCAAAGAGAAGCTGAAACGAAACAGCAGTCTATAGAAACACACAGAAGGAAGGCGAGGAAATGTGGAAAAGGGAAAAAAGATGTCTGTGATATGTCTTTGCACCCAGATGGGCACAACATTGTCCTTCCTGACAGAATAACCCGACATGTTTTTCCACCTGATTTTCAGCAGTATGAATCTGTAACGCATCAACACATATAAACATTTCAAAAGTAGCTATAGCACGCACCACGGGACAGGGCTGGTCCAGACCCGGCGGCCCCTGTTCGCCTTTCTTTCCCTTGAGCCCTCTCTTCCCAACAGGACCGCGATCTCCCTGTGAACAGGACCAACCATCGGAATGAATTCAACAAGATCACTTGAAGTAAAGGACTACAGTCAGTACAGTCAGGTACAGTCAGTAAATAAATAAAGCACTGTTTTATTGAACATCTGTGACAGTTTCATTGATTCTCTGAGGCAAATATGATACAGCACCTGCTCTCCTCTCTCCCCACGCTCACCCCTGTCTCCTTTAAGGCCAGGAAAACCCTGCAATACGAAAATATCAAAACTTACATCGAGAGATTCACCAGCCGATAGATAGATAGAATGATCGATATGATGAAAGACAAATAAGCAGATAGATAGATAGATAGATAGATAGATAGATAGATAGATAGATAGATAGATAGATAGATAGATATAGAGATAGATAGATAGATAGATAGATAGATAGATAGATAGATAGATAGATAGATAGATAGATAGATAGATAGATAGATAGATAGATAGATAGAGAGATATAGAGATAGATAGATAGTGCTGCTTACATCTAATCCAGGTTCCCCAGGTTTTCCCTGTGAAAGAAAAAAATATATAATTTAAGGTACATGTGGTACCAAATACAAGTACCTGTCATATTACGTCACTAACATTCATCAAATCAAAAAAAAAAATGTATTTATGAATCACTTTAAAAACCACAAAGTGCAATTAAAATAAATTAATAAAATATTACAGAGAAGGAGCTGAAAGGAATAACAAAGTTAACACAAATACATTTGTTCATTTCAAAAAGTGATTAGTTGTTTACCTTTTCACCCTTTGTCCCGGGTAGACCAACTAATCCTGTTGCTCCCGGGGGCCCTTGAGGACCCTGAAGGCCCTATAAAACATGACCATCGGATATGTTATAGCTTACAGATATTATAAACATAAATAACTTCATAAGAGAGTAAATAAAAGTCGGCACACTGCTGCTTCCAAGGAATCAATTTATTGGACTGTACAACGTTTTGGATGTGCGCAAACTACTACCATGGACAACTTCATACTCATAACATCCACAGGCCATTCGTACATCTATGTGAATATGGCTTTTGCTCTTAAATCCAGGACTAGTGCATTATGGGATTAGATGATCTCACTTGTATTCCTGAAGCACCGTTTTCTCCCTTTTCTCCTTTAATACTCTCTCCTGGATCACCCTGCGAGAGATTCAAAACAGAGTTTAAGACTTCACTGGATATCTCCAGATATTTATTATGGAGTTCAAAGTAGTATGATGCGTTTCATGCGTTTCAAAGTAAAGAATTGGATAAATCTCTCAATTTAGGAATCCATGAATGATTTTGTTTTTAGTACAAAAATAAAATGAAAACAAACACCTACTTTGGTGCCTGGCATGCCACGATGACCCTAAAACACACATAATAATGGTCACAAACTTTGAATCATGTTAATATATCACTCTTAAAAACATGATCTTGCAGTTAATAACGGTCACAAACTTTGAATCATGCTAATATATCACTCTTAAAAACATGATCTTGCAGTTTGCATTGAAACTCCATCAAAGCAACAAAACAAAAAAGAGAGAGAGAACATATTGTTAGACTAACATATTGTTAATTCAGAAAAACAGAGCAAAAACTTTTTTCCATGAAAAATGATCTCGTAATTCTGAGATAATTAACTTGTTAATTCAGAAAAACAGAGTAGATTTTGTTTCCTCAAGTGAATGCAATACACTTCCGTAGTTACATGATGCAACACAAGACATGATACATCAAAATGACTCATTCATTGCATTGTATGGCAGTCACTTCTGTTCTCAGATGTCATCAAATTAACTGAAAGTAAAATATCCAATAAGTCTAAAATGTGTCTCACCATGTATCCAGGTTGTCCAGGTGGACCTGGAGGCCCTGGTGGTCCCGGCTGTGAAATCATCTGAACCTGTAGATAGTCATTAAAAACAAAGCTGACGATGACTGCACTCCTGACAATATGAACAAGTCAATAAATGCAGGAGCAGTTGTACTAACCAGATTGTCTTCTAGAATAGAGTCTCCTTTCTCTCCTTTCTGCCCATCCACTCCCTATAACACATTTGATTAATATAAACAATATGATAAAACAAATTAATGAGAATATTTAGAAGGAGAAAATGAAAAATGAATACATACAGAGGGTCCAGACAGGCCCATTTCTCCTTTCTCCCCCCTCTCTCCAAGTTCACCAGGCTCTCCAGTGTCTCCCTTCTCACCCTGGTGATCAAATGAGTCCAAATATTGATGTGTAATTCATTTGCATGAACCTCAGAGATCTAAATTAGTCATTAGCAAAAAGTTAAAAAAAAGTTAACCGTGGGATAAAAAAATTGACGCTGTTAAAGCAACACTTTTTTTAACCTTTATAATATCTTACAAAAACCCATTGAGATGATACATCAACTTACAATAGGTTGAATGACACGTCTTCCGTAGCCTGAAGGTGTCTGTATCGCTTTTACAAGCACTTTGTAACTTCAGGTTTCAGGTAGGAACCCGTCCCAAGCACAAAAAGAACTACAAAATTCGACCGCTTTACGGCATACGTCACTTCCCCCACCACCCACAACTTCCTCAGATTCTGACGTTTAGTGCTCAACCCGCTCAACTCGCGTTTGATTGCCGTCTGTATGTTTTCGTCATGGCCGAACAACAGCTACAAGGAAGAAGGGAACGGTTTTATCAGAGGAAATTAAAAAAAGAAAAGGGGAGAGTGACAAATTAAAAGCCAGGACGACGATTAACTTGGTCCAGCTTTCACTTCGCTCGCTGGCGGGAGCTAACGGAGCTAACGGAGGAGGAGGGTGCTCGACCGATGCTGACGCCTGACTGAACACAAATGCCGTTTCCAAGGTAACGCAGATAAATTATTTTCTGGTATTCAGGTGTTCTGTCCATTTTTGCCATTTTTGCTTCCTTGTCGAAAAATGCTACCGTAGCGCGAATTGATGACAGAATTCCGATTAAAGTCGTATGAAATACAATTATAATACAATTCTAAGTTATGAGAAGCTACTGTATACTGTAGACGACTATTTTTACTTTTAAAACGGTGTGAAAAATCATAAAATATTCATCGTTGACTTGTCAAAGTACACCTTTCCTCATAGTAACTGAAAATTTCAGTTATTCCTTTTCAGCTGGCTGACCGTACAAATATTCATATGGTAATGGTAGTAAGCATTTTTTTAAAGGGAAATTATATATTATAACGGGAAAATGTACCTAATTTGTAAAAAAATAAAAAAATATATATCTGATATTTTGGTGACAGCCGATGGTGTTATGAGTTTAATAAAATGCCCACAGCCCAGTGTTCATTTCTACACACAAACACAGCCCGCCTCAGTGCAGGGCTTGCACTAATAAAATCGACTCATGTCAAATGTAACGTTAACGTGAACGTGCCCACGACTCAGTAGTACCCACAAACACACCACATGTCCCATGGTTTCTGTAAAAATAAAACAACACGCATACAGTCAGCTCAGGCCAACGGTGTTTTCAGTGCAGCGAATGTGAGGCTGAGCGGTTGACTGTTTGTTGACTTCTAATTTGGCACAGTGCTGCGGAGCTTGTGGTCTCTAGGGACGCTAGACATGAAATTTACAGGTCGAGCACTATCTAGTGGCCAAAAGTTCCAAAGTGTTGCTGGGGTTTGCGCTAATGCCATTAATAACACGTTTAACTGACAGCCCTAATATTTTAAGAACTGATATTCTTCTAAATTGGTTGAACGAATTATCACCTTTTCGCCATCAACTCCAGCAGGCCCAGGCAAGCCGAGTTCACCCTGTTTGGAAGTATGAAACATACTGAGAGAAGAACCGAATTGATATTTCTCATTATGTATTAATTAGTTCAAACTCAGTGACTTACATCGTCTCTGACAATCACACGTTCCAACCGAGCCACTCGTTAAGAGTTAAACACTGTGGAAATTGATAAAAATGTGAATGAAATTCACCTTTGGACCTTCTTTTCCTGGTGGTCCCGGGGGTCCAGGAGGGCCAGGTGGTCCCTATTTGGGAAGCAAACGGAAAAGACAGAATTAAAGCTTGTAAAATGGTCTTTTTGGAATACCCACTTTTGCATTTTGAAAACCATAAACCTCCGATAGACCTCATTTTACGACTGCTATAAAACAGGGAAATGTTTTTCTAATAAAACTCTTAATGTGTAATCAACCCTGTGGGATCTGAAACTTTTGGAGTATGAAAACAACATCCCTTAACAATGTTGATGGCATTCTTTGAAGGAAATATTGCTATTCCATAATTATTGGCTGATCTTTTAAATTTCCTTGACACCATATTTCAATGTATCAGTACAATGAGCTGGCAAGGTTTGTGGTCCGATAAACATTTCAGACTGATTACTGTTGAAAGAGATGACCACAAAGCCTTGCAAATGTCAAAAATAACAAATTTCCTAATTTTTCCTCCCATTTCCCAATTGCTATGTGACAAAACACAGACTTTCAAAGAAGGGCATCATCCAGAACATTTAAACAGACATTATAATGAATGTAACCACAAGAAGCATTCATTAAACAAACCCATATACACGTTCTCAGAACAAGAATATGCACGACAACATTTGCTACTAATTGCATCTAATTTCTCAAATCTGTCTTGGTATATTCCATGAAGCATAGCCAAGTAACGTAAAATTATTTAAACAATTATTTTAAATGTAATTTTGTCAGTCATGTTTACTTCACTTTCTTACAACAAAATGTTGCATGCACGCTACAGGCTTCGATAATAATAATATTAGTTATGATATTTAATACAAAAAAACAACATTTAATTTGGCAACTGCACAAAAAATTTATTATGAAGTGTTTTATATTCACACACAGATATAGTGAGTATTTGTTAAGGATTAGGATCAGGCTACATATTTAACAAAAAAAAAAAAAAAGGCAGAACTGGCAACCCATGCTATATTACAGTTACCGAGACACTGATGGTTTTGATGGCCTGCCAGAAAAAAAAAATCAACTAATGTTATCCCACAGATTTCAGAACACATAATGGCATGGTTTTAATACAACCATGAATTTATAGTCATCTGTGGTTAACATAGTTGCATTACAGGAAGTCTAACCAGTAACATCAAATTTACATCAATCCAGATGACCAACTAGCAAAAAATCACAGATTTATAAGTTGTTGAGAAGTTTGTTTTGTTTTTTTTTAGCAATTATCATTAATAAAATCACAACTCACCTGAAAGGCGTCCAAGAGTTTACCATTAAAATCAATGATGTCACCAGATGCTGATGTGCCTTTCTCACCGGTGAGGCCCTGCCGGCATGAAAAAACACGTTACACAACTGACCACACAAATCCGCAAGTATTCTCAGATGTGTTTCTCTGGTTTTGTTTTGTAATTCTAATGTATTAAAAATGGCAACGTCCTCAGTGTACAACATCACCACTGGTATTTACAGTATGACCAACAACAGAGCTGATTTCTTTCTGACATTATGTTTTAATGTTATTTAAAGTACATTATGATAAATACTTTGACTTGATTTATGTTTCATGTGTCAGAACGTCTATTAAGGAAACATTAGCGAGATGTATTTTTATGCTGCCTGGTTTGCACGGTGCATTGTGGGCCTTTTTAAGGAACGAACGTTTCAGTGATCTGGAAGGATTTTGCGATTGAGAAAGCCCTTAATATGGTCAGTGACCCTTGATCAGGGTCTTGACTTAAATGTAAACAACATTGAATGAACACATTTTCATCAGGTTAGATACTGATAATTAATCACTTAAATCCCTTTATCTAAACCTCCCTAACTGCCGGACTTGAGCGTCCTCCATGTCTGTAGTTTATTTTTTAACACTTTTCACTCGAGTTTGTAGTTCTAACCAAACACTCGTCCAACACGCGATAGGTTGTGGGCAATATAATCCATTAGATTGCGGATCGATCTGTACTTCGTATTCTGACCGGATATAGTAGACCATCCGGGTCTCTTTGGAACACCCATTTCAACATACATGGACGATGGACGTATCTATTTCCGAATACTATTTAGGACGGATAGTATGCAAATTGGGATGCAGCATGTGGCTCAGTCTCTACTCTCTACTAGTTCCCAGTTAGTTTCCTTGATTGTTAATCAGTGCCATGTATTTAGCCTTGTGCTTCCTTAGTTCTCCCCAAAGAACCTTTTAGTCAATATTTTGTGCTTTTTTTACTATGAAAAACATTTAAATAAGCCAAATAACTTTTTTCCACTATTAAGAACCTTTTGTGCATTGGAAAGTTTCCATGGCTGTTAAAGGTTCTTCATTGAACCATAGATGCCTGCCGTATGATGCATCATTCCTCACCGTTTCGCCCTGGGGTCCTTGTTCTCCAACATCTCCTTTATCTCCCTGAAAAATACAAACCCCAAATCAAACCAACACAATCAATCACACTAATGTTACCCATTTACTGTAAGTCCTGTCTTTGTAGGAATCACTGTAAATAAATATATAAAACAGAAATAGCTTCACCCAGCGCTCACCTTCAAGCCTGGCAGACCATCGGTTCCTCGGTCACCCTGAGGACCTGGCTCTCCCTGCTCGCCCTGCCAAATGTATAAAGAGCATTTAAATTAATGTAGAACAGATCGCAGAGAATGAGATTGCAGCAAAAGATGCAAAAGAACAGAGCAGTCGGATCCATATGAAGTCCATTACACTATGAAATCATTCTTATCACGCTGCTAATGATTAGGTAATAAGAGGCTAAGGTCAAATTGAGCGTATGATCAAACCCAAAGAATATGCTGCATGGGAGGATTGAAAGAAACAAAATGAAAGAGTGCATAACAGAAGATAAATAGGTATTTACACAAATGAATAGGTAAAAACTATTATTTGAAGTCTTATTTATGGACCATAATGGACGAAACAGACCTTGAAAATGTTTTTGGATCATGATTATGAACTTTTCAATTAAGGAGGGATTATTGGGTCAGATTGAAAACTAAACGTCTAAATCAAAGTCTTAATCGAAATCTAAAAGTCTAAGTCGAAAATTAATTTGGTGTTTGGTATTGGGCACTTGGCATTTTGGGGAATTTGGTATTTAGGATTGGGCATTTGGTATTTAGGATTGGGAATTTGGTATTTAGGATTGGGTAATTGAGGATTGAGGAGTGGATGCAAATAAGGAGGCATGGCCAAAATACCAGCTGGGTTTGAAATGGCTGGTGCAGAGGCACCTTATGGACAGCAGAGGGCACTCCCCTCTGGAAAGTTGTCTTCCATTCATATCGTGGCTTCCATATACAGCAAAGCCAGAGCTAGCATCTTCGTTGAGACAGGCGCTGGACATTTTGGACAAAGAAAAGGCTTCCAGTAACGGAGAGGCTTCTTTGCTGTCCATAAGGTGTCTCTGCGCATCAGCCATTTCAAACCCAGCCTCCAGTATTTTGGCCATGCCTCCTTATTTGCATACACTCCTCAATCCTCAAATGCCCAATCCTAAATACTAAATTGCCGGTCCTAAATCCCTAAATGTCCAATCCTAAATCCTAAATGGCTAAATGACTAAATGCCCAATCCTAAATCCCTAAATGCCCAATCCTAAATACCAAATTCATTTTCGACTTAGACTTTCAGTTTTCGACTTTTAATTTCAAATTTAGACTTTTAGTTTTCGTTTAAGACTTTTAGTTTTCAACCTGACCCAATAATCCCTCCATATTCAATATTCTGATGTCAAAAAAACAAAAAATTGACCTTTAACCCTGGGGGCCCCTGTGGTCCTGGGTAACCCTGATCACCAACTTCACCCTGTAAAACAGTTAGGAACATGTCCAAAAATGCAATGATGAAGACACAAACACTTAATATCATATGTTACCGCTTTCAAAATGTGTCAACACCACTGATCTATGTGAATGAGTGGTCAAACTGACAGCGGGCATCATTGACTTACAGCCAAAACATCGACCTATCAGTTGCACACAAATAGTTTTAAGATATATGTATGTACATTAATTGATACTTTGAACATCTGTAATATTTATAAATTGTTAAGATGGGTGTGTCTTCTGCACACTCCCGACACAGTAAACTGAACTAATGCAAAATAGATTCCTTTATGTACATAATTATGCAGGAAATATTAGGCATGAATATTTATCTTGAATTATTAGCAGATATAACACTAACACCGGAGAGAGCCACGATCGGACTGGGTTAAAGTTACTCGGTCAGGAGTAGGCCGTCAATTAACAAAATGCTGAAATATATTTTAAAGTATGTCAGTTAGCCTCCGTTTTGTCTTTAATCATTTTATTTAATGTTAAAATATATAACAAAGAACTGTCATTATTTCCAAGCTAGGTGTTTTTGTTAATCCTGTCTTCATTTAGTTGTGAATTGAGTCTCTCACTGCTCTATCCCGCCCATCATTTCTCCCCTTGGCTTTAAGATTTTCGGAAAAGAAAAAAAAAAAATCACTCCCCCATCCAAACTTTGTGGATATCGGGTATCAGATTTGCACAATCCATACACACAACGCTTTGGCATGTTTCCCTCGCTCGAAAGTTTGCCAGACCTCCCGTCCCGTGCCTAGTTACGGTTGCTAAACCATGATTGGCCAGTGTCGGTTTTCGGGCGTGGCTTAGCGAAGGGTCAATTACATCAATAAGATGCATTTAGAACATTTTCTAATTAGAAAAGTTATAGTCAAAATGAAAAGCAAGTTTTACCGTATTTACTTTCTTAATATCTTATGGTCTTATTGGGAACACTGCATAATTTCACAAGATTCAGAAGAAAGATCTTGGTCTTGGTACTAATGTTTCAATGTAAAAGCTTGCTTCAGCTCTGAAACAACTTTTCTTTTCGGCTGACATCATCCTCCCCTCCAGCCACATATGAAGGCCACTTTTCAATTTTCATAGATAAAAAAAAAAAAAATCAAGTTCAGCTCTACATTTTTCTTATTTCCTGTTTCACTTAGAAATAAATCACATTACTGAAGTAAAAGGGTTGCGAACACCATTTCATGCTGACTTTATGTACAACAGGCCCATGAGACTTAAACAAAACGGCTAAGAACATACTCACATGTATGTTTCTCATCTTAGCCTCTCACTCACAAACAAGCACATGTACTAAACTGATATTACACAATAAAAGTCTTTCTAGTGAAACAGGCGGAAAATAATTCAAGACATCATACAGATGTCAGTGCAACCAGACATCAGTGTGTTTAAGGACAGCTAAAGTCAGCTAGCAAAGGACAAAACATGCTGCTCAAATTTATGCAGAGGAAAATTTTTCATAAAATTGAGAAAGCAAGGCATTTACCTAAAAAACAAGAATGGATGAGCACACATATACACACTTACCGGTTTTCCTGGTAAACCTCTTTGTCCCTGCGGAGAGAGAAAATATGTTTCAAAAGAAAGTAACATACAATTATATAATGTAAGCCATGAAGACCATGACCATAATGATCATAAACAGCGCTGTACGCTTACCTCTATTCCATCTTGTCCAGGAGCGCCCTAGAGAGACAGAGAAGTATTTAAGAGTTACTTTAATACACCAAACATTTAAGATGTACCGTCCACAAACTTATAGTCAGTGTTTGATTGATGCCAGAGCTACTTTTTTGAAGGAGACCAGCGCTATAGAACCAAAAGTCATATGTACCGGTCCTAAAGTGCATCATTATTAGATTAAATGGCTTGATCGGGTTAGTGGTATGAGTTTCACATTAAATATCAAGTTAAGTCAAGTCAGATTTATCTGTATAGCGCTTTTCACATGTCGTAAGATATTTATAATATCTTTATATAATCTTAAGCAATCAAGCAGTTGAGATATGCTATACTGTATAATATGCAAGTATACTATATGTATGCAAATAATGTTGAACATTCATATAATTATATACAACTTTATGAAGTGCTGAGTGATAATTTAGTTACATTTTGCGACGAGATATGCCTGGTTTTACATCTCTGGATGGTATACATATTCTTTTTAATGATAAAAAAGATGTTATTTAGTATCAGAAGAGTTTTTGAATGCAATTTATTTAGTAATAGTTCACATGGTCACAAAGTTAATTTTGACGTTTTTTTTTCTTTTTTCTTAAAGAGATAGTTCACCTAAAAATATACATTTTGACAACACTTACTCGCCCTCAAGCTGTTCTAAACCTGTATGAGTTGACAGTCTTCTGTTGACAATTAATTAAACAGTTGACGGTATCTGTTGACTTCCACAGAAGAAAAAAGAAATTGTTATGTCAACGGCAACCATCGACTGGTAAACAACATTCTTTAAAATATCTTCTTTTGCGTTCAGCGGAAGAGAGAATCTCATACGGGTTTGGAACAACTTGAGGGTGAGTCAATGATGACAAAATGTTCATTTTTGTGTGAACTGTCTTTAATATGGGGTCTGTGCAGAGACTGGTGTGTCTGTCATTTAACCACTAGGGGGTAGTGATATAAAGCATTGGTTATTTTGGTTGAACGTTCACCATCAGATTTTGGGCACCAATAGCAAACACTTTCTCATCACTGATAGAAGGTTATCATATGTTTATTCTCCTTTTAAAATCAAAATCAAGGTATGTCTGTCATATACACATAGAAAAAGAGCGTACATAACATGCATCTTATGATGCATGTTAGTATTATGATAAAGACTCCTTATGATGTCAACTACGCAACGTTTTTCATTTTGTAATCGATATTCTTGTCCTCATCCTGGACCTAAATTATCTGCAGAATGATCGAAGACATGGCGCCCATACATACAGTTGCATTCACACAAACAATCATGTCAACTGTAGTAATTTATGTCAAGCAGACTTCAAAGCTGGTATTCAGCCACAACACAGAGAGACATCATTTTCTGTTCCCTGTCAAAAATGAGCAAAACCAGAGGAAGCGCTAGGGAAAATCAGAAGCACTGTGCTGTTCGCTTTCCCTGTCCTTCCTTCAAGCTACGCTTCTTAACAAGGTGGTTTTGCAAGCGAAAAACACAACAATAGAAGATAACTAGCTGGTAAGACGTCAGGGAAACATCTGTGACCAACATGGTGCAGAATTTCATTGATTTCAGCTTTCATAAAATGTTTCTTTGCACCAGAACAGAACATGTCTTCTGATTTCATCCACTGAACCCTAAAAGCTATAATTCTGCCAGAACAGATACATTACACACACATGCACAAGTGTGTTAATATGCATTCACTGTATGCAGTGTTTTTGAGACTCATCAAATGATATCAGAATTGTGTTACTCTAGTGCTTGAAGCGGGGGTAAAATTGGTGTTGGGACTTCACATGTTAATATATACATTAGGTGACTTCATAAACTTAACAGTTTACCTATTTTGACACTTCTAATATATATTTATATAAATGAAGAGTTCAGATGCAAAAGCCTCTAAATGCCATTTGAAATTTTCTTCTAAAATGACCATTTTTATCAAGCTTGTATATTTAAGTTCAGTAATTTCACTTAAATGACAATTAATAGGTAATCTTCATTGCCATTTAAGTGAAATTACTGAACTTAAATATACAAGCTTGATAAAAATTATCATTTTAGAAGAAAATTTCAAATGGCACTTAGAGGCTTTTGCATCTGAACTCTTCAAATATAATCGGACTTCTATACAAATATATACATTACATTTGACATATGACATATTTTTGGATCATTAAAAAGTTATATATATATATATATTTTTTTTTTTATCAAAAATACAGAAGAAAAAATATTTTAAAATAATATTTAATTATTTAAAATTTATTTTCAAATTCAATTAAAAATAAATGTTTTGTTTGAATATATTTTTTTAAATTTAATTTATTCGTTTTATAATTATTACATCCTTGCTGAAAAAAGTATTAATTTCTTATTAAAAATCTTTCTGAACCCAAACTTTGGTCTATATAAACTATAGAGGCAGATGACTCAGAGTAAATGACATCTCTCACATGTTTGCCAAACCCTTAAATGCCATGTAAAATCAAGTAAAATAAGTCTGGTAATTTCAAATGTCAGCTAGACAACCTCTTTATATCTGAATGAATGATTTTTGGCCAGAATAAGCTATAATATTCTACTGATTTAGTGTCGAAAGTCAACATTTTGGCTTGTGAAACTAACAGTAAGAATGATAGGACAGACAGTCTTATAGAGTAGAAACAGAAGAGAATGTGTATGGGCTCTCTCATAATCTGCCGCTGAGCAAGAATAATTCCTGGTATTGTGAAAAGAATTGACAGGCTAGTGTGTTGGTGAGAACCAGCCCAGTTTGAGCTCTGGGATAAGAGTAAATATTCCATGAATGCATCATTATTATGAATCACTCCAACTTCAGATCGAAATAAAATCATTTCAAGTTCACGGTTAGTCCTAAACTACCTTTCTGATAAAACAAAATAAAGGATGAACTTCATGTAAAGGGACCTAAGGCAAGAAATGTTGTGAGAACTGTTCCTGAACCAGGACTTGCGCCATATCCCTTAGATATATGTGGCCGTGTCTTACCCAAACCAGATGAGTCTCGAGCCTTAAAATCTATATTTGGTTTAGCTTTAGCTGAGCCGCAGAGCACTGGCATAGGCTGTGGTTGCTCAAACGCCCCGTCGGGGGAATGATGAACTGGATTTGCCCCCTTCCCCTCTAACCTCTCTCTTCTCTTTCTCTCTCCATCACCTCTTGCTGAACAAAACCCAACTGTGAGATGAGAGGCCAGAGCGGAGCAATGCTAATGCCTTTAACCTCTAAAATACCTGTAACTGTTGTAAACCACAGGCTGCTGTAGTTCAAAAACATCTTCAGATAATAACTCCAATTGTGCAATCAGGGCCCCTGATTTTAAACATCACTGTTTGGTGCCCCCTTGTTAGTTAGTGCCCTACGCCGTCTGTTTAAGCAGCTTGTTCAAATTACTTGAACAGCACAATTTTTGAAAAATTTGTCACAATCTAATTTGATTATGTTCAATCCATTTAAATGTCAAATTGAATTTTACTTAATTTTTTTGTTGGCAGACATGGCACTAAATGAGTCATTTTTTTGTTGACAACATAGGGTGCGTCTCAATCAGCAGGTCGTGAATCAGTGTAGCCTATGGTGTACACAAATTTGGACACTAGTAAGGATACAATATCACTACTAGTGTTTATGAACAGCAGAACTGATATTTTTCACAAAAAATGTTACATTATGATAAATAATTTCAATTGTTACATAGCCTACATTTAAACATGTTACATGTCTAAAGATTCAGTGCACTGCAGGATTCTGCAATTGAGACAGCCTTTAAAATAGCGTTTACATTTACATTTATTCATTTAGCTGACACTTTAATCCAAAGCGACTTACAATTTTTATATATGTCAGAGGTTGCACAAGACACAAAGATGAACCTTTAATGTCCCCAAAGCCGTTTACGCACTAAAACCCCCACAGTCATCATGTTCTCAGGCCAAGTTGGATTTCGATGTGACAAAGTGGTGATATCCAAGTGACTGAGTTGTTTACTTACTTTTTAATTAGTCTTCCCATTAATGCCATCATTGTCTTCATTCAGGCCGATTCGAGAACGCGCACGAAAACAAGGGACATATACTGGATACCAATCATATCCAGTCATAACTGATCATATCAAATCAAAGCGTAATGGAGGCATTGCCTTCTCAAACATGACTTTCCCCCATTCATTCTCAAATACCCCCCCCACCAAACCCACCGCACGCTTTGGGGGGTCTGTTAAAAGTCAATGGGCTCAGGGGAGGCAAGAGAGACGCAGTAAATAGTGTTGCTGTTGGACGTTGTTACTTAATAAAAACAAATGAATTTGACACTTTTTAATGTCACGTTTTTGAGGAGACACTGCCTCCCTTGTCGCCTCCTCCTCGTTTTACCAGCATGTCAAGTGCAGGGATCTGTAATATCATACTTTAAAAACTTGTATCCCTGATGTGCTTTAACCTCGGCAATTTACATTCGATGAGCCCTTTTAAGGTATCGCGGAAGCAAGTAAAAATGATTGAAGCGCCTTACTGTATCTCCTTGTGGGCCGCGGGGGCCGTCCTTCCCAGTGTTTCCTGGCGGCCCTCTAGCACCGGGTGCACCAGGAGGCCCTGGAGGTCCAGGTGGTCCAGCTTGTCCTTGATCACCCTAATGGAAACATACAGATATGTGATATACAGTACAATAAATTTTTCAAGTAAGTCACAGGAAATATATTTCGGGATTTGTTTTGAAAAATTTAATGGAAGAACTATGAAGTTTCAAGTTTCATCAGTGATTTGTTGTAGTATTGTAAGTAATTTAACTTTTCTGAATTCAAGAATCATTATTACACATACAATTTCAGTTTTTAACTTCACGTTTAATTCAATGTGTTACTTGCATTGTAATCATTTGTGAAATTTACAAGCACTTTCTTAGTGAAAACTGTTAATCCTAGAGCAATTTTTTTTAGTGTATAATGGCACAATTTTGTCACTTCAAGGTTTCCGTATACTGTTTAAGTGTATGAATCTCAGGAAGCAATTTATTTATCTATAAATACATATGAATTTAAAATATTTAATGAAAATTAATATTTATCTATTATCAGGACAATTCTTTTGTATTATTTTTATTTTTGCGTTGTGCCATTATTTTGCATTAAATTTCCTCATGCAAAAAATTACTAATATTTTTATGGGTTAAAATATGATACAGATATGTTTTCGTGACATTCGCCCTGAATCAGCCACGTTCACTGAAGCAGCAGCTTGCATGCAACGCTCAGATCCTTCAGACATGGATGAGGTTATTTCATTGTAAATATTGAGACAAACAATAACACAAGCAATCACGCTACATGACATGAGTTAGAAATGAGGAAGACGAAGATCTAGTAAGGGGAGTGTCCGCAGCACATGCCTTGCACACATGCTACCTTCAGCATACGCCTCTGGAAACTGGGCTGATCGGCCGAGATGTAGCCGTGATCGTAACGAGGAAAGACCATCTGTGCGTGTGAGTCCCCCATAGTAAGAGACAGGGCATCCCCAGAAGAACAGACAGGAGGAAAAGACAAAGGAGAAAGTTGAAGAGAAACAACACGAGCATTGAAAAACGAGGGATAGTGTGGAAGCTGAGCAAGATCTCAGGGGCCATGAAGAGAAGACGACCATCCTTGACATGGAGAAGCTTGGAAATGAAGGCTATGGCAGCAGTGAAGGGACAAACCTTAATGAGAATCTGATTACTATGCAGACCTGCATGAGTGCCATGACCCTGCGAGAGGAAGAGGATGAACAGAGGAGCAGAGATACACAGACCAGTCATCAAAAGAGCTTCGAATGAGCATTTCACTGCCACCGGAATGAGAATCAACAAACACCTAGCAGAATTTTTCTCAAATTAGCTTAATGTTCAGACCAATTATTTGGCTGATATTTGGCTTTTTTGAAATGTGTAGTGTCAACAAATGTAGTCCTTTTGGACAATTAAAAACTCCCAACATTGTCAATGGATAACATACTCTGACATTCAAAAGTCTGGGGTTAATACGTTTTCTTTTTAAAAACTGTATACTTTTATTGATATAAAAGTGATAGTAAGACAGATTATTTCTATTTCAAATAAATGCGGTTAAATTATCTTTTGTACTTTCTATTCATCAAGGAATCTTGAAAAAACAATGTTTCCACAAATATATTAAGCCGCACAATAATTTCAACTTTCATAATAATCAGAAATGTTTCTTGAGCAGCAAATCAGCGTATTAGAAAAATTTCTGAAGGATCAGACTGGAGTAACAATGCTGAAAATTCAGCTTTGACATAACAGGAATAAATTACATTTTAAAATATACTGACAATAGGACTGTTTACTGTATCTTTAATTAAATAAATACAACCAAGAGACTTCTTTCAAGAACCTAAAAAATATATAATATTTTTCAATTTAAAATTTGATTTGGTGGAATGGTTCTCATTGGATATGACTGGATCAGTTATTTATGTCATAAAAATAAAAACAATGCTTGCAATTTTGGCTTGTTCTAAAGGCAGACCAAAAAGGACAATGTGTCTGGACTGAGATTCAAATAAAAAAAAAAAAACATATATTGTTGGTCTTGCCACCTCGAAATAAAATAAAACTGGACAAAAACCATGGTTTTATTTTTGCTGTCTTAAATCACATCGGTCTGGACAACATGTGTATGTGTGTTTGTCTCTGTAAACCACATTCATAGGGCTAGATTGTGTTGACCGAAAGCTGCACGAGAAGCACAGCACTTTTTGTCTGCCGCAAGAGATTTTAAATAAGGCCGTACCATTGAGGTGACTACATGTCACTTTCTCTCTCTCTCTGAAAAGTTGAGAATGGAAACAGACAACAAGTCACAAGTGTAAAGATTATTTCATAGCAATTCACCGCCGTGCTAAATTGCGTTGCAGGAAAACAGGTACATGGCTAAGAATGAAAGTTAGCTTCAGAAATCTGAGAAGGCTTTCAAAAGAGAAAACAGAGCATCATAGAGAGAAAGTGAGCGAGTGACACAGCTTGTTGATGCCAGCGTGAGCATGAGGGTTGAGTTAGCAGGGATGTGGTGACTCGAGGGATGGTTGAGGTTTCCCACACTGCTGCTTTACTCAGCACTACACACACGCTCAGCTAACTAAGCTCCCCATTGACTTCTATTGTCCCTATGCTATATAAATTACACTAATTATATTTACTACAGACTAACCCCAATCCTAAAATAAAACTTGGGGCAATTTTAGAAGAGAATAAAGACATTATTTACTCTGTATTTTTCCTTTTCAGGGAGAGCTTCCCAAAAGGGAGGATTGTTGAGCTTTAGCTGAAGTCTGGAGATATTGTTTTTATTGTTTTTGTGCTCTAAAACATGCCATCTATCTCAGACACATACACAGATTCACACACAGCACACTCTTTGGGGAATCAAAATATCAATAAACTCCTATTTACACACACTAATATTATCATAATATAATAGCAAAAAAACATACCCAAAATCGTTTAATTTAAATAAATACTTATTAAAGTCACTATTGTTTGAAACCTGAAAGTACATTATCCATTGACAATGAGGACAATTTTAGAACACACTATGATAAAATCACTAAAATCAACACTTAAAAAACCTCAAAAAGTGACAATTTCATGTCAGGGGACCTTTAAGTTGCCCATCTCGTAAATCCACATGCACATCCAAGTAATGCCACTTCTTTGGATGTGCGTGAGAAAAAGAATAAAGAAAGATGAAGAAAATATGAGAAAGAGAGAATATTGACTATAGTAAATTAATTTAGCCTTCTGTCACACACAATTCAGCCCTTCAATCCTGGACTGGTTTATGATGCATCATTAATTTTCATAAATGTGATTAACATCCAGTCAGGAATCTCCTGCATTACTCAGAGGCTCACTCTGATTATCTGATTGTAAGGGATAATATGAATATATAGGCTGTAGATCTATTCAAAGTGACAGAAATATGCATGTACTACTGACCCTTGGCCCAGTGTCTCCTTGGTCACCCTGAAACACACAAAGACAAGACATACAATTAGCGACACAGCACTATATAAACTACAGTAAAGATGTTTCTATACTCCGAAATAGAAATTGTGTGGATGGTTGCTAAGGTGTTGTGAGTGTGTTTTGTGGCAGACAGTGGCTGTTCTTTTGTGGAAGCAATAATAAGCTACTTTTGTTTTAGATGTAAGAGAAACTTACTCATTTAAACACCCTCATTCATAATATAAACTGGCTTACTGTGAGTATAGTAAACCATCTGTTTAATAACAAAAGAGCAGATAAATTAAATCAGGGCAGAGAAAGAACATAACTCTTTACTAATTACTATAAATGAGAAACACTGATCTAGGCGAAAAAGCATCCTAAGGCTCCATGTTTGTGTTTTGTTGTGGGTTTTTTAATTATTATTTTTTTACTGCAATCAGGAAAATACTTCAAGGCGGTCTTCATTTACTAAAGGTTTCTTGTTACTCTAATTTGATGCCTGACATAGTCTACATCCCCTCCAAAACATGTGTTTGAAGACAAAAGCCAATGCAAATGAAATCTGCGAGTTGTTTTACAAATCAGAAAACATCTGCTCGCTGGGAAGCTGAGATCGGAAACACAACGAAACCGTCCTGTGGCACACAATTTAGAAAGAAAGATACTAAAGGTACCTTATCTCCTTTTGGTCCGGGCAGCCCCTGGAAATAAATGAATTGGGTGTGTTGATTAGATAGATTGTCCAAAATGAAATATTAATATGACAAAAGTCTAAGGGAAAATGCAGTGAAGTTCAAAAACTTGCATGTGAACCATAATTCATTCGCTAAGAGGCTTTAGTGTCTCAGTGTCCATACATTTTCACAAGTACCTCATTTTCAAAGTGTTCAAAGTCATCTTTTTCCAAATAGACCTATAGACAGCACTTCACATCTGCACTAGATATAGCTGTAATCTTTGATCTTAAAAGTCACTTTTAAAATAACATGATCAAAAGTCTGTGAATATGATGGACGTACAGATGACAAAAATGTTTGAGTGAAACTGGAAAAGAGAGTCTGAGTCTATGGTATTTTCATTTTCAAATATGATATTTTTATGAGGTTGTTCACATGATCTTCTCACTGTGACCCATATCAGACACTTTTTTAAAACAAGAAATACCAATATATATATATATGTATGTATGTATGTATTTACGTATATTTATATAAAAACTGAGCAAGTTTTGTTGGCTCAAAAACCTAATAAAAAATGCATGTATACATATACACACACACTGGGATGAGTCAGAGTCAGTCATGTCGTTCAAAGAATCTGTGCCACATTTGAATAAAATCAGATGCAACTGATTCAATTGCAACCTCTAACTCATTTTAGATATGGAATACTCTATAATGCACATCAGTTATATGCATTGCAGAATCCCACATTTTCATGGCCGATTGAAACTTACTGTATGACGACCTTAGACTCTTTCATGCAAGTCAAAACAAAACAACTGTCTTTCACAGGAAGCGACAGACGAATGGCGTGTGGAGGTGGTCTGCCTTCCAGAAGAAGTGGTTTACTTTACATTGGACAAATGGGCTTCCCTTGGCAGCGCTAAAGAACACAGCAGGGTTTATAAACCACCGCCTATTTGGAGGCGCACAAGCTAACAATGATGAATACTCTCTTTTTGGTGAGTAATCCATTATTTCCATCTCATTTGGGGATAGACATACAAGGTAAAAAGGCACTTTGTGGTGTGTGACCCTATATCTGAGATGATAAATGGCCTGAAAATTTAAATAGAGGTTTAATCCCTCTGATGCCATGCAAAAATAAAACCATAACTTCTTTTTTTAACAATACAAATGTACAGCTTTCAGATGTGTGTAAAGTTTGGAAGCTTTCATAAACCTATTATAAAGCAAAAGTTTGCACTTATTTATCTATAATATTAGTTATGGAACAGTAGAGATTTGAAATTGTATTTACCTGGCTTCCTTTAGGTCCAGGAGCACCCTGCAAAACAAATCAATTAAATCTCTAGTCAAAACAAGAAGTCTCTATAATACCCTGGCCTCTAGATATGGCTAAGTCTTTCAATGTAAGTCTATGAGATGGTTTCACATCCTCCACAAGTCAAAACTCATAATTCTGAATGATTAGAAAAGTTACACAATCATTCATGTCCGTTGCACAAATAGTCTCATCTATTATTTTTTTCCACCACCACTGTGTCCCTCAGTATGGAAGCTTGTTTCTGCCACAGAATGAAAAATAAAAAAGGTAATTGCCACTTTTTACCTCACAATTCTGACTTTTTTTCCTCACAATTACGTGTTTACATTTCGCAATTCTGACTTTATTTCTCACAATTGCAAGATATAAAGTCGCGATTGCGTGTTATAAAGTCAGAATTGCGAGATATAAAGTCAGAATTGCGTGTTATAAAGTCAGAATTGCAAGATATAAAGTTTGAATTGTGAGATATAAAGTCGCAATTGTGTGTTATAAAGTCAGAAATGCATTATATAAAGTCAGAATTGTGAGATATAAACTATGAATATAAACTCAGAATATAAACTCAGAATATAAATTCTGAGGGGGGAAAAAGTTAGTCTGATAACTTTTGATAACTCACAATTGCGAGAAAATATGTCCGAATTTTGAAATAGAAACTCACAATTATGTGTTAGCCTATAAAGTCAGAATTGCGAGATGTAAACTCGCAATTGTAAGAAAAAAAGTCAGAATTGTGAGATAAAAAGTCGCACTTCTGTCTTTTTTTCTCAGAATTGAGACTTTGCAATCTCGCAATTCCCACTTTAAATCACGCAATTCTGACTTTATATCTTGCAATTGCAACTTTATTTCGCACAATTCTGACTTGATATCTCGCAATTGTGAGATAAAAAGTCGCAATTATTTTTTTATTTTATTTTTATTTACTCTTCCATTTTATGGAAGTTTCCATTTAGGGACTCTGTAGCCGATTATATTTAGCAAATGCAAATGGCAAAAAAATCACCTGAAAACAGATTTTTACAAATCCGTTTCGAGCTAAATTTGTATATGGTATGAAATCTTATTCAATTCTAATCTCTGAAAACTAATTCCAGTCTGACTGCTCTGGTCAGGTTTTTGACTATGTCACATTCAATGACAACAATGATGAGGTGTGTTGCTGTCAATGTGCGGGTCGCACCAAAAATTATCATATAATGGAGACTTCTCTGAGGTCTAGTGAAGAGATCCCTGTATTTGGTTATAATAAAATCATTGACAACATTTCTTATCAATTCAAAATTCAAAACATCTTTTCCACACATAAATCCTTGTCTCTTTAAAGCTGGGGAATACTCACGGGTTTGCCATCCAGACCGAGTGGACCCTGAATATCGGAAACAGAGAAAACACAGACGATTAAACCACAGGAGTCCCAGACAGCCCGTCATAAAAAGAGTAAGTGCAAGGATAGGCTGTGTGAGGGATACATCAAGAGATGAGGATCAGGATAGAAACAGAACTAAAATGATCATGTCTGCCCTTTATGTCATTCCTCTAAGTTTAAGATGAGGATTGAGACATGTTTTTTTTTTCAGAAGTGGCTTAGTTGAATTAGGACATTTAAGTAACTTCTAAACATCACTGGAGTGCATCTTGTGACAAAACTTTCCATCATTTAAATATTTAACAAATAAGATTAAAAGTTAATTTATGTTGTTCGTATATCAGACTGAGAAATTAAAGTGTCTGTGCAGCGTCAAAAATAGAAAGGATGTTTCTACACTGGCAGCTTAACATAAGTTATTATTTTATGCAAAAAGTGACCTTTTAGAGATTTATTTTTGTTGAGAAGGCCTAATGCCAAAGTGTCATAAAAAGTAGCAGTGTCAAATAATTCACATAGGCCTACTTTTGCATGAAGTGTGGGAGGTCATCAAAATGGCTGTGACCTTTGAACCTAGAAACATATATCTGTACCTTTAGTAGCACCTTTTTCTTTTTTGTGTTAGGGTGGAAAAGGAGAAACATATTTAACACAAAAGCATAAATAAAAGGAGAGTTGAAGCAGAAGAGAAGAACATAAGCATTGTTGCAACCTGTGTTGGTCAGTCAGACTTGTCAAATGAAAAATAAAACACCAACAACAACAACAACAACATTTCTTTACTTTCAAATTGAGTCAAATTGGATAAGAA
The DNA here is from genome assembly GCA_038021265.1 of Cyprinella venusta. Lineage (NCBI taxonomy): Eukaryota > Metazoa > Chordata > Actinopteri > Cypriniformes > Leuciscidae > Cyprinella > Cyprinella venusta. The sequence continues at coordinate 6,497,668 of CM075873.1, forward strand.
AAAAAAATCTAATAAGGAATGAGAACAGCAGACAAAAGAGGTGAATTTATATTACCACTTTTACTAGAGGGAGGAAAAATGAGGTAACAATTAGAAGGGAAATTGAGAGAATAAGAGGCATGCAACACAGCCTGACGGCAACTATCCTCTCTACCTGCTCAACACAGATCACTGAAATGAACATCTCCCTCTCTACAGCTCATGACAATCTGATCAGTGCAGAGTTACGGGTGAGGCTATAAATAGAGATTGATCAGCTCTCCAAACACTCTAGAATCACAGAAGATAGTCAAACTAATATTTAAACATACAATATGTAAGAATTTTGTATCAAAATATCCAGAAACCACTTGTATAGTGTTATTTCTTTCAATGTACTTACATTATCCTAAATGTTTCCAAGAATTAGTAAATTCAGAGAAATTCACAATTTTAAATAGTATTTTGCCACTTGTTACTTGACAAAATATCCACGTTATCCCAGTTTTCCGCTTGTACTACCATAGTAACCATAGTGACAGATGTGGATAAACTGCATAATGTTTAGCGGCACGCTGTTGTTTCATTTAAACATTATGGACCATGGCAAGCAGACTTTGGGACAAAAGGATAACTAAAACAACGATCAATATCAGCGTGGCGTTTTCGAGATGCTGAGACAAACTCGGACTTGACAGAGAAGCCGCTCTTGAATGTACTCAAATGCACTCACTCAAATGCTGTTTAGTATGATAGTGTAACGTTAGACCAAGTGAAACAGCGCTGCGTTACCTCACAAGTTTAATTCGTCAAATAAAGTGACCTGTGTGTGTAGTAATTCAGCACTTGTGGGTAGTTCAGTAGAATTAAATGCCCTTATTCCTTTATCCGCGGGACTCGCGTGTGGCGCTGATATCTGCCTCTCATTAGCAATTGCGCCCTGCTTCATACCACAAGCATGATAAAAACACCAATGTTTTCACTCACCCATAAACATTATTCAATCCATCAGAATGACCACAAGTTCCATGATACCGCTTATTCATTGCGTCATCAACCTACACCTGTTATTGTAAGAGGATAGCGACCCCTAGCGGTGAAAAATTTACATATTGTAACTTTAATGTTTTATGCTAGTTTGAGTCCATAAGCATGAGCAACTGTGATGCATTAGCAAACAGCACTAACAAGTAGTTCCAAGTATTAAAAATACCGTCTACTCCACACAACTTCATGTAGCTTCTCTTTTTAAAATTTTCTCTTTTAAACTTGATGATAAACCGCATCTATGTTTTATTCTTAGAAATTAGTTTAAATTAAATTAGTGAACATGCTCTGCTCATTTCTTTTAAAGCAAATGAATTTGCAAACCAGAGTTCACCGAACGAAAAATGTGGTGTTTGAAAACGCTCACATGTTTGTGTGCATATGAAGCGAACAAGTTCTAGTGCCCATCAAACTTCAATGAAGTGTCCGTACCCCAAAACTAAGGAAACATCCTGGGCTAAAATAACGAACACTAAGTTTCTGCCTTTGAATAAACAGACAAAAGATGTACGAGTCCATTGTGGACAATAAACAATCCCTGGTCTTAAGTGTTCCCAGAGGTATGTTAAGGACAGGACGTTTGTTTTGAGGACGTGCTGGAAGCTCTACTCATACATCTGGGAGCGTTTACATGGCCTGCTCTCTGTGGTGTGTCCTCATGGTTAGCAGACACCATGTGCACAGGTCAATGCCAGCGGACTTCCTGCTAGAGAAATGAATGAATCGGCTAAGTCATCTAACTCTGATTTATGACCCGAGTACTCAGGGTCCCAGACCCCTTAAGTTCATCATTGTGAGGAGGAGGTTGGTCTTCCCATTGATCACTGTTGTTGAATCTCAATCTATTGACCCTCAAGGCCAAAGACTCTTACATTTGTAATTGAATAATCGATCAAAATGATTGGGGGATTAAGGTTTTCCTCCTCAAAAATGTTAAAAACACAGCCACTGTTGAGTTTTGCATGGACAAACACCACTTTCATTATGATACATGAATGTATCCTTCAAATTTCCAATTGTTCTTGTTATCTGTCTCGCACCTGAAGGTCCATATGGATGCCACACATGAACTAACACAACTCAATTTACGACCCCCTGAAGAGTGTTGGTAACCGTGAAAAAAAAAAATGAAATCCATCCGTTATTCCTAAACCTGCTTCTCATTCCTCTCCTGCAAACATACTGAATGGCCAAGCAAAGTACGAAACCTCCAAGAAAAACCTCTCATAAAACAATTAAATGAAGATTAATCCTGGATATTTTATTTTGATGTGTGCACCACCAAATTCCAAGGAGGAACAGCAGGAAAACATTCCAAAGTAGCACGAATTTACCACAAATATTAAACCACAAAGTGCAAAGGAGTGAGAAAGAGGATTTGGATTACCAGTAAAGCCTTATGAAAATGAAATAATGACTTTTCCCCTGTTGCCCTTTGCCAGTGTTAAAGTTTTTAACTTTGCTATAAATCGCAAATTCATCGCAGGGTAATCTAAACGCTTTGAGTTAAGGCCTACAAAAGCATTCCTTCTAATATTGGACTTCGTGGTGGGCTCAGTGGTGCTTTGAGGGAAATCTGGGGGGATTGTATAAATGGGCCCTTGGAGTCAAATTAAGACTCAAGGGTTTTAATCAATTCTTTCGTTGACTGTCTCCACCTAGGCTACTTAAGATAGCGTGTTTGGGTTGGACAGTTCAGAAATGTCCTATCTTGCATAATATCTCTGGTTTTAAGCCTTTAAAATGCACTGTAACTTTTCCTGTAAAAAAATATCTAAACAAGATTTACTTGAAGAAATATTGCATAAGACATTAAGCGCCAGCGCAAACCATCTATTGGCGTCAGTATTTGCTAAAGACACAGTGAAAAATTAGAGCTGAATGGGGTTATTTTTGCGGCTGAGCTTATATGCATTTGTAGGAGTTTCCCTTTCAGATGCACAATTATGGGAGGAGATTATTTAAATGAATCATGCAATGTGATTGCGCTCTTTAATTTACTGGTATCTGCACCATTATTTCCCATCCCAAAAAACCATGTCTTAACCCAGTCGCTAATTTGCGCTGCTTTTGGTGGATAGCGTTGGTCATTATGGAAATGATCCGGGTGCGTCTGTGCAGAACTTTTCCACTCCCATCGGTGCTTTTTGGAATTGCGCTCTCACGCTAATTTTCCCTGTTTAGTAAACCTGGCCCAAATGCCTGGTTCAGATTACACGATTTTTTTTTTGTTTGCTACGATAGTCAATGTGTCAGATTACGCGATTTTGACTCCTAAAAGCTTAGGCTTGTTTGAGATGCGCCTTGCCTCGCCTGAAATGTAGTCGAGAGTAGGCGGCTGTAGTCGTGAAAAAAGCACAGTCAAGCCGGACAGATCTCGGTTCTCGGAGTGGATCTGACACCTGTGAGTTCAAAGACTGATATCGCGGGATTCACGGGATTCACACTCATGCACGTATTGCTAATAAACTGGATGTGATTTAAGTTCTGTTGCTTGAACCAAGCATAAGACTTGCTTTCAGAGAATATACTGTACATTGAATTACATTTTATTTATGACTTTTCTTACCCATTTTCAAATAAATTTCTCTAAATGTTAGATGAACAAGATAAAAATAGACTACTAAAGGGAGCCTGAAATTTTGTTTTTGTGAAAGCATGGTGTAGATATTACTGTGAACAATTAATTCATGGATTTTTTGACTTTAATGTTTTATCAAACATCTATCATTTACTCAACTTAAACCCTGCCTCTTCACAATCGATTATAAGCATGCATCCATGTTGGAGTGTGCTGTCAATATCCCAAAATTCAATCAACAACCGAAGGATAGAAACAAGTCCCCGTCCAAAATTTACAACATTTTAAAAAAGTTTCACTCGTCACAATATGGAAGAAATGAACTGTCACTACTGCCTTGTTGTTACTATCTTTACGAATTTCAGTGTTATTTATTAATTAATGTTCTCAAGGATTATGCATATTGACTAAAATTAAAAATTAAATTGATTGTGAATTGATCAATGATTCGTTCGTTTTATGTTTTAAACTGAGAAGACGGATAACAGACAGAGAAGCATGCACTGCAAACCCAGGTTTTGCTTTTTCTACATGAAAGAAACCCAAGAACCAAATCTCATCCCTTTGTGACTCTGCAGGGAGAGACGAACCCTCATCTGGATCCAATGTCCATGAAGTCTCCACGTCTCTCTGTTCTCCTTTCTTCTCGGAAGGGAATATCGTTTTTTCCACTGCTTTATACTTCAAGTACATGGATATGTGACATTCATTTCTTTCCCACCGGCCCGCCAGAAAAGAATTGGATTTTAAAAAAGAAACACTACCATGTCAAGAAGAGCATTCATAAAAACACATTTTGTCTCCGATGTTCAGTGACGAGAAGACATTTTTGGTAAAATAGATTTTCCGAAGAAAATAAAATTGACGTACGCGGCCTTCAGTAACTTCTCACAGTTTGTGTGGGACAAAAGGATCGTGCTGAAATTCAAAGGGATCGAGCCAATGACAGTCTCGTGTGAGGCGTTCTCGGCTGCGTCTGCATGTAATACAGTCTGTTTACGATACTGCTAATCAAAACACGGCCTCAAATGAGCACCGACAGCATGTGGGCACCACCTGAGCGTATAAGAACAATAGCGAGGCATCTGCACACATGTTGCGCTCATATATGCGAGTAACATTAACCCCAGCACACTTACAGAACAGAATCAACCTGGATCTACCTGGATTCCATCAAACGTATACGCATACACTTCCCGTTTGGCTCCTGTTGCTCGTCAACCAAATTCCTCAGACTTAGTGTAACAGTGTAAATGATATTTACTTGAAATCATCTGCTTTTTGTCATTAATAATCCTCGCCATATGACGTAAGTTAACACAAACTGTCTGTCAAACCAGTTTACAGGATAAGAACAATCACGCTGTGAGGGAGTAAAGGGGATTGTTTAAAAGACGGCGAATGCTGCTATTGCTGGTGAATGGAGTCAGATCGCTAGCGTATGTTTCATAGCTGCTAGCCGAAAGCATTTTAAGGTTGCGCTGTAAACCGTAAAGGATGTGGATTTGGGGCGAGTTCACACAAGCACCTGTCACTCGGTTCCAAATGATACAAAGGCTTGGCAGATGCTAACGGACATGTTCCTATTTAGGAAATCTGATCCACTCACACATGAAGTACTATTCTATTGAGCTCAGTGATCTTCAGCTTCATGCCAAACATGGTGTCAATGAAGCCTTTGGTGTTTTTTTTTTTTAATATATATTGCCTACATTAGGGATGTGCGCAATGACTACTTTCATTAATGTTTAAATGGAAATTTTGCAACCGACTCGTTTAATGCCTGATAAAGCCTGTGCGATTTCAGCAATATAAGAAAAATAACACTGTACGGCATGGAAGGTATCATTTGAATCGTAGGCTACGACATAAGTTATAGGCTATAGAAGAATAAAACTTCATCAGTATGCTAGTGGTAAACAAATAGAGCCAGATGAATCACACTTGGCAAGGGTGGTTTATAAGTGGACTGAAAAGGAGGAGGAAGCCGTGAGAGGACAATACGGACATGGTCATGGCTAGGGAAAAGAGGCCAACTTGGCTTGGCAACTTTGCAAATGGAGCTGGGGCAAGTAGTTTTTTTTTTACATTTTAGTGCCATGTTACATTGATCAAGGCGCCATTTTATGTTGCATTATTATTGGCTAGTCAGTAGACGTAGGTCGTAGCAGCAAACACATGAGATGATCATGCTAAACACTGTCAGATAATTATCGCTGGCTATCTTTGGCCACAAGACCGTGATAACGGCGGTATTTGAACTTCTCTCACTGTACGATGTACCACTGTTTAGGAGCCAATGTCCTTCCGATATTATCCTTGTTTTCACATGGGTCCGGTTGCAGTCTCTTTTTTTTCTGTAGCCGTTCCGAAGTCCGAATGAAGTCTTTTTACAGCTGGTGAATCTGTTGTCACTGGTGATTGTCGTTTAAACCTTTCTGGATCTCCCATCAAATTGATACGTTTAATTATATCAAGTGCTGTGAGAAAAGGCTATAATCATCCTCACACTCATAGCCTACTAGCCGGGACTCTTCTTTATGTGTACAGATGTGACGTAATGACGCAAAGACATGCTTTAATCTCCCGGAAATCCACCAGAACCACTGGAATAAAAAACATTTCAAGCTTACCGCTTTAAATCTACCTAGAAAGTTTTGAATCTTTGAATCTAGATAGTTTTGAACACTGGCTGGTTATGTATTTTCTCAAATATGTATTTGGGTTAATTTTTAACCCCCAAAAAGCTACGGACTGCAGCTTTAAATGTGCAAAAACAATTTAATGACTAGCTATTTCCAAGTCAACTAGCAGCAGCAGTATCATTTCATCAACTAATTGTCTCGCACATTCCTATTATACATACATTTAATTTCTTTTAACAAAATATAGCCTAGCATTCCAAATATTCCCATTGCAATGCTAAAAATAAATAAATGGATGGAAGGCAAATTAAAAATGTAACTTAATTTATGAAACAGTACGATTTTCATATTACTTAACTATAGGATAGACTCTCACAAAGAAATGTCTATAAATATATAGGGAACAGAGGTAACTGTTAAAATAATTAAAGAAATAATATTGAAAAAAAAATCGTGCTTTTGATTTTAGGGTGAAATATGACCCAGACAATTCATTTGTTTCAAAAATGACACACACACACACACACACATACACACACACAAAACACACCTGTCTATAATTAGCCACAGACTTTTCCCGGCAGACATACAAATCTGGGAAAACCATGAGTGTACCTCTGAAACTAATTTGCTGGGCATGACTGACCCAGCCTGGCATAGACGTATCTAGAGGCTGATCTTACAGCAGATACGCCATGCCTTATCAGTGCAAACATTACTCTGACAGTACATATAATAGGTAGAGAGACAGGAAGTGGTAATGTAATAAATAATATCTGCAGTATAATTGGCTAAAGTGGCACAATGAGGCTTTCTCAGAACTCCCAGACAAATACATTCTCTATTGAGGTCATAGCCTACTTCACGCCGCGAGGTGAGTAAGGCTTGTTAACTAAACATCTCTTGATATTTGGAGCCAAACCAACCAAACCGAGGGGTCCACAATTAAGACCCAGACAAAACAAGGTACAAAGCCTCATTCGCTTTGTGACTAACCACAATCTGACCCCAGGTTCACCTTGACATGTTCCAGAACAGCCCGCTGGTTATCATCCCGCTGTCTGCTGTTCTACTGAGAGCCACTAGAGGCCACCACACCTCTTCTAGAGTAGATTACACAATCATACCAATGATCCAATTCAATAAGAAAACTGTTTGGACCCCAATAATTGATCTCATGTTTGTATCCACATAAACAAAGGTACTGGAAAAGAATATGTAAACTGACTGTTGATTGTTTGACTGAGGCTTGTTTCATAAATGAAATACAAGATGCAATTATGAGTCACAGTTTACTGAGCAAATTTATTTTTATTTGAACACAAACAAACTCTAGAGCTACTCTAATCAGCGTCCAGTTATAGAGAGAAATCCTCAGATGTGTGTTGTACTTCAGCAGATCGGAGCACATCTGCCCATATGTCACAGTTATCTACGCCCAATTCATTTTAAAACGCCCAACTACTTTCCCAGTACTTTCCATTTCAGGGTTCAAGAAACCAGGAAATTATAAACTAAATGTTCTAAGTGTCTCTGGCGTGCTGTCCCGGACACAGGTTTAGCCAATGGGGTGAATCTATAGCGGTTTCAACAGAGAAACACTATTACCAACGTAATTGAGCCCAGGAGCGCTTTCACTCTTTCCAGAAAACTCAGCATCATTATCGTCTATGTTGCAGAAATACCAGATTGTCAGTAGAAGACTTTGAAACTTTGTGCTGACACTATTACGAACACTTTTCTTGCGATATAAGATATTTAAAATATATTTTTTAAGCTGCACAGGTGTTTAGTGACAGAAAAGAGAAAATTAATATCAGCAAGTGAGGCCTTGAGGCGATTGAAGCTATAAAGGAATGAAAAATAGACAAAGATGGAGATTAAAACTCAAGAAAGTAACTAGATAATTTTAAAGAACATTTACCGGGTAACCGTCGCGCCCAGATTTGCCCTGTGCAAAGAAAAGTTGGGTATGATAAATAAATATTATCCTATAATAAAAAAGGATTACAAATCTTAAGGCTCCAAAAGGAGGATTTCACAGCGAAGCATTGGAGCACAAAGAACCTTTCAGGGAACAGTTTCTTAAAAGACCCATTTTTTTCTTAGAAGGACATTTTAATAATCAAGATAAATTTTTTACATTATAAAGAACGTTTTGCGCAATGGAAAAGTGCCATATGCCAATGAAGAACCTTTATTTTTAAGAGTGTAACATCATGACAGTTTTCATAATCCAAAAAAGCCATGGTTGATTTCATGGGGAAAAAAAAGATAAATACTTTTTACACTTTATTTTAGGTTTATTTAAGTAATAATAATTAACTACATGAACTTATTAGTTAGTTATATAGTTAGTTAGTTATGTTCTTCGGTTATTTCGGACAATTAAATCTTAGGTCATATGTAATTCAAAAATCCTGTACATAATTCAATGAGAAAAAACACATAGAACAATGAAACAAATAGAGAAGGAAAAGAAAATTTAGATGCATTAGAAAGATAAATACAAAATGAGTTTCTTAGGAATTTAAATGCTAAATAATACCTGACCGGTGTTATTATAGGGTTAGGAAAAGGTCAGTTACGTGTAATTATGCATAATTTATAGTTATTACTACAATAACGTGTGAATTTAAAAAATATTGTAGATACACAATTTGAAAAATTGCTGTCACACAATTTGACGTCTCCAAGCATTACTTCCAATACGGATTGGAAGCCACGTATCTGCTTGAAACAAGGTGTTGATGCCTTGATTTTAACCTAAATCTAAAGCAGGTGTCAGACAGTCTGCAACCTGTTGTTTCACTGTGTTACACTCTTGGTTATTAGAACATTAACAGTGGATCAGAAGCACTGAATCTTCTAGAAGCCACCCTGGTTTTAGCTTTTCCAAAACTTTATTTTTTAGCATTATTCTATAACTTTAATCTAGTTTTATTTTAGAATCTTAAGCACTGGTGTGAGTATTCTAATTTTGGCTCACCTGTGAAGATTCTAGAAATTACAAATATTCCCAAGTGTAAAAATTTCAGGAGCTATGAAAGATCCCAGAACTTTTAGGCAGTTTCTCGGCTTTTCAAACGTTTTTGACTCACCCTTCAAACGTTTTTTGTCAGCCTTACCACAATACAGAGCTCATATCTGCTGCATGTCATTATTTTGAAGTGTGAGGACGGGTTACTTACTGGGGGTCCTGAAAAATGAAAAAAAAAAAAAAAAAAACACAAGAAAGACACGTGTAAAACAAAGCCAACTTTCTTTTCACTTTCAGTTTAACGTATGATCAAAAATATACTTTCACTCTTTCACCAAAAAGGAAAGCCTCTAAATAAATGTTTCCTGATACAACATGGCACCGAGATGTATGTCAGGTAAGTGTTATGACCCTCAGAGGAGACAAAGAGGTTTAAGAGACACATTGAAGTTTTATGAGGCAGAAAGTTGTTGGTATTTACTGACGTCTAGACGCTGACAGAACTCGCTCCTCTTAAGAGTTTAAAGAAAACATTCACTCAGCACAGTCAAGCTCGGACCGTTGTGAATGAAACAGCTTCACCATTTGGAAAGCATTTACCCAGGCTAAAAGAATATGCTCTAAGAACACTTTGCTAACGTTTCCTATTACTTTATTAAATACGTTATATTCTCTGAACGCTCAAAAACGTAAAATTAAACAAAACTTTTTTCTTGGTCATGCAGACGTTGAAGGAGTAGTTCACTTTTTAAAAAAAACTTTTGCTGATAATTTACTCACCCCCATGTCATCCAAGATGTCTATGTCTTTCTTTCTTCAGTCGAAAAGAAATTGAAGTTTTTGATTAAAACATCCCAGCATTTTTCTCCATAAAATGGACTTCAATGGGAACCAAATGATTCAAGGTCCAAAAGACAGTTTCAGTGCAAACTGCAAACTGTTCAAAGGGCTTTAAACGATTCCAGACGATGAATAAGGGACTTATCAAGCGAAATGATCGCTCATTTGATAAATAAATAACAAATGTTTTATAAGCTCAAATGCTTACCTTGCTATGTGCTGTGATGCACGTTCGTGACTCTCCTGTTCAAACTCGTTCATCAAAATGAACGAATCTTTTGCCGAGTCAATTTGTTCATTTTGTTCATTGAATGAACCAAATGTCTCAGAAAAAGATTTGTTCATTTTGATGAACGAGTTTGAACAGGAGAGTCACGAACCTCCATCGCAGAACAGAGCAAGGTAAGCATTTGAGCTGATAAAACTAAAACTTTGTAATTTTTTTTTTAAATGAGTGATCGTTTCGCATGATAAGACCCTTATTCATCGTCTGGAATCGTTTAAAGCCCTTTGAACAGTTTGCAGTTTGCACTGAATGTGTCTTTTTGACCTTGAACCGTTTGGTCCCCAATGAAGTCCATTATATGGAGAAAAATGCTGGAATGTTTTCATCAAAAACCTTAATTTCTTTTTGACTGAAGAAAGAATGACATGGATATCTTGGATGACATGGGGGTGAGTAAATTATCAGCAAAAGTTTTTTTTTTTAAAAGTGAACTACTCCTTTAAGAAAACTTTCACTTTTATCATTCTTCAAACATTCTGGGAATGTTCTCATTCATTTTAAAAGCATTATTAAAGACCAGATAACTTTGATCCAGCATTCTATTAATGTAACAGAAGATTTGTTCATAACTTTGAGAGAACCTTTCCGGAATGTTAACTGGGTAAGTGCAAAATGGTAAAAGGGAAAGAGTTTGAATGTGTGTGTGTGCTTTATGGAGTTAACTGAGGAAATTTAAATCGTTTAGTATTAAGATTGATCTTTCAATTGATGAGGGCTGTATTTGAAAGAGCCCTTTTTAACGATTGAGTTATCATGGATGCATGCGACCCGTCTAATGCTTGCGCTGATTAGTCTGCTAAATATCTTCCAGCTTTCCAACCATATTTTCTCTCACACACTCTAGAGAAACAAACAAACTGTTGTGCAACAGAGAACCTCCTCCATCTATTTCCCCACATTCGACTCTTCCCGACCGCATTACGACCCAAACTACAACAAGCACGCACTGTTAAACAGAACCATGTCTAGCAGACTTAGTGACAAAATGACCCACTATCTCTATGTAAATAAAGTGTTCTGCCAGCGTTTGAAGTTCCTCTCCCAGGGCAGCGGAGCTGGAACAAGTCTGAAAAACAGATGTAAAGAATTGCCATCCTGTCCAAATGCCAGTTGCATGGGAACTCCACGATCGCAGATATAATCCGATCTGGTTAGGAGGTGAATATAGGTTCTGCTGCACAAACTGTACACATTATCCAAAGATAAGGCATACTTATGGTCCTTAAGGATAAAGACATTATCCTCACAAGCTGTACTGATGACTTCTAGAACAAGTGACGCGACAATGAATCATTCTGAATCTGGGCCCTTGAGAGCATCTACCGCACGGCTCATTTAGAAATACATCAGCTTTATTTGTCATTCTGAGTTTAATACCTCTGAATCATCTGAGGGTCGGTGACTCAAAACCACATTCAGTGAGGATTTCCTCCCTGTCACATCTCATGATTGTGATTTAATGACGGTAGTAACAATGTTTATAGAAAGGCGCTCAAGAACATGCAACATAAATGAAGAGATGGCACTCACCGGGGTCACCTCTTCTGCCCATCCGTCCACGTTTCCCAGGAGGGCCTGAAGACAGAGAATGACTTGATAAATATCTTGCATAAAATACATTTTGGAATTGAGTTGACTTTCATTCCTGAGGTTTCAGAACACATGGATTTATTAAAAGGATCTTCCGATCAGATGTTTGTTGAATCCCATGTGAACGCTGTCAGGGTTTAAGTCCAGTGACGAAGAAGGTACAAATAATGACAGTCTTTATTAAACATAAGCCTGCAACTTGAAACAGTGAGCCATGCACAAACAATATACCAAGAATGAGCAAAGTTGAGGAACTTAAATACATATGGTGATAAATTAAATAATAAACAGCTGTGATGATTAAATTCATATCCATGGTAACTGGTTATGGCGGAAAAATGAGAACAAAGGAACACAAAACAGGTGACTAAACAGACTGATAGAAAACGAAATCAAAACTAAGCATAACTGTGGCAAACTCTGAGATGAAATAATAACTTAGTTCATTTAAAATATATATTGCATATATAATGGTCAGTTTCACAAAGAAATGTGTTACATTTGACGACCAAATCAACACCAATAGGAGAGTACCAATAGTATTTTTAATGTGACATTATTTTCATGGCAATTAAAAAAAATCTTGTAATGCAGCATTTAGCAGAACGTTTGGGTTAACTTAATCTTGTATTTTTATTTGATGTTTATTGTATTAGTTTGAGATCAAACAATTATTGTTGGACCCCTTGTTAAAGTTAATGTAAACAGTCTGATTTTCATTAAATATTAAACAGAAATGAATATCATCTTGCCTGATAGTAAAACAAATATTGTTTGGATTTTAGAAATACAAATTTTAACTGAGACTTGGAGGGGTTTAAATTTCCTTCATTGTCAATTATTATTGTCAATCTAAAAATTCTCATTTATTTTCTCCATGCTTAATATGATTTTTCTTTTCTTTTTCCGGAGCGAAATCCGACCTGAACATTCCGTGACAGTTTTCATGAGATTCACGCTAACAGAAGTTCATATGAGCCGAATGGCAGTAACTTGACCTTGGCAGTAGAAAGGTGTAAAAATAGCACTACATGTGTGATAACCAGAACCATTTGAGTTTAAACTATGGAAACGATCAAGATTAGCTTCAAATCAATAGTTCTCCAATAAAAGCAGATGAAGAATATCTGTGCATGAGGCATCTGGGCACCTCGCATCACTTCCTGTTCATGTATATGTACTGTAGGTCAGAACAAAGCAGCCGAGGGCATACCTCCCAGACGGTAGCCAGGTCCCCCTTCTTCCCTCCTCTCTGTTCCTCTGGTTAACCGATTAACCCCCTCCTTCTTTCTGTCCCTTGGGCACTAAATCACTTCCATCAACCTTTTTTCCCTCCCTTAGGTACTGTGAAATAGAAACCATACCTGAGCTTGGCAGGAGAGGGGGATTCTGGGATGCTAACAAGCTCTTGTTGGCATTGTTGTTATTGTTCTAGGTTAATCAACCCCTGCTGGTTTAACCCCTATTAGAAAGATTGTCAAGAAAGGGTCTCAGGGTTTCAATTCCCCGTTGTGGTTCACTTTACTAAATCGAGCGCATCCAGTATCCTTACAGGAATGTTTAAAGTTCAATACAACTTAAACTCTGTCGCATCTGTGACATGCAGTCGGAATAACGCAGGAAATACATTCTACATGTCTCAGTTATTTATCTATTCCATTTATTAATCATTTATTTTTGCAGTTTTTGTCTTTTCTATTATGAGTAGACAGGAAGTGAAGTGGAAGAGGGATCGGGAAAGGTCCATGAGCCGGAAATCAAACTCGGGTCACCCGAGCTGCCCACAGGGCTATCAGCACCGCACAGACGATGAGATCATTTTCAACTTGACCGCAATGTTTCATTCTCCATCATTCAAAGCATATTGCCTGTACGTAAATCAACTTTAATATAACGTCATCGCTCTATCGCCTATAGGCCTATCACACTTCCTGCTTCCGGAACGCGGAGTAGAGATACACAACTTCTGGTCAGTATTTCTCGATAAGGATTTAGATTATCAGCCCTAATGTCTAAACCATCTGAGGTAGACTGACCACGAGCTATGAGGTTGTGAAACGAAGGTTTTTGCTCCTGCTGAAGATATAAGTTTGTATGAAATCAACCTTGTTTACAGAAAAAAAGTGTTTTATCTGCATCTTATGAAAAAAAACTACACTACCCACAATCCTAAGCGTAGTAGCAACGTCTGCTGATTGGTCCCCCTGGAACTCGCTGTTACCATTGAAACGTTTACCTTACTGTTGAACGGCTATTGTTGTAGTGTACCGGCCCGGGTTGCTCTGCATCAGGACGTAGACAGCCATACCTCAGCTTTCACGCTTTCCCACTTTTTCATTTACCATCTGAACCACATCGTCATGTGAATTCAGGCTGGTTACGGAGAGATTTGGTCCAGTGGCATCTATCGGACTCCACCATTGTAAAAAGCTAACCCGAAAAGCCGTATACCTACTAAAAGACTTACTTCCAGTCTTCAATTTTTTTGTGACAGGTCTATTGCCTCAATGGTGTACAGTGTCTTTGGGCGGATTGCCATCAACAGTCCTTTTAGGATTGTTTGTGAATTAAAGCCCTGTTTATACCTAGTATTAAAATGCATTTTGGTCAATCGGACCACAAGTAGACAAAGGAGACACATTCCCGTTTTCACCTGGTGTCTCTTTTGTCCACTTTCAACCTCTTCTGTCCAGATTTCTTCAAGGTTCGGCTCTACGGGTGGTAAATGTATGGGTTTTTCAGATCTTTCGATCTAATGGACAAAATAAGCTTGTGCGATTTGTATATAAACGTGCCTAGCGACAAGAAAAAACATACAGAGAACATTAGCTTTTGTTTCTGCTCTGACAGCCACAAGACGGAGCAGATCGCTGTGAGTGTGTGTTAGAAATCAGGAAAGGTGCGAGAACATTGTGCTTGGTACATTCAAACCAAACTTGGGTCCTCAGACGACAAAGTTTAAATCTCGTCTGGCTAGAGCGCTTCCCATAATGTTCACGTGTTGGTCAGTAGGCAGAGAGTAAGGGTCTTTTGTGGCTGTTTGAACGCATTCGCCCAAATGGGTGTTTACACTATGAAAGCAATCCAGTTCATTGCGCTTTCAATTAACTCTGGAAGTGATCAAAAGTGGACAAGCTCAAAATATTTTAGACCCAGTTTACAAATGAATTTGGCCTTGTCCACCTGTAATCCGATCGACCAAAATGCATCTTATTGCCAGGTGTAAACAGGGCCTTAGTGATTTAGAAGGCCTCTCGACTAACCCAACACAGTTTTAAGAGCTGGTTTTAGCGCTAAAATGCTTGCTAAATGGCCATTATTTTAAGAGTTTCACCTAAATCGACAAGTTAGGAGCTACAGTAGTTTTAACCTTAGTGGCACTGAAAACACATGCTTTGCTTTTAATACTTTTTTTTAACAAAAATGAGATGCACATTACTGCTTGAATTTCATTTGCAAGTACAGAAGTGTACACAGAGTTTTGTTTATTTTTACAAACTGAGGAACTTGAAGTTATTATCCATGGTAAATGACAGCATTGATGCTTAACTTAATAAACTGAACTCAGAACTTGTATAAAAGTACTGGAAGTTGCTTTGTTCAAACCGATCTGCTAAATAACTACTGTGAAATCTTTCTTGTTAAGAAGACTTTCAGTCTTTGTCTGTGAATTATATCTTACGCCATTCTCTTTCTGTCTGTTCTTTATAATATACGGCTTTCGGCTCAACTTCCCCTGCCATAATGACGTTCCAGTGTTTGTGTACGATAACACAAATCACAGTCAACATCGTGAAAATAGTGAGCCGTAGCGTCATCTTTAAGCTCTTCTGGCTTACAGCACTACAGTATTAAATTACAAAAGACCAAACCACAACGGCTATAAATACAAGTGCAACTATGTTCTTCACTAACGGAGCCCATAAACACCATGAGGAACTCTGAGAGACTGGGCTGACGGCTCAATGCTGAAGACGCCAATGAAAGGGGCCTCTCAAGCTTTTTATCTGTCAGCATTTGATGAACTGTCTCATGGACAATCATCATAAAAGTAACAACTGCAAGATTAAAAACTGGAATCTGGATGCAATCAAGGTCTTTGCCGTCTTAAAGTTCTCCCCGATAGCTGTCCCGTTATGTGAACATTAAGAAATCAGGTAATTGAAGTGTATCGTTACCCTCAGCTTCGACTATCTAACCACTCGGCGAAATTCCAATCCTTATCCGATTGAGAAAATCTGGTTCTTATAGTCATGCAAAGGTTTGATTTAGCTACTGTGACATTTGGTCTAAAGCAAATGAAAACGTCATTGTTTTCCTCCGGCTTTGTGTTGGGAGCAACTGTTCGCAATAAGCGTCAGCAGTGAAACGCAGAATTCGATCCTCTCGGTTCCTTAACCACAACTGATTTCCTCTCCAGTATCCCTCGCTGACAAAATTAAATTCTAAAAATGGAACGGAAATTAGATTAATACCAGAAGGTGTGTGTGGTTTGCATGGACATCGCCGTGACAAACCTTTGTCCCAGGCAAATTTAAACAGAATCTGACAGGAAGTTCACACATTATCTTTCAGTTATCCAACATCTGTAACTCAATGAAATAATACCCTGAACTTGCACCAGTTTCCTTCTATACCTATTGAAAATCCAGTCATGAAATAGTCGTAACCACTAACTTTAAATGAGAGGTTGATTAATAAAAAATTGGGTTAAAATGGTGGGAAATGTGTATTTCAGAGGCTGTTCACTATTTACCATCATTTAACATGTTTGCAGTTCATGTAAGCAGTCTTGTGATGTGACAAATACATGTAATGAATCAAATTATGTATAAAAAATATATAATTATTCAAGAATTTAGATAAATTGTTTACTTGCAACTGTTTGAAATGCCACATTTTGATAATTTAAGCACTTTTTATCACTAGGACATTATTCGTTGCGTTTTAACAAACAGCTTTCATGTTCATGCAGAATGCAAAAGCAGAGAGAGTTATTTGGCTTTCTGTAATGTCCGACAGGTGGTTTATGTTGACTTGTGGGGGGATTGTAACAGAGCAGGAACTCTGACTGTCAAATCAAATGCTGCTGATCATGAGAGATCACGAACAGCCAAATAACAGAGCTGCAGTCAACCGTTTCAAATGAGGAGAGGCGATGTGTGTTATCTGGGCATTCCAATGTGTGTGAGTGTGTTTGCGTGCACATGTAAGATTGTTCAAGTGTCAGGTGTTAAAGAGAAATTATACAGAAAAGGCCATCACACATGGAGTTCTGAAGCGATTGTTGTTTTTGTACAATTATAAATGAAATGTCTTGAACACTGGCTTTCTTGTCAGGCTTTGCATGTGCTATTAAAAGATTGTGTCATTTTAGCATGATCATTGCAGTGAATGTGTCAATATGATCTCTGTTTTTGTACTGTACAGCACCGTGCTGTACTGAATTAACTGTAAAAATACCCAGTCCGTTCTCATCCCAAGGCGTCATATATAACACTTTTGCCAAGGCGTAGACATCCAACTCACGGCACCCCTTAGCGTCAAATGAGACGCAGATATATATGGGCCAGAAGGCGCCTCCTAGTGGTCTAACCCTACCCCAGACCTAAACCTACCATTACCGAAGCGTCTCATTTGACGCTAAAGGGTGCCATATGCGTTGGATGTATACGCTTTGGCAAAAGTGTCGTATATGACGCCTTGAGATGAGAATGCGTTAAATTACCGTACTGTATTTCAGCCTTAAAGGGATAGTTCACCCAAAAATGAAAGTTTTATCATTAATTACTCACCCTCATGTCATTCCAAACTCGTAAGACTTTCGTTCATCTTCGGAACACAAATAACAATCTTTTTGATGAAATCTGAGTTTTCTGTCCCTCCATTGACAGCTATGCAACTACCACTTTGATGCTTCAAAAAGTTGATTAAGATGTTGTAAAAACTAATCAATATGAATATGAGTGGTTTATTTCAAAATTTTAGATATATCATTTTATATGATGATATGATCTTTTTTTCACATATAAACATTCATCAACTCATCCATCATTTGTGGTAAATGGAAGCTCAAGTATGTTCGCTTGACGTACAAGAACCAATGAGGTTCATTCTCGTATTACGCAGCACGTTTGAGCTTCTACAAGAACCAATGAGGTTCATTTGTGTGTTACACAGCACATTTGAGCTTCTGCAAGAACCAATGAGGTTTATTCTCATGTTACGCAACAAGTTTGAGCTTCTACAAGAACCAATGAGCTTGTTCTTGTGTGTCAAGCAGGTTCCTTTGAGCTTCTATTTATTATCGCTGATCAATATTTATATGCAAATAAAAGCCTAAATTAAATCTGTTCAACATACAAAGTGATCGAGTCTTTTCAAAAAATTTGGACTAAACCGCTGGATCATATGGACTAGTTTTACGATCTATTTATGAACTTTTTTAAGCGTCAAAGTGGTAGTTGAGTAGCTGTCAACGAAGAGACGGAAAGCTCTCATATTTTAAATATGATATGCAATTGCACATCTTCTTTGAGTTTCCTCCTATTATTGTGGCTTTGTGGTGCCTGTTTTGTATTGTTTTAGCTTTGTTGAAGAGCCAAAGAACAGCAAAGGAAACCTGGCCATCAGGCATTCTAATTAGAATAACCATGCACAATTCGCTCAAATGATTTTAATAAAATATGTATAGGTTTTTTTTTAAGTTTGTTAGCCCAGTTTAGCTTTAAATATTACAAAAACTGAAAATTTGTATGCATCTGCAGTGCAGCATCTGCACACATTTATTGTCCAAGCCACAGCAAAACAAACAAAGATTTAACCTCCTCTAAACACGGCCCATCTAACATCGCTTTTCTGCAAAGATTAAATCAACAATTTAAGCCGCACAGTACCAAAAAAACATATGGAACTTGCCATTAGCATGTAAATGTAATGCGTGAGGGTTTGGCGTTTGCCCGTGTAAGTGTGGCTATTAGGAGTTTGCCCATTGCGTGATGGAGTGTTAACTCTCTTGACCTCCAGATAAACAACTCTGTCTCTCCACCCCCAGCCGCCTGATGGCCTGCCAGTGAAACATTTCCATCTGTTTGTTGACGCTGGAAGTGTTGGTGTTTATGAGAGGGACCGGCCTCCACTGGGTCCCAGACACTCGTTGGGTGGCTCTCCCATTAGCACAAGTGATTACAATCGTGAACAGTGAGAGGATGTTCAGACTCACGCCCCATCAAATGCAGAACGACAAAAGTAGCCCCGGGGCGTTATGACAGGATTTCGGATTCATTCTAATCATCGTGTAGGTTAAAAGGTCATGAAGTAGCTACTCATTAAGAGTAAGAGGTGAAAGTCATAAATCACTTACAATTTAGCGGCACAGGAAATGTGACTGCACACAAATTGATAACACATTACATAAACCTGATGTTTCCTACACGTTTTCAGCTTATTATTTCAGTCATAATAAGCTCCATAATGATATGTTTATCTTATCTGAAAATAAACAAAGGTCGCCGTGTTGTTTCTGGATGCAAGTGATTGTTGTCTCTACTACAACATTCTGGAGCAAGTTGACTGTAAGACTGTAAGATTTTCCTGATACTGTATATACATAAGTGGAACATTACTGTGATATAATCAAATCAGACACCACTTGCTTTCTCCAGAGGTGTTAGACCCATTTAATCCTATTACAGTTACAAAACAAGGGTTCGGGGTCCAAATCCAAGTATCAAATGCAGGCAAAAATAGGCTTTGTAGTACAGGCTTTGCAGTGAGTAATTACAATGCCAGTTGGCCAGTGATTATTAGGAACTGCAACATAATACACGGTTTAAATAGAATTGTGAGAATGATAATCTGACCCTCATTCATTTCAAAGACATACAAGCCGTTTACTCATCTGTCATGAGTCGTGTATCTTCATGTAAAGGTTACAAAAGCCTTTGACCAATTAAACTTTTTTTTTCCAAATAAATAAGTAAATATAAATGTGCATAACAGATTTATATATATATATATATATATATAAACTTTAGTTATTTTTAAATTATATATTTTTTAATTATTTTTAAATTGTAATTTTTTCAATATATTTATGTAAATTTGTTTTAAAAATTATATTCACTTATAATTATATAACTATAATTTTTTACTACATTAACATTTATAATTTATTTTAAAAAATCTACACTGTGAAAAATATTGTTGGTTTAACTTAAAAAATTAAGTAACTTTGCCTTAAAATTTTAAGTTAATTGGACTGGAAAAAGTGAGTTAATACAATGAAGGAGATTGATTTAATCATCAGAAACTTAAAATAATAAGTTATCTGAACTAAATAAATTATTTAAGTTGATTTAACAAAAGAAAAAATGTTGTGATAACAAATCTTGTAAAAAAAATATTTTCATGATTTGCAATGACAACATTTTGTCTTTTGTCAAATCAACTTAATTTATGTAGTTCAGATAACATAGTATTTTGATTTTCTGATGCTTAAATCAATCTCCTTCCCAGTTCAATGAACTTAAAATTTTAAGGCAACCAGGTTACTTAATTTTTTTAAGTCAAACCAACAATATTTTACAGTGCTATACTATATTTAAGTAAATAAGTTTTTATACCAATATTTCTTTATATCTGTTTTAAAAATTAAATAAATACGTAATAAATCAATAAATAATGTGGTCAGTAATTTGAAACCCTATTCTCAGAATTGTGAAGAGAACATTCGAGAATGAAATCAATCTTATCCGCTGACAGTCAGATTTTATTCTGTATAAAATAGACTGCACCTTCTGTCCACCTGAATGTCATCTGGTGTAGATCGGTGGTATCTTGTGTCAAACACATGTGAGAAGCTAATAGCAAACAAGTACATGATCAAGTGGTCTTGATTCCCAGATTACACACATATTTTGGCACTCCTTTAAACCTTAGACATAACAGTTTGAATAAGCATGCAAGGTATGCTAGAACGAACTTGGTATGCTAAAACTTTACTAGAATAGCGTTACTTGTGATTGCCTGTTTTTAAATATAGCTAATCAACTCACATAGTCTGATATGAAAAACATTCGTAACTCGAGTGGATCACTGGATGTTATCATTAAATCAGTTTCTGATGACTGTAAACCACAAGTTCAGGATTTGGGGAAGCGGATATCTTTTCAGCAGGTTTTATTATTGATGTGAAAATCACGGTAACATGAGCCAAGAATTTGTTTAACCATGCCTAGTGTGACCACAACATTAGTGCGGGTATCGTAATCTTAATGTATCCTTTTAGCTTTGCAGCCACTTCAGTTGTTCATTGATAAAACATGTTTGATTGTGGTATTTTCAGATAAACTACTTAGACCAAAAGAGGGTCATACTCAGTCTCAAGTAAGTTTATGAGTAGGAATTTATCTTATTAAACAGCTTGAGAAGAAGATTGACAGAGAAGAGGATCTAGGGGTCCAGAATGACAGGGCTTTCTGTGGAGGGTGACCTTGCGAACATATTTACATCCATATTATAGCACTTTCGAAATGCTGCCAGATCACAAGCCTCTACGCATTTCAGACATTTGGTTGAGCAGCCAAATGCAGTCAGACAAAGATGACTGGCTATCATTTACACCTCTAAACACCTAACTCATCGACTCCACAGCAGAGAGTGCCAGAAGCTTCAGTGAACACCTCATTCCTCACAGGAAAACTGAGAAAGTGTGGAGAAAGTGAGAAAAGGAGAAAGACCGATAGAGGGAGAGAGAATTCACTGTGTTGAAATTGCACAAACTGATATTGCGAGTGTCAAAAAGCATTTCAGTCACCAGATCTACTTGTCCATCCAGATAAATCACAGAAGAAAATCAATAGTTGCTTTTTTTTCCGCACAAAAAGTATTCTCGTCGCATGATAAACTTAAGGTTGAGCCACTGTAGTCACTTGGACTATTTTAACAATGTCTTTACTAACTTTCCTGGGTCGGCAGATGCAATTACCCAGAAGCCTATGGAGTGAGACAGCGCTTAGATTTCATCAAAAATATCTTAATTTGTGTTCCAAAACAAAAGTCTTACAGGGTTGGAACAACATGAGGGCGAGTAATTACTGACAGAATTTAAAATTTTGGGTGAATTAACCCTTTAATTATGTCTTTACTAACTTTCCCAGCCCGTTCTCATCCCAAGGCGTCAACTAACTGAAGCTTTTGACCATGCGTCTAAATCCGACACACATGGCAACCTTTAGCGTCAGTTAGATGACATGGGTAGGTTTCGGTCTGGGGTAGGGTTAGGGTTAGACCACTAGGAGGCGCATCTCATATTGACGCTAAAGGTTGCCATGTGCTTCGGATTTAGACGCATGGTCAAAAGCGTCAGTTAGATAACGCCCTAGGATGAGCGTCATCTATCTGACGCTAAAGGTTGCCATGTGCGTCGGATTTAGACATACGATCAAAAGCGTCAGTTGGATGACGCCCTAGGATGAGCACCATCAAACTGACGCTAAAAGTTGCCATGTGCGTCGGATTTAGACGCATGGTCAAAATTGTCAGTTAGATGACCCCCTAGGATGAGAATGCGTTGACTTTCCAGGGTTTGAAAGTGGTAATTGAGTCAATGGTGGGAATAAATACTTCAGATTTCATTAAAAAGATCTTAATTTATGTTCCGAAGATGAATGAAAATCTGCCCATTTAAAGCTAGACTACAGATTTATGCCCTCTCCATCAGTATTTGTGGCTGAAACATTAATATGTACACGTTACTTGTGGAGGAACATTTTTATCAAAGCACATCTGAAAAAAAAGACACAAATGTGAAAAATATGTTCTCTGAGCTAGTATATTGCATAAATGTGTATAGTAGCCAGACAATTTCTTTGTTTACTGACATAAACAGAAAACACATAAAACATAAACTCTCCAGGATAAATGACTGAAATTTCTAAATCAAACTCGACAGCTCTCAATATAAATCATTATTGTATGTTTAACACAGTGACTTGGGCTTAAACACATGCAGTTTTGAACACAGATTTTTTTAAAAAGCTCCATAATTAATTTCTAACTAGAAATCCTCCATAGTGGACCATTAAATGAATAGTTAATAGCGAAAACATGGTCGGAACGAAAATGACCATTTCAATTTTGAAATCGACTATAAAATAAATGCAATTTTTTAAATTGAACTTACATTTAACATTTAAGTTCAAAGCATATTTTGAAAGAAAATAAAACGTTCAAATCACTGGTTTAAAATGAAAACAAGTCTTGACTGAAACACTTATTTTTTTAAATATATCTGCGCCAGGCACACTTCACTCAACAAGATCAGATTCTTGGCCTTTCATTGCACTGAAAGCTCAAAACCACATATGAAAACACCTCAAAGAAGCTTCCATATGTCACTTAATACGTAACTGTTACATGATGGCGAACGGGATTTGCATGACAAGAAATATTATTTTAAATTAAAATCAATAGCATATAATAAAAACACATTCGGAGTTTCAATGAGATGTAGACCCGTGCCGAGGTCTAAACATTTCCTTTGAGATATTTACACACAGGCTGTATTTTTGGAGACTGAGGAGTCCATCATGGTGGTTGCATCACTACCTTTTTAAACATTTATTTAGACAATATAGTTGTCTAAATAGACAATAGAGTTCATAGTGTTCACTTCTTGGATTTGACTCAGACAAAAAAAGTCTTCATTGCTGTTTAACTTTCCGCTGGCAATATTGTTTTTGGTGGCTTGCTAGATCACAGCCAAATGTGATCTTTAAAGCACTCCCTTTGTCTTAATGTGACTTCAGACATCTGAAGTCAAAACATTATACATCTCTGTCATAATTATATGCTCGGATGCCAGATGTGTGAAGGCAACATCACAACCGAATCTCTCAAACTATTACGCTATGCTTACCCACACAAACTGTTCAACCAAGATGCAACAACAACGCAGCAGCAAGCCATGTGTTTCTGAGGAGCTTCAGAATCACCTTGGGCTAGACGTGCCTCATGACAGACTGGATCATCCATCCTTTTAGAGACTTAAAAAATAATCAAACACAGTACATGATTGCTCAACATGATCTGGTACGTGTCCACATAAACTGAGCAGGCAATGTCGGACGTTCCTGATGACACACTCGCATTCATCAGTGCGGTCATTTCACCTCTTCCAAAACTTCTTGGCCCATATAAGATATTAAAGAAGGCTATTTAATATTAAACAAATGTAACATGTCATCAATGACTTTGCACAGTCCCAGTTCCCTGAGTCTTTAGCTGTTTTCTGTGGTCGGATGTGTTTTGTTGTCTTAATGTGTTCCAGTAATATTTCTGTTTAAGCTCAAACCGCTCATCTGCGCTGACTGTTTTGAATATTCTTGCATGTATAATTGAGCACAATGGGCTGGTCGTCTCTTTACACTCATTTCCTGTTTTTTAGTTCTAATGACTCTAATAACGTGATGACGACTCAAGAAGAAACAGACACTGCTTGAAAACCCAGAGTAAAGACAAAACAAACTCACACACAGGAAGCAATGAGATTAAATGGTGAAAACATAGAGATGTGTACATGCTTCAGACTAAGTCAGACCTCAGACCATTTCGATAAACACTTCTGTCCAAATAATTTCAGCTACAAATTTATCTAAACTCTTTCATTTGATTATATTTTTTTATTTTAATTACATGTACTGCTGTTTGCAACCTGTTTTTTTTTTTTACAATTAAACATACATCCTTCAAAAGTTTGCAGTCTGTAAGATTTTTTTTAAAGAAATGAATACATAATACACGTAAGATAATAGTAAAATTACATCAAATTGATTAAGGATTGTTCAATTATTCAATTAAAATATGTAAGGATTATTCAATTCAACTTGGAATGGAATATTACTATTAATTGAAATCTTTAAAAAAGGCTTAAAACATTTTTGAGTGTGCTTTTGTAAAGGATGCATTAAATTGACAGTATAGGCTAAGTAAAGTAATTTCCACAAAATATTAAGCAGCACAACTGTTTTCAACATTGATAATAATAAGAAATGTTTATTGAGCACCAGATCAGCATAAAATGCAAACATTGCTAAAACATAGTTATTTTTTACCGGTTAACGTTGTCAAATGGCTCGCATGTCCTGGATGTATTTCATTTAAAAAATAAAAAATAAAACATGTTTTGCTTTGGAATAACGAAAATTAAAAGTGAACAGTGTAAATTTTGATTTCATGTTGACTTATAACAACTTTCAGAGTTATGAAAGACCCACTTCTGAGCAAAACCACATTCCTCTGGGATGTTACCATCATTTCAGCAAAGTTAAACATTGTCCAGAGCATTTTATCATGTTGTTTGGGACAAAAAAATGCTTTGGATAAAGGGGAAAGACAATAACACCATCAAAAATCCATTAAAAAACAATCACAAAACATTACCCGGAGTGATGCAGACATACACAAACACAAACCAGTTTCACTTCACCAGTAACTGCTCTGCTCTTGATACTGGGTCACATATGGTGGTAGTGGGTGGACGGGTCATCAAACAGAACGCCCTGCAGATTTGCAATCCATTAGTCTGAGTGTGAGAGATCCCCTTCATGTTGACAGCACAACGCTACACGTGTGTTTGAGTTGAAGCTGACCCTGAACCAACCACATTTTTAAAAAGTGATTTATGATTCGCTAATGCCAGAAATGATGATTCGGTGGGCCAGGCACTTCATCATGTGGAAATAGGCCACACAAGGAGGCTAAAGGTCACACCGGAGATGTGGTTTAACACAAATCAGTTTCTGTAGGCCAGTGTAACAGACTATAACCAAATCCAAGTGCAACAGGTATTTCATGTGCTGATGGGGAAAATAAGAAAAAAAATAAAGTCAACACCAATCCTGCAAGCATTCACTTGATCAAAAGACTGTGACGACTTTTATAATTTCACCAAAAGATTTATATTCCAAATAATTGCAGTTCTCTCTACCAGTTAGTATTTTACCGCCCCAAAAGTTTTGAACAGTAATGTAAGTGCACCACATCACTTTAAAAAGGCCATTGGTGTATCTGAACAGATTAATATAGTTTGTAAAAATATTACTATTGCTCATTCTTTGGATTAGCGATCAGCGATTTTAACAAACCTGTAACCCTAACCATAAAACTTTGGCGTGCAACTTCTCAGATATGTCACTGAAAGCAAAAGAAGCAAACAAAAGTGCTCCAGTGCTTCCTAAATCATCCTTTCGACCAATCAGAACTGTCTAACGGTTCATGCCGGTGGCCTGCCAAATAATTATTGCATTTGCTAATCTATGTATCTATCGGCCTATTCAAACGCATGGACCAATTTCTCACAGACAAATGCAGGAAAGAGCGTCGAGCAAGAAAATGTGCAATCTGCTACATATAATTGACTTTAGCCGCTGGCCAAAGGAGGCCCATTTCTTAAACATTTAACAGGGGTCATGATGTACCCTGAACACTCCATATGCTCCTTATATAGATCTGTAACCGCAAATAATAGAGTTTGCATGTAGTATGCAGTTAAATGGGAACATGATTATGTTGAAATTAAGTTAAAAACACATTTATCAGTTTATGCTGAACACATATGCTAAAGTTATTTTAATGCTAAACACATATGCTAAAGTTACCACTATCAGAGAGAGAAACACATAACAATGGGCATTTGTCCATTAAATAACAAGAAACAAGCTGTAACTTTAGGGTTATGTCTTTATTCTGTTTGTGGTATGTTTTTTTTGTTTGTTTTCACTGACAGAGTCACATAATGCCTTTTGAATTCAATTTTTGTCCATCAATTATCCCCCCCGACTCCCATCTCTTTTAAATATATGCCAGGGTTTTATTCACAATACATCTATAAGAAATGCTGCCTTCACATGTGTAATTCTCACTACCTCATTGTGATTGAGCGATCCAAATTTCTGACCACCCAATAGCATCAATGACATGTAAATATGCATATGCATTCATTTGAGCAACACCACAAAGTCGTGAAAGTTTAAAATAAGTCATAATTGCTGCACGTTTCAGTTGTTGAACGCTCTTTTTGGACTAGGGAAAGTTATATGAGTCCTTACAGGTGAGACCTTTCACAGTGACCTTTAGGCTCATCTGATGTCTATGTTATCTCATTTTGCATTCCAGCTTTGAATCCCAGAAACCATAAATTCTGATACACATGGCCCATATGAGGAGATCGAAGAGAACACATATGATGGCCAAAAAAGATGAAAGATTATTGAATAATGGAGATGTCAGAAAGGCCTGCCGGTCAGTGTGGAAGCAGAGCAGATGCCCATAGCAGCATGGGTCATGATATATACTGTAAAATATGTAATTAATACGTAAATAAATAATTTTTATGACTATAATTATGACAAACATTTATTGAGGGACTACATGGAATATATACATGAAGATATAATGACGCACTTAAATTTAAATGTATTTTATTTTGGCTTAAATCGTGCCAAAGGTGACAGCTTGGTCATAAATGAAGACTTTCAGACTGTCAGATTACTTATAATTTTGAATGAGGTTTGTTCTAAGAGTCTGGTGGAAAACTGGAGGAAAAAAAATATAAAAAGGTTAAGAAAAGGGTAAAAACTCTTTTCCCACAGGTGTGGTGGAGCCACAACATCCATTACGAACCCCAAACTATTAAATAAAAACAAAAGAGGAAGGAAATCAAAGGAGGAAAATGTATATTACCGAACCGCAGATAAAGATAAAGATGTAAAAGACAAGAATGGCTGGACAATGCTATGTTCTGACCACCATGGAGTCACACTGATCCACCACAAGAGTTTTCACCATCTCTGCTCCACTGCAGCTGGGAACGGTGAGTTCTCATTGGAGCAGGGGCAGAGGGGGAGGAGCCTAGCGTAATCAACCAATGACAGAGCAATCAGGATCAGCATGCAACAGGTTGATCACATATAAAGCAAGATGTGACACTCCATAGTTGCTAATCTTGTCAATAAGCGATCGGAGAGGTCAAATTTGGCTGGAGTGCAGAAGACAAACATAATTTTCTAAATACACATCTTTACCAACTGAGCTCAAATCTTCCTTCCCTTTAACCACTGTCTAAGCCCTAGACGTTACAGTGATCAGCCTGAAAGAAGAGCAGCTTTAAGGGTGATGAATGCTGGAGTCCTTCAGAACTGGTTTGTGTTTACTGTTTGTGATTGAGCTTTACAGAGGATGCAACACTGTTTACAGAGGGACTAAAGCTGCAGCTGACACAAGCTCAGAAGAGAGACCGCTGGCACATGATCATAAAGATTTAAATATCCTCTTACGAAGACATTTTTAGGAGATATAGAGTATATTATGTAAGTAGAATACTGTTATAAAGATCACATTGATTTACATTACAAGCAATCATACATTCATCTTACTTTTTGGTCGTAAATTGTTCCATTTAAAAAAGAAAATCTTACATTTAATGTCATACTTCACAGAGTTAAAAGCCTTTCTTTCCCACAAGGTCTGCATGATTAATTCCAACACAAATCCAAATTGTTGATTATGTTTAGGCTAATCGTGATTATTAATTTCAAATAAAGTTTACATTATTGTGTGTGGGGCAAATGCTGGATGTTTATGCAAGATACACATCCAACACAAGAGGAGGCATTTAGTGGACATCTTAAACATTACAGCATTCAGTTTACAGTAGCCGATCATCAAGGGAAAGAGTAGAGGAGGGGAACAGGCTTTTCGTGTATACAGAAGACATGATTTATATATCAGCTATCTGAATGTATACAGATCTACACTTTCTCTAAATAACATGTTTGGTGTATTCAGTAATGTTGCGGTGGCCTGAAAGGTCAAACTGACTTTAGATTTCATTGATACACTGTTAAAAATAAAGGTTCTATATGTCATCTCTGTCAAAACATTGTGTTATAAGTTTTATTTTTAAGAGTGTAAACTAAATACTTATGAAAAACAATGATTTTTTTTCTTCTTAATATTATGTAAGGTTTATGACAACACTGTGCAAAACTTTTCAAGGGCTTTTCAAGTTCGGCAGGGAAGTTCCTACTTAGAATTTTGGCAATAGTAATGTGCATGACAGGGATACAAATAAATATAATTTGGAGTGAAACAAAACAGTGATTCCAGGGGTTACAAATGATGCACACTAGGTGTGTAATTAATACTGTGTCTGAGTGTTGTATCTCTTGTGTGCTGGCACAGAAAATGATGGGAAATGTAATGTAGTTTCACAATGTCATGAAATATAAAGCAGCACAAGCCTGTAACCTCACAAACCAGATCAATCCATTGTATTTTCTTGTAACTTTCATTAACAGCACACAAAATCCAAATGCAACTGATGGCCAAGACTAAAAAAAATCAAACATTATACTAAACCTTCTAAACTTCTGACTTCTAAACTAATCTTCTATATGGTATGAAATGTCTTTTAAAAGCATATTTCTAATGGAATAGACATACGATATAAAGGTATTTGTTATAAATGAGATGACCACTCCAAGTCCTTCACGGCTCTTACCCCAGAGACCTCCATCTCCTCAGGGGGAGCAGCTGTGTCTCTGTCCCCCGTCTGACTCAAGCCTGGGATTTAAAGGGTGCCCCTTCTTACCCCCAGTGTCTGACAACTGCTGAGTTTAAAGTGAAGGCCTTGCTGGGTTTGATTAAGTTATTTGCTTGCTATAGCACAGGCTAAAGGAAGTTCCCCACTGCCAACTCCTGTCAACAATCTGTGCTCCGCAAAGCAGACCGCATGTCACAAACACAAGCCCGAACAGTCACCAGCATGTACATCTTACATCAGAGACATGCAAATGGTTCCAGACTGTGTATCGATTGGTCTACAGACATTATTCAGAGCAGCAGCGCCATGACAGGTATGAAAGGTTGTGGGGGATATACTTAACATGTTTTCAACAAGTTTGTTGTAAAAAGCTGTATGCTCGTCTCATCACAAGTACACAACTCATATTTTCGGGAGTTTTTTGTCTCTTGAAATTTCTTGGAATAATATTTTTGCTGAGTTTGATCATCAAAACAATAAAAATAAAAAACACATTAATTTACAGTACAATAATGCTGCGTTCCAGGCAGGTTTTTGAGCACGTAAATCACTACTTCAAACCATGACTCAGGACTTTGTACTGTAGCAGTCATGTCAAACTATCTGAGCACAAGGAATTGTGGTAGCTAGATGTAAACTTTATTTGTTAATTTTACTTTATTTGTTTATTTTAAAATGTATTTGGTATTAATTTATCCATGCATTAAAGGACTGAAAACTAACGTTGTATTGTCCTAAAGTGTGTACCGCCTGCAGAAACACCATCCATGGGCCGCCATTGTTGTTTTGTATGGTTTCGCGGGCTATTTGAGGTCAGAGTTCGTAACTTGGGAGTTCATCGATCTAGTACGAGAAGTCACGGGTTTGACTGCCGTTCCAGTGCACTTTCACGGGTATAAGGTTGGGAAAAGACGGGTTACAGGTTGCCTGGAGCGCGGCATAAGGTTTATGATTTTTTCAGGTAATGCGTGAACAAAACTTCACCAAACATTTTAGCACGCCCACCATCAGTAACGTTAATCACATTTGCTTTATGCTTGGTAACTTATGGCATGAAGTCTCAGCTTTTAAATTCTTTCAACTTTATTTCGATTTTCAAACAAAAAATACAGTTTTGGCGGCTTGGCGCTCTTTAATGTGGCGAAGAAAAAAAAAGCTCAATGTGGCGTGACGTGCTGTAACGTTATATCACGCGCCTCAAGTTCAAGTGAAGATGCAGCGCGGAAAGGACGTGAACAACATAATCTCTTCCTTCACTCGGTAGGTACACCACGAAATAAACGTAAATGAACCTCAAAGGGTATGTTGAAAGATACAGTAACGTTACAACTTACCAAAATCGATATGTTATCGCTAAATCAGTGTTTTTGAACAGAAAGACCGTGTAAACAACGTCACACATGACGTTACATTTAGCCTAGACATTAGGAAAGTCATCTCCCAGCTCGATAGTTAGCTAGAAAGATGAGTCTTATCTCTAAAAGATAGAGACTGAGTAAGTAACGTTAGCATTTTGCTAAATATAGGCACTGTACAATATATTTTGTTTTTACTAAACCTATTCTTTAGTATTTAATGTAGCCTATTTGATAAATCCGCTCTGAAAACAAGTGTTTAATGACAGACACCATTTGATTTAATTGTTTATTTTTCAAAAAGTGAACTGTTTTAAATAAAGTTCTTATTATAAACACTGCCTTTTCTGCATGTAAATGTCATTTAATTTAAATTATTTGTCAATTTTAACCCTCAATATTACAGTAATGTACCAACTGACAGCATTACCTTAATGGTTTATTTGAGAAAGATTGATTTCCTTGAAAAAATTGACATGTTTTGTACCTGATATTTGAAATGAATCTATATCGAATCTAATTGAATCGAGGTCAAAATTTAATTGAATCGCAAGTTTGTGACCTATGAAGCGTGATTTGAATTAAACCAGATAGTTTAAATCTGTAAAGGGCTTACCTTTACATACTTTAAAGTGTATACTTATAAGGTCTCCAACTGGATCTTCCTCATTTATCAAGAATCTACTCAAATGGATTCGTCAGAGACGTTTTAATTAGTCATACTGATCTAAACTCACAATAACAATCTGGGAAAAGTACATGTATAACTGAAAGACCATGCGAGATAAACCACAGCAAGTTTGAGATTTATTTTCTAGACAGAAGTGTATTATAATAAAGTTGACATGAGTAGATCCCATTGAAATCTTACTACTATATTTCTTCAGGGAAAAATCTGGACAGTTTGACATCGTTTAGACTGCAGATCCCAGGGAATGTAGAGCCTCAGGAGAGAGGAATGGAGAAGTCCTGCGCTGGTGTACGGTGTCACCTTACTTGCTACAGGTCAGTACAATAGCCTGGTCTAATTATGTCCTGCAGGTATTGTCTGAATGGAAACCAAAATCAGATCAACTATTCAATCTGTGAACAGTTATGACGGAGTCATCCAGTACTAACAATAACTGTAATAAAATTTAGTTATTAATATGAAAAGCAATTTTTCAAGGCCTGAAGGTAAGCTGAGTGTATATGACATTCTGATGAAGCTAATGAAAGTTTCAGATGTCTCTATCAGAAAAGTCAACACAGATGGCCTGGGTTGCAAACCTTTGCTCAAGCCTCATTTCTGAGTCATGCCAAGAAATAACAGAGAAAAAAAAAGATACTAATTCAACAAACTGCATGCATAGAGAACAGAAGTGCTTAAGGTGTATATGTGTGACAGAAGACATAACCAGAGCTCTTCCATCAATCGCTTTCACTTCATCCGGTGTGCATGATATGAGATTGTGTGTGCAACCATTGAAAGAGAGCATGCGTATGTGCAAAACAGCATTTTCCCAGGTTCATCCCTCAAAGCTCAAGTGCTGGCCAACACATTTGTTTTCCAACTCAGTCCATCTGTTCTCATACTATACCTCCTAAAAGAAAACCAAATGATAGAATGAATAAAGATTAGAAAGAATTAACAATAAATAGAAAAAACAAACATACGATTGATTGATTGAATGATAATTTGACAGACAATTAAACAAGCGAACAGCAATAGAAAGACAGACAAATAGATATAAGGACAGAAAAGTCGAGTCACCTTTATTTCTATAGCACTTTATACAATAGAAATTGTAAAAGCAGCTTCACAATAATAAACAGGAAAGTAACATAATTAATACAAACTTTATCAAATATGAGACAAGTGAAAAATTTTGCTGTAAAGCAACTTTAGCAAGATAATAGTGTCATTATTCAGCTTAAATCAGTTCAATTATAAATCAGTTCAGTTCAATAACTGTAATGTTCATTAACTATGAAACAAGTTCAATATAGCTGTAAACAGCTCTACAATGCCATATTTCAGCACAATAATTGTTTTAGATTATTGACAGAATGACAAGAACGAAAAGTCAGACACACAGACAGATAGATTATACAATCTGACCTAAAGCAGTCAAGTATATGTTGTAATATTTCTCAGGAGTATTCCTAAGAAAAATATGTCAAATTTGAATGCACTTGAATTGTATTTCATGTAAGTGTTGAACCACATTTATTTATGTTTTGAGAGATGCAAGGAACAGTTTGTGTTCTGTTGCACAGGCCTGGGATCTCCCACATGGTCTAAGCACGTATTTGCCGGCAGGCTTGAGGGCTCTATTTAGTAAAAGGTTTTAAGCATGGTGCATGTTACTTGTGACCACATATTTTGTCATAGTCCTCTAAAGTGTCGCCCCACCTGTGTAAACGTCAAGAACGTGGCCTTGATTACTATCAAAACAATACCATCACAAGGGACGGGAGTCCTACCAGATAAAACAACTCACCTAAGATTCAATCCGTAACACTTCAACTGGTGATGCTGTCTAACAGCTCTATAAGCGTGTAAAACTTCTACGTTATGACATGACACCGGAATCCAGCATAAGTGTTTGCTAAACTGCCGCGATTTAAAACGCCACTGTAAAACTCCTCAACTAGACCAGTTACATCTGATAATGCTTAGCGTTTTAGTGCCCTAAAGAGCCCCAGTCGCTTTGACTTAAATGTGACTGGCAGAATTTTTAATTGTAATAATCATTGATGGCTGTGGAAGGAATGTGATGGCGGGAAAATTACGTAATGATAATTACGACAATTGACTGATGGGCACCACAAGGATGCACACAACCCCAAACCCTCGACTAGTGACTATACTGAGCTGTGACATGAAAGGCAGCAGGAAAAATATCAATTTCATGCTTTTAATTTCATTGTAAAAAGACAAAGAAACATTTGTTCATTTAATGTACAGTATCTTGCAAAAAATTGAATTTGTCTGAGTTAAAAAAATAATTCCATTCATTATCTTGACTACATTAATGTATCTCTTGCAAAATATTCAAAGGTTCAGGAACACAGTTTTATGACTGTTTTCCACTCATATCCATCGAAATGCATCTACATGCCTACCTGTCTGGGAACCGCTGCTTTACTCAAACAAAACCTGAAACAGGAGCATTCGTGAGTGACAGAGAGTCTGGTGAACGGGTGAATATCCGCCAGGGATGAGGGTGTGGGAAGAGAAGGGGCAAGGTTAGGGTTAAAGGTCACTAAGTGTCTGGACCAGGTCAAGCGAGAGGGCAGATATCCATTAAAAGCACATCCTGTGTGTTGCTGTGACTGCAGACATACTAGGAAAGCCTGTAAATATAACTTAAAAAAAACCTTTTGATTTATATGCTAAATAAATGCAATAATTTATTTTATATATAAATTCCTAAAAAAAATGTAGCATAGTTTTCACAAAAATATTAAGCAGCACGGCTGTGAATATAAGTTATAAGAAAATAAGAATATAATAAATTGTTATAAGATTTCAGAATTGTATTGTTTTTACTGTATATTTTATCACATAAATGCTGTCTTGCAAAAATACGAGCCTACAACATTTTAGTAAAATGTAATGTATATATATATATATATATATATATATATATATAAATAATTAAAAATTAAATATATATATATTTAAATATAATATTTAATTTTTAATTATATATATATAATTAAAAATTAAATATATATAATTAAAAATTAAATATTATATTTAAATATAAATATATATATATATATATATATATATAGAATTTATATTTAATAAAATAAACAAAATCATTGTAAATATATAGTGAATATTTACCCAGGCCTCCTGAATACCCACAACTGCAGTTTAATACGGTTTAACACATTTTTTCAGGGAGATAATGTATATTGGTTTATTGGTTTTGCTTTGTTTAGACATGACATCAGTGGTGTGCGATGTACTTCTGTTAAAGTTAGTGGTACTCCAGACAGAAGTAAAGGGGCACGGCACAGGTCATGTGAACCGGCTGAAAAGCTCGCTGCGTTTGTTTAGCAGAAATAATGTTCTCCGGTGTCCCCAGAAAGAGCTGTGGCAGGTGAGTCAAAGGTGGGTCAGGGGATAAGTGTCTGTATTTGTACATGTGTGCTTGGGAAACAGAAAGGAAAGCAGACAAAACATGGAAAAATGACAGCACTTTTCTCATGCATTTTTTGGGCTTTGACTAAGACAAAGAGACTGAACATCACATCCTGACAAATGCGTTTTGTTCCGCTTGTTGCGATATTACACCAATCAAAACACTGAGACATGCGGCCTGAGAGAAAAAGAGATAGATGTAGAACAAGCATTATCTCTTTGATCTCTTTTGCTGAGTCACAAACGCACCCTGTTACTGAAACCCCAGACGTTTTCCTGGAGATCAGAGATATACATAGCGAAATAAAACATGAGCCTGCAGAGCGAAAAGAAGAAGAATAAACACCAAACGTGAAGGAAATATTTGTAATACCTATGTTTAAGACTTCACTATATCACAGCTGGAAAAAACTTCCAAGACTGCTTACATCATCAGGGTTCCCAAACCGTATGACTAGTAAATTCAATAATTTTAAAATATGCATGACATTTCAAATTATTCTTGATTACTGGATAAACATTTTAATGCAACAAAATGTTATAGACCTGAGAATAAAGAAAATGTATATTCATTATAGTAAAATGTCCATCATATAATCTAGTCTAGAGGGTTTAAAGGGAAGAAATATGACCAATCTGAGAGGAAAAGACTTATAAAAGAACAAAAACAGATTAAACAATTAAAATGTCCTCTGCATGACATATCATTTAAACGCTTTTCGTTGATGCTTAAGATAAATTAAATCTGCACATCTGTGATCTGCATTTATTTTAATACCCACATGTGGAATGCAAGTCCCAGCAAGAGACTATGGAAGAAAAACCACCATATTATCATTCAACAATCAGAGACAACTAAAAATGGGAAATTCTCTGTTGAGATGCCAAAAATTCAGAAAACAAGAGATTCACAAAAATAACCAGCAGTTTTCGTGGATATTTAGAGGCTTAACGACACAGGCTTTAAGCTTTGTAATCTTTGTAATCTTAGTAATTACGTTCTATTAACAGAAGACAAGAGAAGAATATGTTTTCTTTCTCTCTCTTGTTAGATGTGGTTCGTGCCTCGTCTAGTCGAAAAAGGATTCACAAGTTTTTCCATTGTTTAATAATTGTTTTTTTTTCTCAGCACATACCAGTGATTTGCATGATTAGGGTGAGGATCAAAGCTAAAAAGATCAATAATTTAGTTTAATGTGAAAATGTGAATGGTGATTGGCATGCAAAACTTGTTGCCAGTGCTAGTGTTGTGGACAGTCCAGAGACGTTGCTATTGTTGCTTATGAGTTTGGCCATTGCTTGAGCTGCTATGGGGCTGTGGGTGGTTGCTAGGGTATTCTGGGAAATGACTATGGTGTTGTGTGTAATTCCTTAATGTTGTCATGATACTGGAATTTCTAACTTTGATTAACATGACAGACAGAGGCTGGTATATTAGGCTGCTGTCACTTTAAGAGTTTATGCACAGATCCATATGCTGATACACAACTATTGACATTTTAAAACTGACTGTGTTTACCTGAATACCCACTAAGATGGGTATTTAGACCGTTTAAATTGCAATAAGCCACGAAAAATAAAAATGTTGCACTCTCGAGCTATTTGAGTGGTGGCTTTATGTGCGCGGCAATTTTAATGTGAGCGTGAAAAACGGCGGAATAAGTAAAATTACGCGCAATACAAGCACTATTCAACCGGAGTGTGTGAGACGAATGAGTGACAGGAGGCGGGTGTGTGCCAATTCGCCGTTGGAGAGAAGATAAATTGAGAACTCGCAGCTAGTATCGGTCTATCTATATTGCAGATTAGGAGTATTAGAACCATTTCAGATATTTCAATATCATTACATATTGAAATATCAATATTTTTGACAACACTAGTTTCTAGGGTGTTCTGGATAGTTGTTATTGTGTTCTAGGTGATGGCTGGGTTCTAACCCTTAATGCACTGTAAAATAAAAGTTGTACTGGTAAATAAAGGAAAGATTACTGGAGTGCGTTTTACAAGAAATTGCTATTTAAATATTTCTACTTCAAAATTGTATGTTTTACTTTACTTACTTACTTACTTAAAATGTTAGTTTACTTACCTTTTTTGTAATTATTTGTGGAAAAAAATGTACAAGTAAATCCTACACCAATTTTTTTTTCCAGTGTATGAGTAATAGTAGTTAAAATACACAATTCTATTATTACAAATGAGGAGAAAATATAAAGCACATTCTGAACAAAGCCATCTCTGAAGTACACGGAATAACTGAAGTGGACAGAAATTTATGTACGAGTTAACGAATCAAAGACCACGGCAAAGCAAACAGCTCACTCCTCAGAGAAGTAGGATGGTATCAAATTCACTCGCTCACATCATTTAGCATGACAGATCATTATTGCTCCGCTGCAGCAAGACGGCTGTACAAATAATAGCGGAAGTTCTGATCTCTCGGTGGGTCAGTGCCTTCAAAACACTCCCTGCTCCCCCAAGCAAAGGTAGTGTTTGCCAGAGGGGTCCGGTAACCCCTGTCGCCCGTTTGGAACCTGAGAGGCAGCACATCGCCCAGATTTAATTAACCTGCCAATGAGTTCAGTCCAATCCATTTACTGAAATCAACATAAAACCAGCTGATTGTAAATTATTGAAGGAAAACACTGAAGTACGTTCAATAAAAAGATTTATAAAGGCCAGCGCCATTGCTAAAAGTGGAGGGAAAAAAGGCTGGGAAAAAAACAAGAACAACCTAATCTAACTGTAGATTTAGCCCTGCCAAAGTGTTGCCACTAAAAGACACTTTTTATGTATAGTGTCCAAAATAGGGTTTGGAACAAGAAAGTTATAGGTATATTGGAATATATATTGAATAGACAATATAATACAATTTCATTAAAATAATTTATGTTGGAAAACGTATCAAATATATCTAATGGGTCAAAATTATAAATGTGGAATTTGTGCCTCTAAAAGTCATGGGACACTAAAGTGTAGTATGCCATATCCTTGGCTAGTGTCAGAATGCAAGGTAGATATCTAGTGGCCATCTTATTGAAGTCTAACACACCTGTTCAAAACCAAATGTTACTCTACATGCATATCATACCCGAAACACACAAACACTTTTGCGCATCAACCTCTCAGTGACTGACCACAGCTGAATGGAAGATAACCCGACTTCACTACTCGCATAATCACATGACTCGGATCAGGTTCCTC
This sequence comes from Cyprinella venusta, assembly GCA_038021265.1. Lineage (NCBI taxonomy): Eukaryota > Metazoa > Chordata > Actinopteri > Cypriniformes > Leuciscidae > Cyprinella > Cyprinella venusta. The sequence continues at coordinate 6,535,918 of CM075873.1, forward strand.
TATCTCTGCTCATGCTGTCCACAAGCTGGATATTTTAATTTCACAGCTGAGGTCATGTCGAAATGTGTGTGCATGTTTTTTTTTTTTTTTTTGGTATCATAATTCACACATGTATAGCTAAATAATCCTTGGTTGAAATCACAATGTATGAAAAGATTTAATTTGCAAAAACTCTTCAAAAAAATCTTCATGACAAAAGGCATTATTTAAAATAACAGGACAACAAAAATATATGGATTTTGAAAATACTTATCTGCTCAAAATGATTTAAATTACCCTTACTGCAGATTTTTTAAAAGCCAAATTGCATTGTTATATCCGGATTGCCACCTTTAGTTTAGGAGCTGAATTGGAATTTAATACTGAATGGCGCACAACTCTGCATATGTTAGGCATGGCAGGAAATCACTGGCCCTCAATAAATATGAAAGAGAAACAAAGAGAGGGCAGGGAAGACAAATGAGGAGGCATGCTGTAATACTTTGGCAGAGCGTAACTCAAAGGTGTTGGAAAGATTCACTCATCCTGTTTTCCTGTGCTTGATTCTGAGCCAGCTTATAAACCTTAAGCAACAACTGAAAACGTTCAAGCTTCTCAAACTCGGTAACCTTCGGTTCATCAGCTTGATGAATAGATGCAAATCCTTGAATTCATCACTTTATTGCTCTGGATCGTAATGGTTATGTGCAGGCCATCTGTACGATGTACGCAGATTTGTATCAAAAAATGAAAATGGCGAGAGAGAAGAACATTAAACGGTGACATCATTACTCCGAGTACATCTGGAGGCAACACTGTGGCCTTGTTCTAACAGCAATTAATCTAGTCCAGGAGTGAGTGATGAGTGTAGGTTTGCATAACACCGTTTTATCCATCCTCTCTTTTTTCTCCTCTGTCCTCTTTTTCCTTCTCCCTTCCATCGCTCAGGCAAGACTCTGATCCAAAGGGTCAGGCAGTGAACCAATACATAAAAACTGCTTTATGTCTTTAAGCTAAAAGAGAAAAAAAATTATTGGAAAATTACACAAATGTTTAAACTCTGAATTTGAAGTACTGGGAAAGTAATAATTTTATGACAGAGATTAACTGTGGAAATGCTGAACTATGTTTCTTCCCAAGTAACATGTAATAAACAACACCTGAGTGAATCTCACAAAGACTGGCAAGAATCCCCCCCCCCCCCCAAAAAAAAAGAAAAACAAACAAACAAAAAAACAGACAATTTGCACGAAAATAAACTTATTTTTAAGACTATAAATATCCTATTGCATTGCAATTTTATTTTACAAATTCTCATTACCACAATATTAATGGAATGAATTAATGGAAAAAATCTATACATTTTATTGATATGGCCTCTCTAACGCCATCTGTGGTTTAAACGAAACATTGCAAGTTGCATTATGCCCTTCTTCATGAATGAATCAGATCAGGATTTAATGCTTTTTACGTACATACAAAATAATGGAATTTTGTTTATTTTTATTTTTAAAAATATCCCATAAAACAAATTTAAAGTGTATTTATACATAATCACATTTGTATTCATACCTTTAAATGTATCTAAATTTTAAAAATGCACTGCAGTTGTTTTCCTTATGAGAATAAAAACTAAGTCATTCTCATTTATAATTCATTCCAGTGGCCCCATAAACAGGCCCTGACCATGTGTGTACATGAGCAAGGAAGCGAAGTACAAATGTATCAAAGCCATTTGTTACTTAACTATTTTAAGTACCAGAAACAGCCCATAATACACTGTAATGGGCAACATGATATTCTCTAACTAAAGGCCATACATCACTGTCCCATGCTTTAAATCAACTCTTTGTAGTTTCCGGAAGTTTAACAGCCACGCACACTGTGGCTGGAGAAATGTTTGATATGATTCAGAGTGTTTACTACTGTTACTCATGTCGAAGAGGACTACAGGAAGTATGAGGCACTGATGTTGTGTGGATTTCAAGTTTTTTTTTACACGTCTAACATTTGTACAGCAATGAATGTAACATAATCAAATGACCATCAAATACACTGAAACAGAAACACAAATTTAATTAACAAAACACAGGAGGCCACTTTACCCCACAGCAGTTTGAATTATGTACAGTAGGATTTGCATATGGTGATAGGGTAATATCAAATCGAATGTTGAGTGCTTAAATACGCTCACATTAATAAGATCTGAGTCATGAAAAACGAGAAGAAATATTTAACCCATTACGAAGATGAAATACACAGTCCAAGCCCACGTGCCTGAATGCATTCAGCAGCTTACCGAAATCATTTGCTCAGGTCTGGAGGAATAATTACTGGCTGGGGCCCTGGTTGTGCGTCGCCTGAGACAAATCAAATTATACATTTGATGTACTATAACCAAACATTCTTTAAGGCTGTGAAAGCCTAAAATAAAAGGTTGTAAATTGTCTTTTATGTCACGCATTAAGAGGACTGATTTATGCTTTGAGAGGTCCTCGCTGTTCTACTTTGCAGTTTAACCAAGTTTCTATTCCACAATTAATGTGTTTTTAAAAATATGAGTGATGCTTTTGCTTTATGGGCAGTTTATAACTAGCCGCCTTCTCGCTGGTATTACTGCCAAACATGTTTCTGCTTTGCATATCTGATTCTGAAGAATTTGCCAACTGAACTGCACTCTTAGAAGAAATGGTTCTATTTAGAACCAGAAATGGTTCCATCCCCCGCTTCATATATGGAACTCCAAAATGGTTCTACTGTATATAGAACCATTTTTTTTTTTTTGGTAAAAGGTTCTATTGGCCAAGTATGGAACCCCAAGGTTCTATATAGAACCCAGAGGAACATTTTTTTAAAGAGTGTATAGAACCTTTTAGGGGTTCCAAATATGTAGCGCTGATAGAACCTTTTAAGGTACTATATAGAACCTTTTCTTCTAAGACGCTGTTGCTGTTGACAATGATCATGAGAACATCTAAAATCATAATCTGAACATACCAGCTAAAAACATGAGCAAATGCACGATGGACGAAAGAGAACAGGTGGTGCAGTTTTATACAAAGCAGAGAGTGCTTCTAAAATTAGTATGTAAATACTTAATGCTTGAATCATGTCTTCATTAAACCCTAGTGCATATTACAGCAGGAATGTAAAACGTCCGTATTTTAGACACATATTTAATGCCTTTCTTCTGTGAGCAAGTATTCACTCCCTCACACACACACACACAAACACATTAAGACCTAATTTGGGGCCTATGCCTCTTTTATTTGTAAATTGCAACAACAATGGTTGAAGTCTGTTCAAATCATTATAATTGGATGCACCATTTTACAACCAGACCGAAGCAAAAACAACAAAAACAAAATGTGCCTTTTAAATCAGCCACAATGATTTCACACATTGTACGCAGAATTTAATTTTAAACGATTAATAATGTTGCCGTTTTGTAACTTTTAACTGCACATGTATTGTAATTGCTAGTCTTAAAATCCCACAATCAAAATGTGAAAAACATGTCCAAGCTCTCTCTCTCTCTACAAAAAAATTGTATGTCGATACAAAAAGTCAGTAGACCTTAATGAATAAACCACATAAAAAATATCAGCCCTCCACAGATTTACTCTATAGACCAATTTTACACTTTTTAATCTGATTATCCATATCACCCCATACCTAAAAATTAGCCAATGCTATTTTACACTCTCAATTAAGCAACATTCCTTACTGATGACCACCCAGATGTCTTGTAAAAACTGCTTTCCATTAATCCGGTTACTCAGCAGAATAATCCAGAATCAATAAATCTGTCAATTTAATCATAAGCAGCAGTAACACACCCTAAGTTGTGCTTTAACTTTACAATCCGCTGAGAGAAACTACAAACAAAGCAACATATTCGAAACCAAACCACTTGAAATGTAGCAGTACTGAAATGATTGGTGTTTAACTGCCAATGTAACTACCAAATGTTTGCACCATAGGAAATGCTTCAGCTTCATATTTATTCCCTCAAATAAAGTATGGAACCAAGGAATGTGTAGTAATCACATTTTGCAAACTGAATCATATGAAACGTACTAATGTAACAGTAGTTAGTGGGAGGAATCAACTGAATATGTGTTGGAACTGGTAAAAGGATTGCATTATCATCAAATTTGCTTCAAATATTTGATGATTGACTATGAGGCAAAGGAAAGCTTAGCATTTTGTAAATCAATCTACATGAAATGTAGCATTACAACAACAACTGAAGACAGTACTGAACATGTACTGTGTGGTTAATATAGATAATTAGTGTAAATGATTTTCACTGATTTTACTTCATATGTCACATTTTAGCATTGTGTAGCATTCACTTTATGAAATAAAACCACATGAAATTTAGAGTACTACAGTTGAACTAACAGCTGAAGATGTGTACAAGAATGTGTCTGTAACTAGAACTAGTAAAATGATTGGATTATCAACGATTGTCAAATTTAATATTTTTAACTGCTGTTTTTGATGTTTCATTTGTGATTGAGAGGAAAGCACGCAGCACATATTTACATCTTCATCCAAATGCATGGGTGGCATTTGGATATTCATTAACAGTGTACCGCTGAAAATGTATTTCGAACTTCTTTTTTACCCCTAAGTGAAGAATGAAAAACAACTTTGCAGTGATATAGCGGGGCCTTAACAGGCCTTTGTCAACAATTATTAACGTTCAACATACCTAGTAGTTATAATAACCTTCACAATTCTCATAAATCGTGATCTACAGCTAATTATTTAGTTTGGAGAAGTACGCATTCTTTACTTTCTCAATAAGAAAATACATAGGCCTATGCATTTCTATGATCAACAAAGTGTCATAGTTAAAGCATACTGAAGCTTACGTTAGGCCTGGATGGACACTATGTCTCCTTGTACAGTCATAAAATTTGTAGGTCGAGGAACGGCCGTGTTCAAGCAGGGAGGAGTTTATTATTGAACTGCACGCAACAGCTTCAGATCTCACACTACGAAGATCCCCGCAGCGAACTCCAAGCATCACTCAACTGATACAGCGATGCCCCATAAAATACGCTAAACTGTCAAGCTCTCATCTCCACATTTGCACAGCTGTCGTTTTACTACCTTTATTTGGTTTCTTGTGTGACGCTAAGTTCTCTCGCTGAGCCTGTTTTGCTACATAACTATTTTTCTGTTGTTGAACTTATCGTAAAGCTATTCCCAAGACCATGTCCACTGATGCTAGTTTAATCTGGCAACAGGCCACTTTTCTAAAAACATTTTGCAGGTTAAAGGTGATTTCCCATTTTCCTTAAATGGACCGTCATTGGCTTTGAGTTTGTTGTTCACTTGGTGGCTGGCCAAACAGACCGCTTGCTGTTTTTACAGTAAAGAGGTTCAGTTGTGCTTTGAGACAAGTTGTCCTCTGTTCTCTGACTGTAAGTTCATGAAGGTTAAAGACCACACAGTATGATTATTTGCAAAGAGATCTTATCACAATCTAATTCTTTGATCTCTGTAAAATGCACGAGCTGAGTACTACTACACCCCCTCTGCAATTTGTGGGCGAATGCCAGTCCTATACCTTGTTTTCCAAGTGAGAAAACGTAATGTAGATTTTAACAGATACTAATCAGCTCTATTTTTGCCAAGATATACTAACACATGTGTGTGTCTGCCTGGGCCGTCTCTCTGGTTAGACTGTGCGGACAGTAGTCCCCAAACCGATGACAGGAGGAGGTCGTAGATCCAGCTGAACTCCCACTGAGGTCGCCATAACTCTTGTAGGAATGAGGAGTTTGGGGAGGCAAATCGGCTGTGACAAGATCACACCATGAGTTTCTTTCTGTGTGTATGGATGTGTTTTTAAGGGTGAGTGAAAGGGCAATTTAGTGAGGCTTGCTGAGGCAAACATCACTGTTAGGCTACTATTGCTCATTAATAAAAGAAAAATCTAACCAAGTATCAAACTTTGCCATATAATTAGTCCCAAAACATTTATTACAATTTTGCCTGGTGGCCGATAATGCAGTTGGAAAAAAAGACTTGCATTGTTTGAGATTCTGCTATATGTGATTGTTTTTATAATTGCAAATTATAAACTGCTGTATGTTACTGTTGGCTACATCGCCATATATAAAGTTGCATATATATCTATATTGAACTTTACTTGCATTTGGTAGTACATACAGTATACTGATGTAAAGGGATATCTACTATATAGCAAACTGCTTGATTGGTTATATCATGGCAAAGTGCAAACTATATTATCATCCAGCTCTAAAAAAATCATCTGTAACACTGGAAAGCAATCCCTTAGCAATCACCCAGAATATACTAGGAAGCATCTTGCAATGCTGTAGCAACCATATCTCACACTTAAAACCACAATAGCAACTGATTGCAACACCCTGGCAACATGGCTTGTAAGTTTTGCATGAGCAAGCGCTAACAATTTCTTCATAAAACATTGTTTTCTGTCTCTCTGTGATCAAGACAATAAACAAAAAGAACTCGAACTGCCCTAAATGCATACTTCATTTTCAACACTATTCCATTAGTCGGCATTATGTTTTAAACAGAAACACACTCAGCCTAATTTCACCACATTCTGTAGAAAATGTACTCCATCAGAGAGACACATTAGCAACGATGCAATAAGCACTATTTAGCAATTTGTCACGAACAGACAACACAAAACAGCTCCCTTTTGAACAAGTAATTCATTTCCTCAAAGCATGAAGAGGAGGATATTTTTAGGCAAGGTGAATAACATCACAGCAACTCTCAATTTAGAGTCAGTCAGATGAAAAAAATGAACGATTGTATCCAGACTCACTGCAATATACAAATCACTTCCATATGAGAGAGAAATACAGCAAAGACCAGACTAAGACTCTCTTTTCTCAATCAAATTAATTCCCAACATGCTTAGTTCCTGTTGAATGTCAGACACGACTCTTTTAATTGTTGTCGGGATTTTATAGAATAAACAAACCATTACCGGGCACAAAAAACCCTTTACCCGACTACAAAAAAGCGAGTCAGAGAGTGTTGGTATATGCCAAAGTAACAACTGTTATTATTATTATTATTTTTTTTTTTTCCTGAAGAAAAGGAGCACAAAGGGCCCTTCTTCAGTATAAAGCTATGGGATTGATTTTGCATCTGCGAGGAAAATATTTTAAGTTTGATTACTTGGGAAAGTCAAGTCACCTTTATTTATATAGCGCTTTTTAGAATAAAGATTGTATCAAAGCAGCTTCACATTGATAACATGAAAAAATACAAGAAGTTTGTTTCTAGAAGAGAATTGCATCATTGCGTCAATGTCCACCTTAAGAAAGGCTGATCAGTAATATTGTTGAATATTAAATGTCCCCAACTTAGCCAGCCAAAAGCCAAGGCAACAGTGGCAAGGAACCAAAACTCCATCAGGTGACAGAATGGAGAAAATAGCAGAGAAAATAACAGAAATTACAGAGGTCCTTTTGTCAACAAGTCACATGATTTGTGGGCTCTTTCATTTCTGTAGCATATACAGAACAGCATGAGTTACACACTGAAGTTTAAAACATAGGGTTAGGGGTTTGTTCAAACTCATAACTTCATTAACGAGCAAAAGTAATAGTACATGTCTTACTGTAGTCTGCCTCAAAATCAGCTGTCTGACACGTTTAAAACAGCAAAAAAGAAATAAATTATGGGTATACCTATAAATATAATATGACTTCACCCACCACTCCTCAGACGATTTACCTTAAGTACAAATAACATATTGCATTTATTTACACTTTTTCTGAATATCATCGATCACTATTTGCATGTAGTGTAAACAAGATGCTATTTGTTGCTATTTACACTTGGTGCAAACAGAATCTCCCATTATTTACACTCACTGTAAGTAGCATCTACCTTCATTTACACTTAGTGTAAATACCCAGCGTCAAACATAAATATCATCAAGTTTGATTTCAAATTGTTTAAAGTATATTTTAGCTCATTGTGCTCATCGGGCACAGGGTAACCTTGCTCACAGTGGAAGAACAACAGGAGAGGGGCGTTGTAAGACTCGTGACTGCATGACACGCCAAAAATTGTATTAATTCCCAGTGATGACAAAAGCTGCTGACAAAGAGAATGACAGACACAAATAAGAGAGGACTGAAATACCTGATGCAGAAGCAGGTAGATAGACCCGGTGAAATGACAGCCAGTGCCATGAGAAGAGAGAGAGACAAAAGGGGAAAAGATAATTACTCTTGGGCAATTAAAATCACATCATATTTGTTGGATGGGTAGATGGATGCATGGGTGAGTGGATAGATGGATGAATGGGTGGTTGGATGGGTAGATGGATGGGTGGGTGGATGGGTTGGTGGTTGGATGGGTGGATGGATGGATGGATGGATAAGTGGATGGATGGATAAGTGGATGGATGGGTGGGAGGGTGGGTTGGTGGATGGATGAATGGGTGGTTTGATGGGTAGATTGATGGATGGGTGGGTGGGTGGGTGGATGGATGGATCAATGGGTGGTTGGATGAGTGGGTGGATAAATGGTTGGTTGGATGAGTAGATGGATGGGTTGGTGGATGGATGGGTGGGTGGTTTTGATGGGTAGATTGATGGATGGGTGGGTGTGGGGCTGGATGGATCAATGGGTGGTTGGATGAGTGGGTGGATAAATGGTTGGTTGGATGAGTAGATGGATGGGTTGGTGGATGGATGGGTGGGTTGGTGGATGGATGGATGGATGGATGTATACTGTAGATGGATGAATGAATGTGTGGCTGGATGGGTAGATGGATGGGTGGGTAGTTTGGTTGATGTGGGGCAGTTGGTGGATGGATGAATGGATGGATGGGTGGATGTACTCTACATAATGACAATAAAACTCAATCTAATATAATCTAAACTAATATATGCACCACAAATATCAATCAAATAGATGAAGTAAGCAAGAAGAAAACAGCAAATCAAGAGGTAAAAGAGAAAGGGCAGAGATAGAGACAGAGCGTAAGACTGTGTTTGCAGTAATGCCAAGCGTGTGCCCTTTGACTGAACCCCCCTCTCTCTTTCCCCATCTTTCCTCTGCTCTGCAGGATCCTGTTTCATGAGACACTCACACACACACGGCCATCAATCACACACACACACTTGCCACTGTCTTCCAGCAGCTGCCCGGCCCTGAACCATCTCTCAGAATAAAACACAATAGTGGAGCATGTCAGGGATGTGTCTTAATGTGTGTAAGCACTCGTCCCGATACCACGCTTGATTTATTATATGATTTATATTATTTTTAGCATGAAGGATCATGTTATTTATATTTTTTATCTTATTTCAAGTATATATTTCTGGCTTTATTTCAGTTTTAGTTAACTATAATCAGAGCTCCTCTCTCAATAGAGTAAGAAAAATAAAGTCTTAATATATTACAACAATTTGCCTCTAAATGTTTCTTGTTTTAAGGATGTTTAGATATTTTTACTGGAAAACAATACAAAAATACTGGTTAAGAGTATTATTTTATGGTCGCACAAAAACAATTAATTTCACCAGGGTTGATTACAAAACCTCACTATTTTCTCTCAGCTTATTTTTAAATTTGATTAGTAGTTCATTCTGTTTCGTTACATGAAAATTAATTCTGACATTTTTTCTTCATTTGGCTTCTCCCTCGTTTCCAGAGTGTTGTGGGCTCTGCAATCAAATATTATCAAGCAAATGTCTCACGTCTGTAGAGAAGATGAACCTCGCATCCAAATCAAACACCATTGTTGTTTATTCAGGATCTAACTCCCCCCGTACCCCTCCTTTCTTGCGTATCCTGTTCGGTCTACCCCCAAATTCCCATGATACCTACTCTTTGACATCTCCTGCTTTCTGCAAACCTTCAAATCCTTCTTTCCACTCGGCATCCCACCCCTGGGCTGCGTTCTTCTGCACTCTCTCCGTCCAACACTGACTTTTATGTGTTTATCTTTGAAGGGCTTCTGCAGGCCCAGCTGGACGACTCTGATGTGAGGGTCCATATAAGACCACCTCTGACTCCAGTGGGTCTCTGGCACACGCGCTGCCACGGCCCATAATGCAAAGCTGCATGCATTGGCATGAGCCGTTCGTGTCAGTGATGTGGAATACACAATGAAAAGCTCAATCCACATTCAGCTTTTAGAGATTTATTGAACTCAGACTGAATTCAGTTCATAACCTGAAAATGTGCTTTTTGTAAATGTAAATTGAATCCCGGGCAAATTTTCAACCTGAAATGGAACGTTGCTCGGCACAGTCAGTAAATCGTGGCTTTGAAGCCCTTCGGTATTTGACTAAAGACTTGTGCAGACATCTTAAGTTTGGGTTTCCACAATAATTGTTAAAATCTTTGCAAAATTAAGTAAAGCCTTGGATACTTTCTTTTCACATACCGATTCCACTCTTGCTCTTCAGTCTTTTCCATCATTTCCTATCGTGTCACTTATCATTGCTCAAAAATAAAAGAATGAAACCACATTATTGCAAACTAAAGCCCCACAAATGTTTCTCTTTGTAATATCACACATCAAAAATGTTAACAATCAATACATCATAAACAATAAAAATCTTGTCTTCATCAGAAGCTGACCAGCAAATGCTCAAGCATGCTATTATCAACATATGAGCTGCATAAACATCTCAAATGATCATACAAATTCATATTTGTATTTGCATATGCAGCAACTTTTAATTACTGTTTTTCAACTAATACATTTATTACCTTTGAACTATCTAAAAACAGCTTGGGTAAAGTTTAAAAAAGAACATGAGCCACAGATTATATGCTTTATACATGCTTTCCACTGCAAAACAATCACAAGCACAGAACAATAGAGAGAGAAACCAAAATAGAGCGACGGGCAGTATAAAAGGCAGAGTTCAATCTGTCCCTATTTCCTCCTTTACTTCTACCTTCATCCCTCAACCTTTCATCAACTGTCCCGTTTGCTGCTTCAGTTTCAGAATATCCTACATAATATCCTGCATCTTTATTCCCCCTCCTCAGAAATCAAATTATCTGCCCAACTTAAGATCATCAGTGCCGCATGGATCTGGTATCATTCTATTTTGGCTGTGTTTTAACCACACATAGATCATCAAGACTTTAATGCAGAACACTCTGAACATGCCCGCCATCTAAAGCTGTAACTAATTCAAGCCAGAGGCTATTATAACAACAGATACATACACAAAACCAATTACAAACCACTGGATTGAGCTATGAATATATGGAATTCCATGCACAAATACGGGTGTTTCTTTAAAAAAGGGCACTTTCCTGTGGACATATATTATAAACTCCCTTAAATCTATAAAATGCTAAGGTTAATGCTATATGTTCTAAATACACACAGTTATTATTATTTTTTTTTACAAATCACAAATTGACTGGAAAGTAAAATTATTAAAATAAGTTATTTTTACCTTTTTTTTTTCTTTCTTCACCAATCACATCCCTTCACTGTCACTACTTGGTAACCACTTATGAAAAAAATGTATTCAAGCAGAATTGTTTGACAAATGTTGGAATTCATGTAGAGAATAATAAGTTGTGTTTTACATTCTCTGTTTAGATTATAAAATTGTACATTGTTTAATATTTCATATTTGTATGGATTTAACCATTGAACGTCTGGTTCTTGTACTATAAAATAACATTCAAAAAGTAGCAAACATAAACAATGAAAACCAAGACAGTTTGAAAAGACAAAAATAGAAAAAAAAGTTGAAATCTGTATGTATTTATATATATATATATGATAATATGTATAATATGATAAAATTGCTAAGCTTAATTAACTTAACTTAGCTTGACTGTAAGAAATGCCATAAAATTATTAAAATAAGTGTTATTTACCTAAATTTTTTCCAATCACATCCATTCACTGTCACTACTATTGACAACCACTTTTGAAAAAAAAACCCCATCTATTTGTGCTCAATTGCTGGGCAATCTTTGAAACGGTTGGAATTTTAAAAAAGAAAATGAAAACAAGATGATATTAACAAAACAAAGGAAAAAGGTTTAAATATGTTAGTTGGAATGAAAATACACCCCTGAGATATAAAAGTACCCATAGTTAAAAAGAAAAAAACACTCATACACAACTGCACACACACACAAGAACAACAACAGCGTTTCAATGCACCAGGCCAATAACCCCAAATAAGCCAGGCCCTGGAGATTTTATCGCTTGAAGTTCCTCTCCCCAGTGGGCTAAAACAACATTGCACAATATGTGTCCTATTTCGCAGGACTCTTTTGTGCTGTGGTGTAAGCTAAACACAATGGGGGGTTCAGAGTCATAATATGGAGCAGACCGCGAGAAGAGCGGCGGCTCTGGACGAGTAGCGAGCGCCACTACGGTGGTCCAGCTAACTGCCATCGAGGTAGAGTTTGGAGTTGACTTTGCAAATGTGAACTGACAGGCATTTGGACGGGCCTATTTTACGTTAATGAGAGCACATGGTCCACGTCATGCTACTAAAGTAAATACAGGAATAAGATTTTATGTTGTCCTCTTGAACGGAAATAAAGATGTCAGTGTGAATTTGTGGTTTCATTAACCAGCATGAATGGCAATGGGGTTTATGCTGTTTACAGCTGGTGCTGGTGTTCTCTAGCAACATTGAGCTGGTGTAGCTGGTCAACTAGCAGTCCGGCTTCCCATGCTAACCAGCAACTGGCCTTCTTTGCTGGTCCCAGAATACAAAACATAGATCATGGGACCATTTTAAAAAAGTAAAAGTGACATGTGAAGGCTAAGTATGGTTACCTATACACAGAATTTGTCCTCTTTATGTAACCCATCCAATTTGTGCGCATTTGTAGTGGTGATTAGTGAAAACACACACTCCAAACCATTGACACACACATCCAGAGCAGTAGGCAGACATTTTTTTTTCTGTGGCACCCAGGGAGTGATTGGGGGTAAGGTATTGGGACTCAAAACCCAGAACCTTCGGGTTACCAGTCTGACTCTCTAACTATTAGGCCATAATTAACTATAAAATTAATTTAATTACAGCTTGTAAACATACTTTAATCACTAGATAAAATTAAACAACCCATTACCCATGATATTATTATGCAGACATTTCTCCTTATATAGAACCTTTTTTCACATAAAGGGCCCTATTTTAACAATCTGTAACACAAGTATCAAGCGTGAAGTGCAAGTAACTTTGTGGGCGGGTCTCGGGCGCTATTACTATTTTACCGGTGGGATCGGGCGGGATAAATGACTTTTGCACCCAACGTAAGTTTAAAAGAGGTTGGTCTGAAATAGCTTCATTATTCATAGGTGTGGTTTGGGCGTAACATGAAATAAACCAATCAGAGCGTCATCCAACATACCGCTTAAGAGCAGGTGCGCATGTTGCATGGTGGATTGTTATTATTATGGCGAATTTGCCAGACGTACGCCAGGAGCGTTCACAGCCGAGGTGTGACGATCACCAGGTGGAGTGCCCGAGAAAACCACCAGAGGGCACTCCGCATCAGAACTGTTCACTTATTTCAAGAACTCCGTTTCCCATCATGCACCTCGCTGGACTGATTACGCACACACCTGAACCTCATCGGACTTCCTATATTAACCACACCCATACACTGGTTCAGGGCGAAGTATTCTGTTACGAGGCGGTAGACGAGATTAGATCCAAATGCAGCTTTATTGAGAATCGTCAAACAGGCACGGATCAGGCAACAGCAAAACAGGGTTATCAGAGAATCAGCACAGAGAGTAGTCAGGTCACAGGCAAGAGTTCGGGGCAGGCAGCAATAAACAAAGTCCAGTAACAGTCCAAGGTCAGGCCAGGCAGAGATCGATCACAGAATCCAAAACAGTCCAAAGTACAAAACCAGAAAACCAGGAACAGGGAAAATAACGCTCAGAGATTACAGCCGTGGCAATGCAATACTTCGCCCTGAACCAGTGTATGGGTGTGGTTAATATAGGAAGTCCGATGAGGTTCAGGTGTGTGCGTAATCAGTCCAGCGAGGTGCATGATGGGAAACGGAGTTCTTGAAATAAGTGAACAGTTCTGATGCGGAGTGCCCTCTGGTGGTTTTCTCGGGCACTCCACCTGGTGATCGTCACACGAGGAGACCGACGTTCTTGTCAGGGCAGTGAAAGACAAAGAAGTGACGTTGTATGGGGATGGGAGATTTTTTTTTTCCCTGGTTCTTGACGGACAAAGTAATTTGTCAGATGTCCTTGTATACATATGTGTCTTGCCACTATTGGGCAAACAGGTCTAAACCGTCAAAATACTACAATTAGCCTGAAAGTAGTAAATGTGTAAGCTAGATTTAGGTCTACATTTTTTTTACATCTTCATGGACACCACAATGATTTCCCTTAATATTTTTCCTTGTTATAATGAATGATTTGCAAAAATAAAAACTGCTGCATCTGTGTTGATGAGAGAATCAAAGTGTATGCATGTTGTGCATCTGCTACATAATGGCCAAGCATGCACGCTTAAAATAGCATTATGAACAACGTGCAACACGCCACTGACTTTAGACTAGGTTTTTTTTCTGGTCAGTGGCGTAATTGTTTTCTGGAACTACAAAATAGCATTAGGGAATGTTTGCTCCGAAACATGCCTCCTTATTGCGCCGACCCGCCCAGGGAGCGCAAATTCATTTCCTAGTTTACCGATGTGCGTCTGTGGAGGGATAAGCCCACTTTGCGCGGGTGCAAAATAGGAATGATACATGCGTCAGTGGACAAAGTCATTTGCGCGGGGTGCAAGATAAGACCCAGAATGTTCTTTAAAATTGAGTCAGGAACCTGAGAGTTCTTTATAGAACCTCACTGAACCTTTTTCTAAGCATATTTTTCAGCAGGATATGTGACTGAAACAAGCTCCATCTCTAGTTTAACCAACAAAACAATGTTCTCTCATACCAAATCAGCCCGTCCAGCCAGGAACAAACACTCTCTGGAAAGTTTGTAAGTCTGGACAGTTTGTGGGTCTGCTTGCTGTTAGGACATTACGTGGTTCTTTTCTGAGAAGTTTACTTCAAGTCCAGAGAAATGCATTGGTCTGTTTGTAGTCTGCAAAAACAAGCAGGAGCTGGGTGGAGATAGATTCTCAGCAGATGCGACGCTGGGTCAATGTAGTCACACGCTTGATAAGAACCAAACTAAAGCCTAGCTAGCATGACAATACATTTGGTTAGATGTCCATAAATTCAAATGCTTGATAAGAATAAACCTGGGGGGACGTGATAAGGACACTACGAGAGCAGAACTACATAAGTCTGTCTTTTATTAAAGACAATTCATGGACAAAATACCAATCTATCTTTAGTCTCGTGAGAAAAATGGAAAATTAAACCACAGAGAGAAAAAGAGACGGATGAATCCAACTAAATCTGTCAAGAAATGCCTCCATGACGCAACTTAAAAAATTAAAGTTGAAATTAAAAATTCTATTTTGCTTAAAGAAAAAAAATGGAGACTTTTTAGGGCTATTGAGATTTTGGTAATACTTTACAGATTTTTTTTCTTTCTTTTTTTTCCCCTATGTAATCCGATTGTCATGAAACTATATATATATATATATATATATATATATTAGGGCTGTAACGATACACCAAAGCCACGATTCGGTTCGTATCGCGATTTTTGACCCACGATTCGATTCGTATCGCGATTCCATCACGGGGGCGGGGCTTGGTGTGAAAAATAGATTTTGAGAGGAAAAAATGTACAGGTATTTTTATTAAATAAAATTTGGAAAAAATCTGAACACCAAAAAACAATAATAACTATGCAAATTATTAAACTAAACTAGGCAGTGTAGGCTGCTGCTTTTGGGTTGTTTTCTGTGCTCCAGCTATATATATTTTT
The DNA here is from genome assembly GCA_038021265.1 of Cyprinella venusta. Taxonomy (NCBI): domain Eukaryota; kingdom Metazoa; phylum Chordata; class Actinopteri; order Cypriniformes; family Leuciscidae; genus Cyprinella; species Cyprinella venusta. The sequence goes on from CM075873.1 coordinate 6,551,801, forward strand.
TATAAGGCTATACCCTTCTTGTTTTGAACTTCATGCATGTATTGCATGTTAAACCAGTACATAATGTAATGATAACAAGAGTGTTTTATCTTGGTGATGCTGTGTAGCCTACAGAGGCTTTAAACAGCAATGAATGATATCAGCAGAGCGTGTCCTGCGTCTGTCTTTGAAGCCGTGAAAAGGTGGCCGTGCATCATCATTTTAACGTTATAGAAAGTTTCGGTTACAGTGATTACTGAAAATGTCGTTGTTTTTGTCCACATCGTAAACATATTTATATAGCAACAGATACATATAAATTAAATAAATAAATGAATGGCGGTAATAGGGCATATCGTGCTATTGAGCCACTCAACGTTACCACAAGGGAAATTCCATAACCGCGACAGCCTTCGCGAGCGCGCCAAAGAGAAATGCACTTTTCATGCGGATTACATAAGCAGAGAGCGGTCTGTTTTCTTTCGTTTTGAATTGTTCTTTTTAAAAGTAGATATTTCAACATATATTTATTTCTCAGGTCTATAAGCTTATAGGGTTGCGATTCATGAGACGAGCTCCAATTCAGGCGCCGGCACCTCAATGTCGTGATTCCTATCTGTAGGCTAGCTATATTTTCTTCTTATTTATTAAATCCAGGCAATTGGTTGATGAAACATTTATTAAAATTGACATACAATTAATAAAAAAACAAAATTCAATTTAAAGTAAGTCTTTGTGCTTTCTATTTGAATTCTCTGACAGTTTAAGTGCCGCTTCAGAGAACTGTCACGACATTGTTTTTTTTTCCTCGAACACGAAAAATAAAAAACAAAATAAATATTTTATGTTCTGGGGAGAGCTAACCCTTCATCCCGTGGGCAGCCTAGTATTTCTTTTGGTTTGTACAGTGTAATTTACAGAATTATAAAAAAAATATAGGCTATATTTTTGCCACCTAAATATTAAAGATGTTTTGTGTCGCGTCCGTGTACGCGTGTGTATTTCCCTCATATTAAATATAAAATGAATGTGAAGACTTATATTTTTCTAATGTCTGGACGTACTTGATTTTATTAAGGGAGTAGCATATGGATATATAAACAGAAGGGTAAATATATTGGTATTAAATGTATTTTCTGAAAATGATTAGTCTGATGGATTTAAGTTTTGGCTAATTTAACCTCAACTAGTTTTGTGGTGTAGGTCTACATATTTTATAATGTTAACTTCAAATAATATAAATAAATAGTAATTTAAAGATGTGGTAGCATTGGATCTGGACGGGAAAGATAACTGGGAGGTGGAAGGGATGTATCGCGATTCTGCCTTCTCACATCGCGATACAGTATCGTGGACCTGAGTATCGCGATTTCGATTTTATATCGTATATCGTTACAGCCCTAATATATATATATATATATATTTTTTTTTTACTTCAGAAAATGCATAAATGCTTTTCAAAATTATGAATACAACATTGTAATTCAAGATTATTGGAATACTTTTTACAAGAAAATTCTAATTCTTACTCACACACAAACTCATAAAAGAGAATGAAAGAGGAAACTCAAAGAGAATTAAGGGGGAAATATGCTCAATTGTCAAGAAAATGATATCTTGATAGTCCTAAATTAAGCTTCATTTTCAGTTTTGATTTGAAAATTAACCTGGACATTTTTGGATACGATTAATGCAAAAATGTGAGTATGAAGGCATTCAAACCAGATACAGTCCTTTAGCTGACATGGTATGGTTTCTGTGTAACATGCGGTACCTGTATTGGAGTTGATATCTACACATGTGTGCGGATGTCTCATGTCTGACTTTCTGGCAGCTCGGGTGGTTGCCATGTGCCTTGTGTTGGGCTGACACTTGTCTTACAGGTTTTTCGAAACATATGGCACATCTGGCAACCCCAAACACTGACTCCCTCATCAACCCCAATGGAATTTACTGTGCTGATTGGAAAGAGATCTTTCATTTTCATTTTATGCCCCTCTGAAAATGATCAATGAAGGAGAATACATGCCAACGATCTGTCTTTGATACAAGCTGAGAGATCTTGAGAATCATGACACGACGAGATTACACTTCAAAGAGCTTCGCCATCAGACTGTTTAGAATTGCTCGCCGATTGTCAATATTAATTGCCACATAAATATTTAAAGACTGTAAATGGTAATCGCGAAGTTACATATGGTTTAAAAATATGTCATGCTCTATTGTTGTGGTTGGTACAACCCCATTGATTTCGACTGTGGCCTAACCAAGACATTTCCAGTATCCAGTAATAGTTCTGCCCTCAATGAAAGCAAAAAAGTTGCGTGAAATGACATGATTCCAGCCAATCAAAACGTATTTGAAATGCAGCCTAATGTAAAGTTATGTAGATTCTGATTTCCAACACTGAGGTTTCATGATGGGCGGGGCTTACAGAAAGAGAACAATCAAAAGGTATCATTGCAGCCAATTGCAAGCCTTTTCACATGTTGCGTTTAGGTTTAGTGCCAAAAGAAACATGAAATAGTTTCAGCAGTTTAGGAAGGATGATATTTCCAACAGGAGGCGTTAAGTGAAAGTGGTGCAATCCTGTAACAAACTACAACCATCTGACTGTCTTTGCTGACTCTGCTCTGGTCTAGTTAAGCCCAGGGAACACAGGCAGGATAGTTTTGACAGTGCTAAACAAACTGACCCGGATAGCGGAAGGCCACTGATTCACCCTGGTTTTAATCCTATACAGTCTAAAAACATAACAGGATCTGTTCAACTTAGGCCTAGACTCTCTTCAGCTTTATTCCTGACTGCTAAAAGAATAAGTACCACATAAAGCAAAACTATTCAGTAATATTAACCTGTCGAATTAGCACGTTCATTTAAATTAATTAGGTATGGGAAAAAATAACGCGTTAAATTTATCAACGCATTTATCGCACGCGTCCCGTCCCAGACCAGTGTAATCCGACATTTCATACAGTTGATTGTGACTTACATGAAGCAGGGAAACAGCTGTGTGATAGGTCCTATAGGATGCCATTAGATTGACCCTCACATTCAAGACAACAGGGCGAACCCTTTTTTAAGAGTGTATAGAACCTTTTAGGGGTTCCAAATACGTAGCGCTGATAGAACCTTTTAAGGTTCTATATAAAACCTTTTCTTCTAAGAGTGTATAAATCAGAGCAGAACTGTTGTGCTCCTTCGAGCAACAGCGGTGTTTAATCTGAATGAATCCACGCTTTGAGCGAATCAATCGGGTGGATCAATGATTTTCCATATTAATAAGAAAACCATTATACGTATTTTCACCCAAAAATGAAAAATCTGTCATTTACTCACCCTCATGGCCTAAAATGATTTGATGATTTGATGAGTTTCTGTAATAAATTTTATATTGAATCAAATCGAAATAAAAAAAATTCTAAAGCTACTTTTTGTAATGTCTATTTGAAGCATTTCTCATTCAACGCAATAATGACTCAGCCAAATTTGATGTGCGATTAATTTAGTATTATTAGATTAATTAATCACCACATCGTGTAATTAATTAGATAAAAAAATGTAATTGCCTGACACCCGTAATTACATATATAATATTGTAATGTGCTCTCATTTTGTCCTATTCTGTTATTTTTGTGTAGTTAACTAATAACCCTTAATAAAAACCAATACAATCATGGTGCTTTCAATAACGCATTTTCTATACATCAAAATGTATTTTGACCCTTTTCAGAACTTTAGAAGGCTCTGCCGGCAGATGTATCCCTGTTGTTAGTGCGGAGATGCAAACAAAAGAGCTAAACAATTCCCATCATATGCTTCACCCCCCAAAAAAGGATGATTTGCTGTGACAGACTGATACACAAGACCAGACCAAAGGCTGAAATGAATCCAGACACTCATGATTGGTTGAAGGTACACTGGGAAAAGTAGCGTGTGTTTCTTCCTCAATTCTCTCGAACAAACAAACAAGTACAGAAGGAATACCATGATGCAAACAATTACCTCAACCACTGAAACAAAGGCCTGTTCTTAATTTCCCAGTATTTCAAGACATATTCTGAGCACTGTTCGCATAAATAAATAGCCTGGCTTGGGAAGAACTTTTGGTGGCCATCAATTTTTTCTCAACTTTGGAAAACCACACTACTCTTCCATGCACATTTCAGCATGGGGAACAATATATCTACAGTACAATAAGATGTCACAAGATGCACACACACATGGATGCACATACACAAAAGACCAATGTAGTATTTAAGCCAAGTAAGCTCAAGTACACTGCATAAAAAAATGATGCACAAGACCATTTGCTTTTATGACAAAACCAATGGAAAATTATGACATGACAAATCAACATAAAATATTAAGTTCGTTCTAGAAAAGGTTTGCGTTCCAGAATAGAACAATCATGGTTATTGCATGAAAATGGATATTCGCCCAGATGCGTTTAAAGTGAATAATGCATTGCAAAACAGAACCGAGTATTTATATTAACAGCATCTTGGAACGATATGTCCAAAACACAAGATAAATACATGGATAAACAGAAGAATGCAAAGCTTTGATATTCAATAAACACTTTTATGTTTTTTGCTGTAAACCAGCGACTATTTTCAAGCACAAAAAGTCAAGTTAAAGGTCAAGACACAACAAAACATGCCTGAGTAAAGGAATACGATGCTAAGAGATCTTTTCTTATTTGTAAACTGAATGAGGATGCGGGAAAGAAAAACTACTTTAAAAGTTTTGTTTAGGCTGTCACCAATTCTACATGCACTGCATGGTAAAACCGCTGTTAAACAGAAATGCTTTTAAAACATCTGAATCGTTGCTTCTTCCTGAGCTATAATATGCCGCTAGATATCGTGACTCGAGACGGTGAGAGCTCTCTTGAGTTGAAGAGGTTTCGTCTGAAGTGCACCTGGCTCTGGTCGACGCTGGCACAGGTGCAACACAAACATCGACTCACAAACAGGAAAATACAAATGCGCTCCAAATTTATCCCTCTCCATTGAGTGCAATGTTGAGAAAAACCTTGCTTACTCATCAAAGACGATTATACGAAAATAAACAGCCTCTCCTCTCTAGCCTAAAAAGGTCATTCACTTTCACACAAATACTAAACACATGGAAAACAGGTTGTGTGCATTCACAGCTCACTTCTCTGTGTTTAAACCGAAAGGTCAACATTTCGTACGATTTTTTGATGTTTTTGAAAGAAGTCTTTATGCTCTCGCTCCATTTATTTGATCAAACATACATAAAAACAGTAATAATGTGAAATATTATTAGATAATATCAAAAGATGCTAAAGGTGTAAGTAGTTGTTAGATGCTATATATACCTCAGTTAGTGTAGTATATTATAAAATGTCATGTACGTTATTGTATTGGGCCATTTTATTGTAAAGCCCACCCATACACCTTCTCTAAACCCTACCTGTTAAACACTTTCTTCCCAGTAATCAATACCAGTTAGGCACTTTATTTCCATCTTTGATAATTTTCTTAATTTATATTAAAAATAAATGTCTCTTGAGCTGATATGCGATGGAGGAAAAGATGAAGAATGAGTTTTGTAAAAGGTGGATTCATACTTTGGGTTGGTCGGCTCTTTACAAAATCGTAGGGCTTTCTTTTGTAATTTCCCAGCTCAATCAGACATTGGTGGACAGAGTGAGTGTCAAAAGCCAACAAGGTGTTAAGTAACACACTCAGATTAATTCAAATGTGACTCTCAATTCATTTATTTTAAGGAAAATCTTACTGATCCCCGATATTTTGATTAGTATTGTCTATTATAACTTTTCTAAGTGATCAAAGTTGTATGTGAAGATGCTCAAAAATGTGAATCACATAGAGAATCATGCCTTCAACAAACTCCTGAAGCATAAAACACAAAACATGTATGTACAGATCTGATAAAAGAACAGCATAATATTGCTAGTGTTAAAATTGTGCATGTTCAATGCTTTGTTGGACAATTTCTTGGATGAAATTTGCATTCTTACTGGAAATGTTCATTCTGCTTTCTGTCCATATGTCTAACAATTCCCTATTGTTTCTACTGCCGGATTTTTTCCCCCCTCTTTGTGAAAGAACAAAGCAATATGAGCTCTCAGTTAACAATATTTGTGTAAAGTTAGAAAAAGACCAGAGATGTGAGCAGACTTGTTGAACCAATTGTTTCAAAGCAGCTTAACAGTGATAACTGGACAGAAGATAGTACAGCAGATCTAGAAGAAAGTCATTGTCTAGCTTAAATACGTTTTTGATTAATTTTTCCCTGCAAATATCATTAGTTATTAACTTAGGGGCCAATTACAGGACACTGTTCTCAACTGAAAACTTTTAATGCGTTCTGGCTGTTCATTTACACGACGACGGCGTTTTGGTGGCCTTAGAAAGCAAACTTTGAAGTAGGTTTCAAAGTGCACGTTTTTGAAAATGAGTTTTGAAAGCCCAGCACAAAATCATCAAATGTAAGACTGGCATCAAAAACTAAACATATGTCTTTTTCTTCCGAGCTGCTAAATTATATTGTCGCTGTACACCTCCCATGCTGACAGCCCACGGCAAGACCTGAGGCTTTAAATCTAAACCAAACCTCTTCCCCGACCTCCACGACCTGCAGGCTTTGACAATATTAAATGAACCATCATCCATCCAACAACTTCCCGCTGAGCCATAGTGCCATTTATTCACACTCCTTGCAAATACGAATCGTCATGAGTCGCGGACATGGTGACCTTAGACCCTGTGTCTGCCCCTGTAATCCTGTCCCAGTATGCTCGGTGAAGACAAAGGGAGAGGAAAACACCTGATGTCATAAGGGGAAGTGCAGTGAGGTATGAGAGGAACAGGAAATGAGCATCAACACCAAACTAAGCTGGATTTCAGGCCAATCAGAATGCTGGCAGGACTCCGCCAGACTGAGCAGAAAAAATCGAAGCTTCTGTGAGGTTAGATCAGAATATACAAAGTGTAGCCATAATTGGACTGATCTGTCTAAACCTCCCTTAAGTCTAAAAAACCCCAGGATTGGCCCCCCAGAGTGTCTCTGAAACACCCCATTGATGTGAAACCAGACAGGATCATTAAGACAGAGATTCAAATAAACATCAATGGGTTTAGACCATCTTAAAGGAAAAGGAAGTTTTTTTTTGTAACAAATCACTTTCTTTCTTTTTTGAAGCAACAAATGACAAAGACATTTTATGACTTGTGTATTCAAGTTGTATGGATATTTTAGTTTTGAAAAAAAAGTTTTTTTTATGTAATGACTGAAGATTGAGTGGCTTGTTTATGGAAGAGGATTAGGGCCAAGCAATAATAAAACCATCTCGAGTTTAAAGTCATTATAATGCGAGATTAACTTTCGAAAAAAGTCGATCTACAATCTTGAGAATAAACTCATTAAACATCGAGAATAAAGTCGTTGTCTTTCGAGAAAAAAACTTGTTAAATTTCAAGAAAAAAGTCAAAATACAATCTTAAGAATAAACTCATTAAATATCAAGAATAAAGTCATTGTGTTTCGAGAAAAAAAACGTGTTAAATTTCAAGAAAAAAATCGAAAGACAATCTTGAGAATAAACTCATTAAATATCGAGAATAAAGTCGTTTTTCGAGGAAAAACTCGTTAAATTAAAAAAAAAGTTGAAATACAATCTTGAGAATAAACTCATTGAATATCGAGAATAAAGTCGTTGTGTTTTGAGAAATAAAAATGTGTTAAATTTCTAGAAAAAAAGTTGAAATACAGTCTTGAGAATAAACTCATCAAATATTGAGAATGGCTGAAAAAGCTTGTAACTGCATGGGAAACAACAACCAACTACAGTATATCTTATTTTGTATTTTACAGAAGAAAGAATGTCCTACAGGTTTGTAACAACAAGAGGGTGAATAGCCTAAATGATGACAGGATTTTCATTTTTGGCTGAACTGTCCCTTTAAGAGACTGAGGTATAATTTAGAAAACTTGTGCTCCATTGTTGATTGTTATAATAATACCTGTCAGTTTGGAGTTTTGACTGCAGTTGAGCTGAATATAGTTCTGCAATAAATCCAACAGTCACAGTCGAGACTCTCTCCCTTGAAGGCACATGATTACCCAGCATTCCCTTGCTGTACAGTAGAGTTCACCAGGGACAAAGAGAGGTTAAACACAGCCCTTCTTGTGCTGCTGCCTTCATGCGGATCCATTTCATTAAATATGGCATTGAACAGCACTGAATTTAGCAGAAAAATAAGATATGTCCCAGTGGGGTGAAATTTTTCCGCTCCAATGAAAACAATAATATTCTCGCTCTGGGCTAGAGTGATTTAAAGAAAGCTACACATAAATTTACATCCTATATCTGGTCTACAAATGTGAAACATAATATAGGGAAAAATTCCCAAGACATCTTACATACGCTTACATCACTGTTCTGGGTTTTGAAATGAATAAAATCATAATGATAATAATTACCAAAAGTCAGCTTAAAAAACGTAATCCATATCATAATTTTTCTTAAATGTGCACAATTCTTTCTTTATTTCTCATTATTATCATGTGAGACAAAATTATATATTATTTAATTTGTATATGATTCATAATGTATAATATCAGTTATACAAGAAAATACTATTTCAGAATTGATCTACTTCAATTTTTCACAATTAATTCATGTTTAATGTCTTATTTTTCATGAAATTTATAAAAATCATTTCTATAATTCTCTCATTTCTATTATTTCTCTCTTTTTTAATCACCATTGTTTCTACAGAACTAGATGTGAATCTTTTAAACAAAACGTATCGTCATGCAAAATATAATTTCTGATTAATTTTCTTTGCTGTCTCGATTGATGAAGTTTGACCTGGGCATGTTTTCTTAAGAGTCACACCAAAAACGTGTTTTTTTTTTATCACATGCTTTTTGAAATGTATATACAACGCTTTTAAGTGTTGATGATTTCAGACTTTTTGTGACCCATGTTACATGGCCTACAGTTATTTTGAGGAAATCCAAACCATCCTTTGAATCCGAAAGATTATGTTGTGCGGGTTTGAAGGTTCACCGTTACCCCTGCACCTCGTCCTCAGTCAAACCTGTTTCTGCTTCAACATCAAAAACATGCCAAGGAGAGGCCAATTTGGGAAGAATTCACTTGTTCAACGCACGCACACAGACATGCATCCACGCACACCACCACACAGCGTCACCTTTGCATGCAGATACACGGTCACTGCGAATGATTCCTGCTCCTCCCTGACTAGAGAAAATAAGAGAGAGCTGAAAGATGCCTCCGTGAAAATGGAACCATATGCTGATATTTGCCCACTTCAAAAGATACTATAGATGTTATGATGATGAAGTGACTGAATGCAATGCAAATAAACATAAAAAAGATAAAAGCTATATGGCCATAATATAATAATTAGGGGAAAGCACCTTTCATCACTCCCTGTAGCCCCCAGTCATTCATTTTGATGTTTTTGTGGATGGGGCTGTATATTATTATGTCTGTTGGATACGCAATGGACTTGACAATATGTTACGGTGGGACTGGAAAGTTTCAGTATCATAAAACTGATCTCTTCTTTACAGACTGGACTAAAAATGACTTTACTTGCGTACCAAGTCTCTTATGCTCACATGATTTAAACATACATGTATTTTAAAATGTAACTGATTCCTTTGATGCAAAGCTGAATTTTCAGCATCATTACTCCAGTCTTCAGTGTCACATGATCCTTCAGAAATTAGCGGACAGCAGTTATCAATAAAAACTACACCTATAGTATAAAAAAATTAAATAAATAGATTAGGGCTGGGTAATAAATATCGATTTCTCGATATTAATCGATTCTCATTTTTACAAACCGATATCGATTCTTAAATCTCAAGAATCGATTAGTCATCCTGTTTCATTTGAATGAATGGGACATTGTATCGCGGCTGCGCGCATCCAAAAAATCCCAATAATCTTAATCCTTTGTTACTATTGATATGTAACAAAGTCTCAATTTTCAAATTACGTCCATTTTCTTTAGAAATTCAAAAACATAAATAGCGGTTTTTTTGGCTCTATGGCGTGAGATCGCTCTAGCGCAGCTCAAGAGAAGCAGCAGTGCTGATCTCTCTTCCGGTTTAATAATACCAGCCACAGCGCGAAATAAACATGAATGAGCATCTGAAAGTGTGTTAAAAGATAGAGTACAACTTATCTAAATCCGTATCATGTCACATTGATTCGCTCAATCAGCGTTTCAACCGTAGAAAGACGTCAGTTAAACAGCTTGTAATCAATGTCATGTATCATCATATTTACCTCAGAAAACCCACATAAACTCGTTAGTCAGCTTGAAAAAAATAACTCCAGAGAGGAGCATTTTGCTAAATATATACACCATATTACATATGCATTATAATCTTAATGTTCTTCAATATTTAATGCATATTTGAATAAATCTGGCAACTGTTTATGACAGCCACCATTTAAATGTTTATATTTCATATAATCTTCTTATTATAAAATAAATAAAAGTGTAATTTAAGTGTTTGTATAGCTACGAAACAGTTAATTATTACCTTCATATTAGGCTAATGAAGCCTAGTAGGCTACAAGTAGGCTCCCATAGTTTACTGCATTAGTTAAGAGATTTGATTTCCTTGAGAAAAATTGCCATTTAATGTAACTGATATCCAAAATAATCGATATTGAATCTAATCGAAATCGAAATCGAATCGAATTGCAAGCTTGTGAATCGAAATCAAATCGAATTGCAAGCTTGTGAATCGAAATCGAATTGCAAGCTTGTGAATCGAAATCGAATCGAATTGTGAAATTTGTCTCAATACCCAGCCCTATACTGATTACTTACAAAGCATTAAATGGTTTAGCTCCGCAGTACTTGAGCGAGCCCTTAACGCATTATAGTCCTTCACGTCTATTGCGATCTCAAAACTCCGGCCAGTTGATAGAATATCAAAATCGACTGCAGGTGGGAGATCCTTTTCCTATTCAGCAAAAAAACTCTGGAACAATCTTCCCAACATTGTCCGGGAAGCAGACACACTCTGTCAGTTCAAATCTAGACTAAAAATATCTCTTTGGCCTAGCATACACATAACACACTATAGACTTCCTTCAAAATTAGGCTGCATAGTTTAGATCAGCCGGAACCAAGAATACGTCCCGTAAATCCTGATGTACTTGGTACATCATAAGAAGGATGGCGTCTACGCTAATATTAGTTTCTCTGTTTATCCCGAGCTTTTTTTCTGCATTTGTTACAAATTATTGCATCTTTTTTTCTGTATCAATTCCAGCATGAGTCCACATCCTTTGTAAGTGCATTTAAAGTGGATTTGCTTTCGCAGCTCTGAAAACAGCATCTTCCCGACATGTCGACAAACTCTTCCAGGACTCGGCTAAAACTGCAGTGCTTTTGGGTCAAAGTAGACCTGGTTCGCGAGCAATGAAGACCATAGGCTGGCATTATGCTAACTTGTTACATTGTTACATAGCGAGATTGGAATTAATGACGACTTGTTTCGGCAGTTCAGAATCTATTCTTTCTTAGGAGACAATAACTTTATTTATCGTGCACTTTGATCTTTAAAACTTTGCAGTGTTTTTACATTCACAACCAGCTATATTACACACTGCAAGGTAATATTCGGAAAATATAATAATAGGGGCGCTTTAAACTACAAGACAGACGTTTCAGAAGTCGACCATTCTCTACTGATGTACAGTAAACTTACAGATGTTTTCCCAGGGAACTGTATAAAAACATCTCAAGAGATGTCAAGATATTGTTGCTATTTGCACTTGTGAGAAGTTCCTGTTTGCATGGATTGGTCCCCATCCAGGTATACTGCATGAGTGGCTTTTGAAAGCTTTGGGCTTTGCTCGCTTTCCTTGGAGCAGATTTCTATAAACTTCCACAGGTGCATAATAAAACAAAAGGGCTCGAACCCAGTGAGATTTACGTACAGTAAGTGGCTTTACTCTCAAAAACAAGTAGGGTTGCTTCTATTAGAGAAATAAATTTTGGGTCATAAAACAGAACTATTTTTACCACAATACAGTTTTGCCCCAAAGGCACCTAAAAATGAATATTTACTCACCCTCATGTTGTTCCATATGCCACATATGACCACGAAACATAAAAGGATGCGAGTTTCCCCAGGTGCTCTTTTCCATACAATGAAAGTGAATGAGGATGAAAGCTCCAAAAATGTATAAATAAATAAAAATGGTTTTATTTTTTAGAATCAGAGATATGATATTATAGTATTTATTTGTATTGCTGATTTAGTGCTCAAGAAACATTTATTATCAGTATCAGTGTTGATCGAACAATTGTGCTGCTTAATATTTTTGTGGAAATCCATTATGCATTTTTGCAGGATTCTTTGATGAATAAAACATTATTGAAAATCTGTATTGTATAAAGCACTTTGAAAGTAAAGGTTAGCTGACTTGACCCAAACTTTTGAATGGTAGTGTATATATTAATATGTCTACATAGTTTTTATTTTAAAAAATATTTTATTTCAACTAAATGAAAATGAGAAATGCTGCTTGGTAAATTAAAACGAAAATGTTATTTTATGGTTTTAGTTAACTAAAATAACCCTTGTCTATACAAGTTATGCCATTCAGTTTTTTACACAAAGCTACATCATATGGCTTTTTGGTACAAGTTTTATATTATTTATTTGTTTGGAAAGAGCAGTGTGAAGTTATTCAAAAAGTGTGTGTGTTGCACTGAAAACTGACAAAATAGTAAATGGTCACTTTTGATGGTTTCATTTTAGTGTGAACTATTCTCTAAAAAAGTATTGTGTGTAAGCTATTCATTTCTTTCTTTGTATAAAACAGATATTCTGAATGCGAATCAGATCACATTCAATACAGAAAATGTGTTTTTTGAGTTTTCACAGCAAATCCAATCCCCAAAACCACAACAAAAGTGAGAATCAGTGCCAGGCCCATCTCTCTCTTCCAGCTGAAATCATTAGAGCGAGTGGACAGGGACATATTGAATGTTACCGCTAATAACTCCAGTATTCTTACGTCCCTCATGGACCAAGCCTCGATTTAAATGCAAGAAAGGAAAACACAGAAGCCCTTTTCACTCCGAAAGGCCAAAAAATACCTCGCACAATGTGTTTTCACTTTTTGGAGCGTCGAAGAAGAGATCTTTTTCCATTTCAAACTGGACATAGTATTCTTCTGAGATGCGAGAATTGGGGAGCATCTGGATTTTCCTCATTGATTAAAACGCAATTGAGAAAGTTCTGAATATGAAACTGACACATGCGGTTCTAATAAAGCCATAGGCCTTAAGTGACACTCAAACCCTTTACTCATTAACAGTTCACAAATATGTACCAAATGGCGCTGCCAGGGTGTCTGGTCTGTCTGACGTCGAAGCGAAGAACAGCGACTTACCGTTGTCTTATCGCACTTAGCCATCTCACAGGTCCCCACAACACGTCGTGTTCGAGACGATATCTGTGTCACCCAACCCTTCCAGAAGGCCAGAACTCCCTTAAAAAAAAAACAAGGCCCCCCTGTGTAATAACGTATTCATTTTAACTGGTGGTATCGCCATGCACCGAATCAGCCTCTCTCAGAGGAAAGCCTGTGGAATGTATTTGAAGAGGTAATTGTAACTGCATCTGAAACTTCTCAAGGAAATTGATTTAAAACACTGCCAGAGAATCACCTCTGCATCTTGCTGACGGATCGGCCATGAATGAAGCAACAATTGTGATCTGTATCATCACAAACACTATCATTCAAAAGTTTGGGGTCGTGAAGAAGTAGTCTCATGCTGACAGAGGATGCATTTATTTGATCAAAAGTACAGTAAAATTATTATAAATTACAATCTATTTTGATAGATGTTTCAAATGTCATTTATTCATGATGTCAAAGCTGAATTTTCAGTCACTTTTGATCAATTTACTGTCCCTTTTGATTGCTTTGAAGTATTAATTACACGTTTGAACGGTAGTGTGTAAAACATTTTTCCATGATTATGGGGCATGGATTAGCAGATGTCGGCTGATATCATCAATATATTTTCAATCTCACAAAAACTGTGGTCATATTTCACACTAAAATATTTTTTATTTTATATATCTATATATATATATATATATATATATATATATATATATATATATATATATATTTGATAAATTGATCAAAAATATGACCACAGTGTTTGTGAGATTGAAAATATATTGATGATATCAGTTGACATCTGCTAATCCATGACCCATAATCATGGAAAAATGTTATATATATATATATATATATATATATATATATATTGCAAAAAGAAAAGAAAAGCTGCATTAAAATCAACTTAAATAATAATATATTAAGTCAAATCAAATTAAATTGTCAAATCAACTTAAATAATATTATATATTAATAATAATATATTATTTAATCAACTTAAATAATAATATAATAATATATTAACTTAATATTTTAAGTTTCTGATGATTAAATCAATCACCTTCATTGTATTAACTCAATTTTTCCATTTCAATGAACTTAAATTTTTAAGGCAACCAGGTTACTTCTTTTTTTAAGTTAAACCAACAATATATATATATATATATATATATATATATATATATATATATATATATATATATATTTACAGTTTATTGTGGTAAAGACTTTTTCACATTACATTAATAAGACTTTGGGAGGAAATCTGACTAAGACTTTGGGAGGAAAGTTTTGGGACGCAGAAGCCATAAAACTACGATTTTTACATTCATTATAGATAAAGATGGATCTTATTAAGCTGAACGCTTTTTAATGTTATTTTAAAACAAAGGCAGAATCATTGTATGTTAATTCGCATGGCGTGTTTGCTTTAGACTTTGGCCTGCTCTTACAAATTACTATGTAAATCTGTTTTTAGTAATGCCAATTATCTCTTAAAAGAGAACACAGGAAATGCTTATCTGCATGGCGAGGAAGGAGACGGGGCTACAATAGCCACATGAACCTTCAGTTATATGAAAAAATTGATTCTCAGATTGGTTTAACTTGTCAATAGCAAGTAATTGTGGTTGGGATTTAGGTGATGGACTTGGCAGATGCCAGACCGCTACAGCTCTGGGTCTGCTGGTCCTATTGAGGCTTTAAACAGGATCATGCACAAACAATGGCTAGCGTGACCCCACTGACCCTTCAGACACCCGAAACCCCCTGCTATCCCAGACGTATATCATCACAAACACACCACATAACAATAATTATTCACATCTGTCAATCAGAGATCAAACACACATTAATTAAACACATTTTTAGTTTACGAGGGCACAATATAAACATGTATTACATGTGATAATATTGGGTTAATCCACCTTTAAATGGGATAATTAAATACTATTTATTTCAGCTGACCTTTGACTTTGACTTTATACAGTTCTCAAGGATAAGTACCCTTGAACCCTAATGCCAGCCCAAATTTGAGCTCTGCCTTCATGTCACTAGGACGATAAATGTCCCGGGCCTAATTTCAGCTGGGGAAAAATGCATGCAGCGCTATATGGTGCAAGACCTTACATAATACTGCTTTTGTCACATAAACATAACAAGATAATTAGATAAACATAACAAGATATATAACTAGATTACTTCAGCAAGATGAGATGACTTCATACATATTTACTTCAGTGAAATAACTCAGCTGTGCTGTTTCTCGTGATCTTTTTTTAAAAGATTTTATAGCCGTGCAAACTAATGCAATCAAATTTAGTGTTACCTAAACTAGTAGTGTAAGGAAATTTGATTCATTTTAGTGAATCGGTTCATTGTAAAAAAAATTTGAAAATAATTGGTAAATTTTGCGGTTCCATCATTTTTTCCCTCATTTTAATTACAAATTTATATTTTCTAGTTTTAATATTTGTAACCCTTAACCTCGAGACCCCTAATGTTTGTATTCCAGCAAAATAATTGAGCAAATTGTTAAAATCAATTATTTAGTCATATAGATATATATATTTTAAAAGATATTGCCCACATAAATAGCTGCTTCACTTTTAAATAGTTAAATAATTATTTGAATAGCTTTCCTACTTTTTTTGTACAAAAAACAAAACTGTTGCACAACATCAATGTCATGGGTTCGATTCCCAGGGAATTAATGTGCTGATATACTTCAATGCATTGTAAGTGGCTTTAATTAAAAAATAATCTGCCAAATGCGTAACTATAAATGACTGTAGTTAAATTGTGAGTGGCTTGGTATCGTTCACTATGCAGATTATAGCTCATATTTCAGGTTGCAGCACTTCTAGTAAACATCCGCGGTGTGCATTATACCTTTGGCCGTTATTATAAGGTACAGAGTAGGATATTGGAAACTGGATTAACTAATCGATAAATAATGGCATTTAACAGTCATTCCCAATTATTTCACAATGGCTGGCCAACCTAGTCACGCTCCTCCGATAGCCAGCGTCCCGCCATCCCAGAGGGAAACATCTGGAACAACGAAAGGGAAGCCCCCCCGCCCCCACCCTTGGTAAAACATTGCAGCGCTGCGCTAATAAGAACCACTTGCATCATTTAGCCAAGTGCTGATGAATGACCCCTGTTTCAGTAATGCTCATTGCTTTTAGGAGAGCAGGGGCGCGCTTTGACACTGGCCATGAGAGATAGTCCTATAGTCTGGTCAAATACAGGCTTCAATGGTACCTGGTCTGATTAGTTGGATAGCAGACCCTATGCTCATTAACAAAGTCTGTGAAAGGATAATTACTTTTGCCATGAAATGGCTACTGTGAGTGAAGCCATATTTGACACAAAATGTCATACTTCATACATCTCATGGCAGATCTGTCCCGAAAGTGCTTTTTGGTTTACTTCAGTGGATTCATTACAAGTTAAGCTATAGACAGAATCAGTGGCATATCATTTAAAAACTTCTATTGTGAGTCAAGCATTGCAGAAAGGGAAAACTAATCAGTGTTGAGGGTAATTGATAACCAAGTAATCTAATTACAGTAATTTAATTACTTTTTCCATGAAAAAGTAAAGTAAGGGTTTACTCTTTATGTTTGTGATGTTATTGCATTATAATGTATAGATTATAGAGCAATTCTATATAAAACAATAGTGGATTTAGCATCAAAATGTAATGTTAAAAGGAATATTTTTAATAAAAGAATCAAAAATGCAGTTTTGTGTTTCGTCCTTGTATTGTTCGACTGGTCAAGGTTGATATGGGATTTAGAAAGTAATTAGTAATAAGTAATCCAATACTTTTTGGAGAGAGTATTACAGTAATCTACTGTAATTACACTGCTGAAGATGTAATTAGTGGCTAGTAATTAATTAATTTTAGAGTAACTTACCCAATGCTGGTTGTAATACACCATTATTACACTGTTTCTTTTGTATATCCACAAGAAATGAATAATATATCTGTTAACATATGTGATTAATGCCACGTTCCAGGCAATCTGTGTTTTTCCAACATTATACCCGTGAAAGTGCACTGGAACGGCAGTCAAACCCGTGACTCCCACCCGTGAACTCGTACTAGATCGACGTACTCCCAGTTACGAGTTCTGACGTCACATAGCCAGCGAACCTTTACAAAACTACAATGGCAGCCCCTACAGTTTTCTGCAGGCGGCACACACTTTAGGACAATATAACGTTAACTAGTTTTCAGTCCATTGAGTTCAAGGATAAATTAATACCAAATACATTTCCAAATATACAAATAAAGTAAAATAAAAGGTATAACAGCTTATCTTGCCTCATGCACTATTTTTCCTCCACAGTTTCCCTCAAATAAACAAGGAATATGCACCTTTGGCATTTATTGTTATTACAAATGCGCATGAGCCCCATAAGGTCCGCCATGCTGGTTTGTTTACATCTAGCTACCACAATTCCTTGCTCTCAGGGAGTTTGGCGTGAATGACCTGGAATGCTACAAAGTCGTAAGTCGTGGTTTGAAGTCGTGATTTATGTGCTCAAAAACCTGCCTGGAACGCAGCATAAATCTCTTACTGGATTAAGCCAGTGCATTTTTTGCATTAAATGTACAAAGATACCTGAAAGGAATGGAAAAAGGGAACGAACGAATGAACAACAGATATACTCTTTTACTAGGTTACATTGATATGCCAGAATACGGTGACGAGACGTCTTTGAAAGTGAGTAGAGCCCGACCAATAAAGGATTTTGAAGGCCGATAACAATACAAATATTTTTTGGTTTTAAAATCCGATATTCCGATATATCGGCCGATATTTTTTTTTTCCAGAAACGCGCAACAAAAGATTAACAGATTTCCCTAACATTAGTTATTTGTAATTATTTATGAGTTTTAACTAAAATAATATGATAATGCATTTTAAAAAGAACAGAACAGAGGAACATCAAAATATATTAAAGTTCTGATAAATAAAATAATAATTAGTCCCTACATTGCCTTATAAGCTACCTGCAACCTGAATCAGCAGGATGTGTGGCGCGTTATACATGAGTGTTGCCAACAAGGACGGTGTAGAATGTAAGAGCAGAATACAACTCCAACACTCATGACATGGTTGAAGCGTGTTTCGTCCGTTTTTATTTTATCTTTGAAATATTCATTTATCGGCCATTATAACTGCCGATACCGATAGTTTGGAAAATGCTATCGGACGATAACATCAGCCTGCCGATAAATCGGTCTGGCTCTAAAAGTGAGTCTTTGAGTTTTCCACTGATTCACTCAGCAATAGAAAATTGACTATGCTAGTATCTTACTCTTAATATTTCTGCCATATAAAAACATGCTAGAAATAGTTAGAGCAGCATGCTGTCTTTATGAGCGAGTCACTGAATCATTCACTCGTCTTTTAGAAACAAAACACCTCAAATGTGTGTTGCTAAAATTTAATATGTAACTGTAAATATTGTCTAAAATGTGGCATTTTTGCCTTTATTTAGAGAAGGAGGACAGACAGGAAATCAAGGGAGAGGAGAGAAAGGAATTGGACCAGGATAGGACATGGAGTCTGCGTCGCCCCAAAGTTCAACCGCACTATAGCACTTGCACACACAGCTACGGCTCCGACCTGAAATGTAAGTTAATCATACTTTCGTTCTGAGTACCAGTACAACATGACTCCTTTTCTATCTTTTTTTTCATGCACACTCAGGCACACACACACACACGCCTCTTGATCCAGTGGTCTGTGCAGTCCAGCTGTGAGGTCAGATGTTAGTGGGGTTGATTATGAACAGTGAGCATCTGTCTACACCATCTGATAAACCTGTTCATTCCACCTTAAAAAGGCACATGGAAATGAAAAAAGGGGGTGTCATCACCTTACGACCACTCAAGACCCCCGTTGTCTTGATACACTGACCTCAGGTCTGTAAAGGGGACGGCACAGAGCACAGGGCAAAGGCTAAAGCTGCCTGAACATGTCAATCAGACGAGTATCAAGCATATGTGCCATGTTGATGAAATGACCTGTCAATCACAGTGTCAATGGATGTGCACAGGTGTGCAGAGTGAGAGAAGAAATTGCAGCAAATGCCATAAAACACTCAAACAGGCTTGATTGAAAAGGCCACAGGTCACACATTCCCAAATAAAGTGATTTAGAGAGCAGAGAGAGGAGGACAGGTATTTTAGATGCTAATTGGGTCTGACAATAGCACATCTACAGCAGTCTAAAAAGAGCACAATAGCTTAGACAAGAAAACTTGCATGACCAAAAAATCAAGAACCAGCTAATTGGAAATGTTATTTATGATTGAATCTTTACATTTTCTGTGGGTAGTTGCAAGTAAAGTGTTCTTGGCAGATGCTAGGGTGTTGCTCACCGCCAATGTAACTTTAACTAAGTCTTCACCTGTTTCATTGTTTGTATGGAAAGAAATCAAGCATATAATCACTTAATAAATTTAAATATTACAACATATTTTAATATAAATATATAGGCCTAATGTTATCTATATTAAATTTTAAATTAAGCGAGTGACTGAATTATTCACTCAACCGAATCCTTCAAAAACACTGATTTAGGAACGAAAATCAAAACTGTGTGTTTTGATTTTCGCAAGAACCATTGCTTGATTTGTTTGGAACTGTTTTCATTGACCTAGCAAAATCAAAATAAATGGCAATTTTGTGTTTACAATGTAAATGACATCATATTAACGTCTTGTTTATTGAAATACTAAAACTCTAGATGTCAAGCTGATAAATCGTTAACTCAATCTTACTTAGCATTTACTGTAGCAAATGCAGCGCGCTTTCAGAAACCCTCCACCTTCCCCACCAAATCATTGAAGTTGCCCAAGAAAAGAAAATACATCATGCCCCACCGGACGATTTTCACGCCTGTATTCTCATTTTTTTTTTCATGTGCCTGCTAAATATTATGAACATTAGACACTAAAAGCTAGTATGTTACTGATCCAGTTCAGACTGATTGTCCATCAGAGAGATTATCATCTACAGTCTTCTGGCCACACACACAGGTCACGGACCAACGATACCAGCACAATCCTCAGTTAATGGACCATGATCCACTCCATCTGATCTGAGACACTGCAACAAAATCCTTGAATTGTTTGGTTCAAGTGATACTTCAAAAGCTATGGATATCATCAGCTAATCTAGATGAAGCTGTGTGCCAGCGCATAACAGCATGTTTACTGGAGTAAACGTATAGGCCAACATGTTGAGTGTAAACCTGGCATGTATTAAGGCTACAGTTGACATCCAAGAAAACACTTAAAGGTGCATTGCGCAACATTTCATGTTAAAAATAGCTGTTTTTCTAACCAATACATGCTTAAACAATTGCCTGAGGGGCTGAATGAGCCCTTCTCTGATCACTGCGATTGCCTCTATAATCCTGTACAGTAAAATAAATAAGAGGGATTTGGGACGGAATTTGAGACGTCATGCGCGTTAACGCTCACCTGGCTATGTCCGGCAGGCTTGTGTATTCGCCGCCATTCTCCGTATCAGCGAAGACAACTCGAGCGACAAAACTTAAGTCAACTTTCGACAAGAGGCCGGCTTGCAGTTCATTCCAAACCCAAACCCAAACGCAAACTCAACGTAAGACAAAGAAAATAAACTTTTGTCTAGTGCCAGGCATCGGAATAAGACGAGAGTCAACATCGGGAAGCTTTCAACAAATGGAGAGTCTCCGGTCTGCTCTTGGGCTCAAACGGGATCCTATACAAAGTAATAACTTATATTGTTCATGAACGTGTTTCCATAATAATACAATCATAAGTGGATACAGTAAACACATAAAACATGTAATTTACTCAAATGCCTTTCTTTTCATATATTTAAAACTACTTGCAGATTTATAACTTTATTACCTCTGAAGACATTATGACTGTAACAAAAGATTTGTGCGGCTGATGCTCCTACAGCTCGTGCAAGCATGCATGTGTGTGTGTGGTCCATGAGCGTACACACCTCTGGTTGCAGTTTTGCTTGTCGCCAGAGGGGGCGTAGTTCTGCAAAAACTCAGAGACTTGCACAATGCACCTTTAATGTGAAGTAGTCAAACATGTAGATGAATCTGATGGAGTACATTTTATAGGCATACATTCTGAACAAAAAACATCCACAAAGAATAATCATCCACACACACAAAAACGCAAATTGAATTAAATCATGTAATTTTTGCTAGTTTCCAGATAACTAATAAAGAGACCCGGCACAATATCAAAACAAGTGAAATAAAAGCATAATGTTGCATTTGAAGGATGTCAGCTGTATGATGAATCATGGCTTGTTCCTCGGAGCCCCCTAGCAAAGGCCTGAAGAACCACATCATTAACTTTTTACTTTAATGAGCTTACGGCTTCCTCCTTTTGGGGCAGGGATCCTGTCTATTGAGGGCAGAGGATCTCTGCAGGGGTATTGCACAATGTGTGTATGTGTGTGTGTTTATGCGTATAGGATGCTAGAGGCTGTAAGCTCGGGGTTTTATGAGCTGGTACCTCCTGTCTGGCTCAAATTTACAGAAAGAAATGTTTCCTGAGGCCCACACTGCCAATCAAACAATTCCTAAAAACAAATACACACATGCTACGTTTCGACAAAAATATTGAGCGTGCAACTGTTTTCAATATTGATAATAATAAGAACTGTTTCTTGAGCATCAAATCAGCATATTAGAATGATTTCTGAAGGGCTGCTTGAAATTCAACTTTGCATCACAGGAATAATTTATATATTAAAATGTATTAGAATAGAAATTGAAATAATATTTCACATTATCACTGTTTTTACTCGTTGTGAGCATTTAGAGACTTATGATAAAATTAGGGCTGTCAAACGCGATTAATCGCCTCCAAAATAAAAGTTTGTGTTTACATAATATATGTGTGTACTGTGTATAATTATTTTGTATATATATAAATACACACATGCATGCATATTTAAGAAAAAATATAAATTATATATATAAAATATTTATATTTATATATAAATTATACAGAAATCTATATATTTCATAAATATATAATCCATATATATACATAAATAAAATATTTCTTAAATATATACAAGCATGTGTGTGTATTTATATATATATAAAATAATTATACACAGTGCACCCACATAAATTATGTAAACACAAACTTTTATTTTGGATGCGATTAATCGTGTGACAGCCCTAGATAAAATATATTAACACATTATTTCTCACACCAAAAAAAAAAAAAACCCTGAAATTTTTGCCACTAAATTATAGTAAAAAATGGTACAAAATTAAGCAACATTTCTCATAGCAAATTCCAGTAACACATGAGCTAATTCTGTTTAATTGTCTTGGCAACGTTTAATTAAAAATTTTAATGGCAAGCTCTATAACTACACCAAAAAAGAGCAGTATATGAATCCCTCTCCTTCTTTCCACATTTGGTGCATTGATTTCATACATCATCATAGGTTAGTGTGACACTATACAGCTGCTGACATGTGAGAAATTCCTCTGGGAAAACCTGCATTCCCAGATCCTCATTAACCTCTCCGGCCACAACTGTGGCCTTTCAGGCAGTATCCAAACACAACCACTGATGAAGGCAAATCTGCTATACAGGAAGCCTGTAAACCTGAGGTACGAGTGCACAGGGTCACGGTGATTGAGGCTCCTAGCACAATGTCAGAGGATGTGCATGGCAGAAACGCGGGACATTTCACTGTGGAATTCACACAGTGGAGTCGGAGTGACACTTTGTTGGTAATTCAATACGTTCCCTGTGTATATTTAAATAATGTTTGACTAACTAAACCCCCCTCTGCCATGAGACAACATAAAGGAAGTGCCAGGCTAAACAGCACGGCTTACCGGTGCTCCCATAAATACAGGGTGAGCAATCAGCATGAAATGTTGTGTCAAAATATTTTCATGGTTTTGATAACAACATGGTGTGTGTGTGTGAGAGAGAGAGAGAGAGAGAGAGAGAGAGAGGGAAAAAAACATGATTTTATAGCATATTTAACCAACATTGGGTAACACTTTACAGTATAATAAGTATCCAGTTTCGAATTATGTCTTAAGACCATTGCACACTGAGTCCGAAATTGACGTATTCGTCTTTTCGTATTCGTGATTCGGGATTTGACAATTCAGTGGCTCTGAATTGTCAAAACTCCATTCAAACTGCTTGCTACGGATGTGAAAAATGCAGAAAATCGAACCCGATCCGATAATTTTTATGACGGGCGAAAGTTTCGGTGGCAGTGTGCAAGTGTGATTGACATAACGTGAGGTCGTATTTATTTTTTAACGTGCAAAAAATTCGGATGCGAATTTCGGACTCAGTGTGCAAGGGCCTTTACTCTTATCTGTATGACCATTATTGATGGAGTATTTTAAGTGGTTTCCACTGTTATAATTTTTAAAAAATAATAATTTTGAGGAATACATGTAAAAAATATCCATGACTTCTGTAGAAAACATTTGCAGCTCAAATATGGATTAGGCATTTTTACCACTGAGAGCAACTAACAACAGCCCAAGGCCGAGTGTGTAGTGTGATTTCCTTGACGTGTCTGTATAATTGTATAATGTAATGAGTAAAACATTTGATCAGCTGTTGAAGAGACTCAGTGGTATGAGAGTTGACTGACCTGTAAGGGGCTGCTGTATAAAACAGTCTTGACAGGAAGCCAAAATCTGTCCTCAATGAGTGTAGGACAGCTGTCCCCACACACACACGGACAGGATGACCTTGGGCTCGGTGTATGTCCATACATGCTTGGCTGTAGTTTAAGGGGGGAACTGTCAAAACCCTCTTGTGGACATTCATAAATACTAAATATGCACAAGTAAACAATCTATTTATTATTAATAAGAATTGTAATCTGAAAATGCAAAAAGGCATTTTTCTTTAGGTTTAGGGTTACAGCATGTATACACCAGTGTTATTTATATCATTCAGATACTATAGTTTTTACAAATATGTTTATATTTACATTTTTATTAATTATTTTAGATTTAGTTATTCTATAGATCAAGTTAAACTAAATGAAAATGAAAAATGCTGCCTTGGCAACTGGCTGAAATAAATAAGTTTATGTTTTATATATATATATATATATATATATATATATATATATATATATATATATATATATTATTGTATTTCAGTCAATGTTTATTTTTTCAAAACAAAATTTTAATTTTTAATGGTTTTAGTTAATTATGGTAAACCTTGTCTACAGTAATATACACTGTAAATAAGTTATGACAACGTGTTTTTACATTGCTTTAACTCGTCAAAATAAGTTAAGCAATTTTCAACTTTTATATGTTATGCAAGTTTCAACTCATTTTTTAAAAGTCAGTTTAATGTAATTTAAGTTAAAATAACTAAACCATCTAAGTTGGTTGTACTTAAAATGTAAGGCAGCAACTTTTTTACAGTGTTGTATCTAATGTTGAGGTTTTATTTGCTCTAAAATAATTTATATATATCAATCAAAACGATATAAGGGATCCTACAGAACAAAATACGGAGAGAGAGAGAGAGAGAGGGAGAGAGGGATAGAGAGACAGCAGAAATGGTATGAGAACAACTTGTACCATAATTCCCAGCTGCTACATGCCACGGCAACTTCAGCGCTGCTAACTTTTCACATCTGAACTCATGAGGATGTTTTTAGAGACCACTTCTTGTCCATAATATTACACAGGCATCTTGAATTTCTGTAGAGCACGGCACACTGGGCAACACTATGTCATAGGGTTGTTGAAGCGAATGCATGAAAAATTAGCTAAAAATTGCTTTGGATAAATGTATTGGCCAAATGCATCAAACTGACACAATCAAACCAGACAAACCCAATCTCAAGGAGTCCCCCAATCTCTAGCTATTGCAACCTAAATGAAAAACATTCTTAGACATTCTGAACATATATTTGAACTTCCATCCAATCATGTCCTCAGTTATATAACTCTGGAATATTGCCTCTTGTGTCAGGTCACAGTCCCACCTCGGCTCACTCCCCATCTCTGCTAGGATCAAGTTCAAAACTCTTGTATTGGCATTCAAGGCCATCAACAGACATGCTGACTCCTATAGGGCCATTTGCCCCCTTCGACTGACCATCAAGGCACACTCTTTTCTGTCCTCATACCCAAATGTGGACATAACTTCCTCTATTACAGCAGAACCCCTCCCAGGCATGAACATTTGCCTTTTTTAAAACAAATTGTGTTAATTAAAATTTTTTTGATTGATTAAAAAGTTTGTTTTTAGCATTTTCCCCCCATTTTTCTCAAATGCGAAGCTAAAACATAGTCTGTAAATTGCTCTGGATGCGTGTCTGATGGCAACAGCTGTCTCAATTAAGTCTATTTCTACTTCTCTTACAAAATTTTGGTTTTCAGTATTGTCAGTTCTCGCGCATGTTCAGAGGCCCATACAAAAGAAAATGAATAGTTGAAGAAAGTCGTTATTTTTGTACACACACATACATTTGTTTGTATGTATGTCTGACTGTTAAATAAAAATAAATAAATAAATAAATACATTCTTTATCTAATACCACACCAAGTGGCATTTCTCCGAGAGAGAGAGACATCTCAATATAACCATAACTGTGTTTGCGTGCAGTGAATCACATAACACTCCCTCTCACACTAACCTTGGTACCCTTTAAATGCACTGAGAATGAAAGACTGTTTTCCTGGATGTTACAAGTGCTTTCTGGTCACACGCAAGAGACGTGCGGCTTGAGTTTACCAGTGTCAAAACGACCCATCCGGTGGATTCACAAGGCCTGGAGAGCCTTTTATAGTCCAGTTACAACATCAATACAATCCCATAAAGCCTGAGAATCTGTTCATGCAGAACTAATCTAATAGTTGATCGTTTCATTTTGTGATTAAGGTGTTGGATGGAAATCTCAGACCAAATCAAATCAATCTGAATAAAAGTTTAGCAACTGTTTATGACATCTGGCCCTGTGGCAAGTCTTTAAATGTGTCCTTCAAATGAGAAAAATGCTTCAATGGTTTACCAAACTGTTACAAAGACAGAGTGCTATTTTAAAAAATGACTAACAAACTGCCAGTGCTTCATTTATTAACATTTTCGCTGTGAGAAACTTAACGATTGGCCTGTTGTAATCTGAGAGATCTTAAGACAGAGTGGGTGGCGACAGGGTTGCGGTTTTTGGAGGAACATGCATTTCAAACCCCAAAACTCTTTGGTTTTCATCTGACATATTACTTAGTAGACAAATAATTGTGTAAAGTATTCAAGCCAGCCAAAAAAAAATAACAAAACACTAAGGTGGATATGATATGTAGTCATTGAAAAATAAGTGGAGGGCTTCAAGAGGTTTAAATGTTGAGCAGCAAGCTCATTGGCTGCAGATGTGACAGAAACCAATCAGCTTGCGCCATGTAGTTAAAGAAGTAGTTCACTTTTAAAAAAACTTTTGCTGATAATTTACTCATCCCCATGTCATCCAAGATGTCCATGTCTTTCTTTCTTCAGTCGAAAAGAAATTAAGTTTTTTGATGAAAACATTCCAGGATTTTCTCCATATAATGGACTTCAATGGGAACCAAACGGTTCAAGGTCCAAACGAGAGTTTCAGTGCAGCTTCAAAGGGCTTTAAATGACACCAGACGATGAATAAGGGTCTTATCTAGCGGTCATTTAAAAAATAAATAAAAAAGTTTACGTTTTATAAGCACAATTGCTCGCCTTGCTCTGTTCTGTGATGAGCGTTCATGACTGTCCTGTTCGAACTCGTTCATCAAAATGAACAAATCTTTTTTTGAGTCATGACTCGAAGGCTCCAAGATAAGACCCTTATTCATCGTCTGGTGTCGTTTAAAGCCCTATGAAGCTGCACTGAAACTCTCATTTGGACCTTGAACCGTTTGGTTCCCGATGAAGTCCATTATATGTAGAAAATCCTGGAATGTTTTCATCAAAAACCTTAATTTCTTTTCGAATGAAGAAAGAAAGACATGGACATCTTGGATGATATTGGGGTGAGCAAATTATCAGCAAAAGTTTTTTTAAAAGTGAACTACTCCTTTAAGTATGTAAAAGTGTTATGACAGAGCTTGGCATTTAATGCCAATAGCATGTTGGATGTTAGAATGCTTCAGAAATCACATGACCATAAAAGCCAGTCTATTCGTTCATTACATACAGTCAGTGTTAAATCCGGCGAGTTCTTTACATATTTTTATCCCACTATAGCTGTCATCAACCACGGTCACCACATACTAAACTGAGCTCATTTATATATTTACCATCAGGTGCTACACTGTCCGTCAGTCACTAGAGAAGGAGTCAAAGATCTGATACCCAGTAGTAAGAGAAGGACGTTCGTAACGTCACCGCATACGTTAACTCCGAACATCTCATCCTGCGACAACCAGCATAGACCCCCTCATCATTCCCCTGCTGTGTCAGATTCCTGTCTGGGCCGCCACCTTTGGATCTTTCTAATCTCCCTCAGGGACTGACGGCTGTCGGGTCTCAGACCTCCGTAATCCGTTTCGTGACTGTTCCCTCCGACCCTGGAGGTGACGATCCACATGCATTTCCAGCACCAGTCAGCGTTAAGATGACCTTAACCAGTTTAACTGTCTAAATGTATGCTAGCTTTTAAATGCTAAAATTAGAAAATGAGATTCTTGTTTCCAGTGGTTGAAACGAGACGCATCTTAATCCTGACAATCAATTTAAAATAGTCTAAACAAGGAGCAACAGAGTAACCTTGACATTCCAACAATGACATAAGCAAAGGCCAGGTGGACTGGACTGCACCTGTCAATCAAAACTGAATCTATAGCCTACCCCCCAAAAATAAGTCATATTTACTAGAGTTTACGGTCTTATAGTCTGATAATTTATTCACCCCCATGTCATCCAAGATATCCATGTCTTTCTTTCTTCAGTCGAAAAGAAATTAAGGTTTTTGATAAAAACATTCCAGGATTTTTCTCCATATAATGCACTTTATTGATAATAGTCTTATCAAGCGAAATGATCGCTTTAAAAAATAACAACAAAGTTTTATAAGCTCAAATGGTTGCCTTGCTCTGTTCTGTGATGCGCGTTCGTGACTCTCCTGTTCGAACATCAAAATAAACGAATCTTTTCCCGAGTCAGTAAATTCATTTCGTTCGTTGAATGAACCAAATGACACAGAAAAAGATTTGTTCATTTTGATAAACAAGTTCGAACAGGAGAGTCACGAACGCGCATCACAGAACAGAGCAAGGCTTAGAGGAATTCTTACCTTACATTTTAAAATATAATTTTATCATTTTTTATTGAAAAATACTAGATTATATTTAATCATGAACTTTTAGCACTAAAAACCAACCTCTTAATTATTAAAAGTGTGTGCGTCGACTTTTTGTGACAAAGGTCAGAAACTCCTGTAATGACGTTGATTTTTTTTTAAGGCGCATTCTTCATTCATAATTTGTAAGAAAAAAACAGCACTAAAATATCAATTTAGGAGTCTTAGACCTTTCCAACAATATATAGTTTGTCATGACTAGATTAGGATTTAGTAGTAATATAGTGAAGTAAATTTAGGTTGCCTGTAAACGGGCAAGTGACAGTTAATAAATATAAACTTAAACACTGAATTTGACATGAAATATGACTTATTTTGGTTTGAAAAAAAAATTGTAGGGGTGAATAAAATTCCAGGGCCCCTGGAAATAAATTTAAGGAGGCAAAATTTGTCCCGTACTTGACTGTGCTCCTAAAAAAAAAAAAAAAATGAATAAGTGCTCCTAAAAAGAAATGTAAGCATAGAGCCCTGTATACAGCACATTCAGCTCTTGGGTAAGCTGAATTTTGGGTGCTTGGCAAATAACACAAGTTTTTGTTCTGAAGTACCACATGCAAAAGTGAAGCAACTGCAAGTGTTTAATGAATTCACTCCAAACTGTTTGCATTTTCCTAAAGTGAGCCTCTCACAAAAGGACCAGAAGCAAACATCCTAAGGATGAATAGCATCATGTTGTATTGTTTGGTTCAGTACACGGCGCAGTTGAGCAATCGCCCACCGCTGTCCCACACGCAGCACTATTGGGGCTGTAAATGGTGAACTGCTGATGGACAGTTAGCAGTAGCTGAATCCTTAGAGGACGGGCCAGGGTAATGAGGTCATCTGATACAGCCTGAGCGCTGATGGAGGTCTGCTCCTTAAAGAGCGGAGAGGGGGGGTGAGGACAGCGGGATGTCGGGTCGGGGGGAAGTGGAGGGGGTCTTGCATTGGTCTAATTGTCCAGCGAGGCCTGCAGGAGGCCCTGAGGGTATGTGTTCAATGCTGACATGTGTGAGACATATTATAAACACCATCCTCCTGATGCATGACGTTCCAGCGTAACCTTCAGAAGACCAGAAATCCAACTTTGATGCTTCAGTTGTGCTCTATGAAAGTATATATCTTTGAAGAAGTATGTAAACAACCTAAATATATTATTTGCCAGTCAAAAAGAAATCATTTTGTATTTCAAAGAAGCACAGAGGTCTAAATATCACCTGCGCACTTGTAAGGAAGTCTTAAACACGTAAGCGATACTGTTTCGCTATTATATTCCTGAATGTGGTTTTGGAGTCTGTGTTGAATCAATATGACGTAATTAAAAAGCGTCTTTCTGTTGTGTTGTCCATGTGCAAACAAATGTGACGTGACGAATATGTTCTGATTCACAAACGTGACTCTTTGAGACTGTTTTTCTAGTCAATGAAAAACACATGCAACTAGTGTAGTCCGATTGACAAACAAATGACTTATAAGCTGGTACTTTTTATTGAATAAGAAACATATAGCATGACTGACCAGTGTAGTTAAATTTTAACTTATAAGCTGATTATTTTTAGTGAATGAAGTATCTGATTCACAAACAAATGACTCCTATGAGCCAGTTCTTCTAGTCAATGAATGCGTCCGAAATCGCATACTCTTTGATTTGGTACTTATTTTGAAAAAGCAATTACTAAACGACCGCTAAAAAAGTATGTTTTATGTAGTATGAGTGTGTGTAGTATGAAAGTAATCTGGACGTACTACATTGTCCATGCTGTCATCATCACATGACCTACCAGCTGCCATTCATAAATCCTCTCCCGTGGCCTCATGGGATAGTAAAGTGTCCATCACACTTCCGAATCTTGCTGGAAGTAGTAGGTCATCCGGGTACTTTTATGAGTACTACTGTGAATTCAGACATAGGGCCTACTACTTTTATCACATGCTGTTTTTCGTCAACCATATAGTAGGGAAATATGCGATTTCAGATTCAGCCACTGAAAAACATACACGTTCTGTGAAGCTTGATACACAAAAAAATTTATCTTATGAGCCAGTACTTTTTAGTGAATCAAACACATCCATCAAAACAACAAAAAAAAAAGATTTTTTTTTTACTTCATCGGAATGGTGTGAAACTTGGTAAAGATTTTGGCACTTGCACATGCACAAAAATCATGGACATCGTTCTAAAAGGTTAAATGATCCTGAAAAAAATAGTCGAACTATTGATCGGTCAAAAATGAATGCATTAGAAATGAATGGGAGACGAATTTCATTTAGAGGACACTTTTGGTACTGCGCCCAAACAAAATGTAAATAAATGTTACATTTTTTTGAGATATCAACCTCAAATTTGGAGCACAACTTCTATAGATTTATGGCTTTGATTTTCTCACAGTTTTAGAGTAAAATATGTTTCATATAAAGATCGAAAATGGTATTTTTGTGCATTTTTCATAACAATAAATGTAAAACTTTTTTCCAGCAATAATCTGTCAAGTGTCATCTTTTTTTAAAAGAGACCAAACTTAAGTCTCTGATCCAAGGCATTAAAGATTTATTGTTGGAAATTTCATTTTTAGAGACATGCTCTAAAAGTGAATAAATTGATTATAACTATTGGTTAAATATTATTTAGTACCATAAAATCCAAAATGTTAAAAAAAATAAAATATAAAAAAAAAAATACAAAATATTAAATAAAAAAACATTATCTAAGTAAACTATATTACAATCATTTCATTGAAAAAAAAAAGTTAAAAATCTGTCATTTTTGACCGATAGAGTACCAGAGGGTTAAGTTGTGAGATCAAAAGAAAAGGTTTTTAAGATCATGATTTTAAGATTTTAAGTTAGGTATCCAAAGCAAGCCACCATTATAATGCCCATAATGAACAAGAAATAAGCACTTTTAAACTTTTTGGATGTCTTCGATAGGCTTAAAATATCTTGAACTGAGTGTCCAATAAACAGTCAAAATAAATCTTAGACAGACAACAGCTGACAATCTGTCAGCATAGCAGAGTTACTAAATATACTGGACAATTATTCTGCCACACAGGACGGGATCATTTTCTGTTTCCCTCCATCAGTTGACAGAGTATTATCCTCCACAGCTCATCTGAAGTCCAGAGAGAGTAACATATGACCTTCTATGAGGTCAAAACCCATTAGCAGGACACATACAGACAAGCGTTTGATTACTTCTGCACTACCACACAGCAGGTATCACAAGGTTACATGTAATAATTAATGCATTTTCGTCAGTGGTTTGCCACAATGTTTGGTGCCAAACATACACTTAAGTTCTAAACCTTACAGCATGAGGACTCGGGACCGCAAATACTCAGGGATATTGGCTGACTGTATACTATAGAAAAAACTGTGTGGTTAAGAGCTATGTTCAGCTAATACACAAAGAAAGCTATGGGCAACATCTGGAAAAACGTAGGCCTGTAGGGTAGTTGGGACCTGCTGTTTTATATTTTCTTCCACATTTGACAAAATCAACCTGGAAGAGCACACAGGCATTTTTGAATGTCATGAGATTGGGACAGGGTTGTTAACTAAACTTGATTTACTAAAATAACTTAAAAACTCTACTTAAAAGAAATGACAAAAACACACTACAAAATTACTAAAACTTAAACCGAAAATATATATAAATAAAAAATATTCAAAATATGAATAATATCTATAACAGTATCTCAATTATGCTAAAATAACACTGGTTTGGGATTGCAATGTGCTTATTTTTTATTTATTTGCTAGTACATATCTGTAGAACCTGATTTCACCAAGTGCAACACGTTCCTGGAAAACAATATAACAGTTAACAAGTTAAACACTTTGTCAAGTTTAGGTTTACAACCAGGGTTAGGTGCTTCACTCTCAGAAAAAAGGTACAAAAGCTGTCACTGGTGCGGTGCCTATTCAAAAGGTACACTTTTGAACCTAAAGGGTGCATATTGGTACCTTAATAGTACATATTACCACCTAAAATGTACATATTAGCACCTGAAATGTACATATTAGCACCTAAAATGTACATATTAGTACCTAAAATGTACATTTAAAATGTTTATATGGTACATATTAGTACCTAAAATGTACATAATACCACTTGAAATGTACATATTAGCACCTAAAATGTACATATTAACACCTAAAATGTACATATTAGTACCTGAAATGTACATTTAAAATGTAATATTGTACATATTAGTACCTAAAATGTACATTTAAAATGTACATATTGTACATATTAGTACCTAAAATGTACATATTAGTACCTGAAATGTACATTTAAAATGTAATATTGTACATATTAGTACCTAAAATGTACATTTAAAATGTACATATTGTGCATATTAGTACCTAAAATGTACATATTAGCACCTAAAATGTACATATTAATATTAACACATAAAATGTACATATTCACACCTAAAATGTATATTAGGACCTAAAATGGACAAAAGTTTACCTTTTGAAAAGGTACAGCCCCAGTGACAGCTTTCTTACCTTTTTTCTGAGAGTGTACGTCAGTGTTATTCTCCTATCTTTTTCTAAATTATGGGTAGAGTTAGGTTTAGGGGTATCTGTTGACTCAGGAACCCATCTAACTCAGGACGTGCACCTTACCCACCTTTCAACATACTGTCACATATTGTAACAATGTTTTATTTACTTATTTATTTAGAGAAATAAATGAAATAATTATTTAATAAACATATTTTCTTCCCTTTTTGTCTAATACTGGGGGTTTGTTTGCATTATCAACTGTAACTCAAGACCATTAATGATCATTCCAGCCTCATTTAAGAACCTTTGAGACAATCCACAGAGAAACAGCAGGGTCTAATCACAGTAATTGCTCATTGAAACCAGTCGTTGCTATTAAAACACATTTAAATGGATTTTTGGCTCAATATCAGCAAGAAGAATTTTAGCAATGTTGTTTTGATTAAACGCTCCCCTGCTACATTTCATACCTATAGCATATCTCTCTCATTAGCTCGCTCTTGTTTTAGACCTATTTGCTTTTAGTCTCGTTTAGTCTGATTTATATCACATTTGAGAACAATACTACGCATATTACAAGGTTATACAGCCTTTTAATGCATGCTTTAACATCTGACTCTATTAAAGCATTCATTGGATTTGTTTGGGCTACTGAAGGTGATTTACTCGTGTCTGTTGTGTTGAGAAAAGGCAAGTTAATGACAACCCCTGAAAGCATGAAGCCCCTCGCTGTAAACTCAGCTAACCCAGTTTTACAGACATAATAAAAGAGATTATACATCCCATAGTATGTCCTCAATTCCCACAGACAAAACATGTGGAATATACATATGAACCTAAACCCTTTAGAAAGAGAGAGAGAAGCAAAACAATATGCACTGAACAGAAAAGGCACTGAACTTTAATACCTGATGTCCTTTTGTCTACCAAAGGGAAGAGTTTTACAGATCTCAACGCTTACAACACACACATCTGGATCTATGAAGTATCTGAGGTGAATTTTAAACTCAACTGGCTTTCCTCTGTTTAAATAAATGATATTCTTCTATAATTCAAATCAGCATCCCATAGATGTAGTTTAAAGATAAAACCTCTTTTTGAATAAACTTTACAATCTTTAATCTATCACATTTTCTCAAACTGCAGAGTAAATGTGCAACAAATCAACTTTTAGAAATACACAGGTTTATTTAATATTTACTATCACAAAAGTGGTAATTCTGAAAGTACAATTAAAAAAAACTGTGGCTTCATAAAGGAACTGCATGGGGTCTGTGAGTTAATAAAAAGTTAAAGGAGTAGTTCACTTAAAAAAAAAACAAAAACAAAAAAAAAAACTTTTGCTCATAGTTTACTCACTCCCATGTCATCCAAGATGTCCATGTCTCTTTCTTTCTTCAGTCGAAAAGAAATTAAGATTTTTGATGAAAACATTCCAGGATTTTCTCCATATAATGGACTTCATTCAATTTCAATTTTTTCAATTTCAAAAAAGTTTATTTATCCCTGTGGGGCAATTTCAAGGCCCGTGGATTAAGTAAACAAATGAACAAATCTATATCAGCATTAGCAACATAGAGATAGTCCGATCATAGTCCATAGTTAAAATAGTCCAATCTTGCAAGTGCCATATATCACTTCAAAAGTGTGCAAGAACCAAATGGGAACCAAATTGGGAACCAAATGTTTGAAGGTCCAAGTGAGAGTTTCAGTGCTGCTTCAAAGGGCTTTAAATGACACCAGAAGATGAATAAGGGTCTTATCTAGGACCCTTCTTGTCATGACTAAAAAAAGATTTGTTCATTTTGATGAACAAGTTCGAACAGGAGAGTCACGAACGCTCATCACAAAACAGAGCAAGGTGAGCATTTGTGCTTATAAAACTTAAACTTTTTATTTATTGTTTTAAATGAGTGATCGTTTCACTAGATAAGACCCTTATTCATCGTCTGGAATCGTTTAAAGCCCTTTGAAGCTGCACTGAAACTCTCAAATGGACCTTGAACCGTTTGGTTCCCATTGAAGTCCATTATATGGAGAAAATCAAAAACCTTAATTGCTTTTCGGCTTAAGAAAGAAAGACATGGACATCTTGGATGACATGGGGTGAGTAAATTATGAGCAAAAGTTTTTTTTGAAAGTGAACTACTCCTTTAATAATGAATGAGAAGTGTTACAATCTCAAAGAGCAAATATTTTAAGTCAAAGGGGTTTGCCTGACAAAATAAGTATAGAAATCCCTGACAAAATAAATCTTAACTAGCTTGCAAGTTCACTTTTATGCATTTTTTCTTTTCTCTATGCCATTTGAGGCTATGAAGAAAAACCCACACACACATATACACGTGCATGCAGACTCAAACGCACATTTACACACTGAGAAGAAAGACGAGTGCTAACCTTTTTTAACAGGTGCTGAAAGACTCTCACTTAGGCAGAGGTCCAAGGCGGCCCACGCTACTACAACCTGAAAGTTATAAAAGTGCTCCTGATGCCAAATGGGATTTTAGAGGTTACGCTGAAAGTTTACAACAGAACGCTTCACTTGACTGTGGTTAGGGACTGACAGGATAGATCGATACTTAATTGTAAAAGGCCTCAAATGCGGTTTGGGAAAAACATCTGAGTTCTGCTAGTCTTTAAAGTGCATATCAAGGGAGCGCAAATGGCTTGAATGATTTTGGGAATGAACGGAAAAAGATTTCACTGTAAAACCGTGTCTGTGTTTATCTTTAAATAATTCAAAAGATCTAATAATACCATTTATCTGCAGACTGTATTAATTTGTTTAAATGAGGACTAACGTTTAATGATACTGTATCAAATATCATTATCAAACAATATGAAAAAAATTATTGTGGTTTCTGATATCACCCATCTCTATAGTCTAATCCAGAAAGATTACTCGAGAAAGTTAGTAATTTCTGATATTTATTAAAGGGTACATATCGTGCTTTTAAATCATTCATTTTTACTTATAAATCATACATTTGTGGTCTATATAAAGCATAACTGCAATGCTTGGGTCTGAATTCCTCATTATTATAGCTCAACAGGCCCCTTTTCTACCCCTTTTCTGATGTGCTTCTTTGAGCAACCCGTTTCAAAGCGTCCCCTTTAAATAAAAAGGAGTTGCGTCTTTCCCCGCCCACTCTCCAGGTCGCTGAGTTCACGGTCGGTTCAACTCCCCGCGTTCAGCCATTATTGTAGTTTGATAAGAGATATACGATTACTATAGTTTCAAAGAACATTTTTATTCACACGTTAACAAAATGTCAACAACGGAAGACTTGTCCATCAAGCGTTACATATTCGAACCAGAGCGAGCGATTTGAAAAAGACGACGACAAACCTGCAGAACAACGTCTTCATATGGATGCAGTGGTATGTAACATTAAGTTAACTATGTTGTGTTATTAGTGAAAGTCGACTATTTCTCTTGTTAAAACAAGCACTCTGACAAGATAAATGACTGCGGTCTGATCTTACCACTAAAAATCTGTATGATAATAATATGATAACTTGCGTTTAGAACGCGTCAGAAAACACAGCAGCTAATGATAGAAGGAATTTACCCCTCATTCAGACGAAGTCGATCGGCAAACCATTCTTTATACTGGCGGAGGTTGTTGGATTGGGGATCCTTGAAGTGCTTCAGGTCACTACATCCAACAACCGAACATTTTGACTAGTCCTCCCGTAACTTCTGCATCATTGAGCTTGGACTACAAAATCGGAGCGAGAAATAATAATGGCGGATTGCTCGAAGTGTTGGACCGGTAGTCAATGTCCTTATTTGTCAGTTCCGCTGCAAATACTGTGACGTAATTGTTCAAAAAACGTAATAGACAACAGGAAAATCCGAACAGGTTGAAAAATATGACCAAAACAGAATATAAAGATATAAACGAAGCACCCGAAGAGAATAATTTAATCTTTTCTGTACTTATAAACACTCCAAATATACAACAAAATGCATTTAAGGGCTAAAAAAGTGGATTTTTCATGATATGTCTCCTTTAAATGAAGCACACAAAACCTGTTTGTGTGACAATTATTTATCATAATAGTCAAAGCCCTAAAAGAGAGAATTTATCATCAAAACCTTATAACTGACAATAAATCATCATAATCACAATTATTTCTTAGGGGCCATTTACACAACACAGTTTTCAACTAAAAATGGTTTTAGTATGACATTTTTATGTGTTTTGGACATTCATTTACACAGCAATGGCATTTTGGTGGCCTGAAAATGCAAGCTTTTGAAAACGATACAGCTTACAAACAACAAAAACAGCGACGTCATGCATTGTTATGTGTTCAGCCTGAATAGTGTTTCTTTACAAAGTGTCACCGCCAACTACTGGCTTGGTAGCATAATATTGGTACCATTAAGTTGGTTTTGCGGATCCGTGTGAATGGAGACTGTTCCAACATGTTGTTATGTACGCAAAAAAAAACAAAGATAACAAATCCATTTTTAGTACATCGTTGTTGCGTAAACACCACTTTCGGACATTACTTGATCGTCTCTCGGCGCCGTTGATAACGTCATTGCTGTTGTCCGTCCGCCATTTTTACGATCAGTGCATTGCATGATGGTATGTAGGGCTTGGGTTAGTGACCATCGGTTGTACACTACTTTTCAAAATGCATTCTGGGATACATTGAGTGGACTATATAGGGTATAATAATCATCACTATACATTCGGACAGCACTACAAAATGGCGAGCTCACTATATAGTCCACTAAATACTATAGTGAGTACTGGGAGATTTCGGACACAGCCTTAGTTTTTAACCCTGCTCCTAGGGACCCACTGTCCTACAGAGTTTGGCTACAACCCTAATAACACACCTGAACCAACTAATCATGGTCTATAGGATTGCCCGAAAAAATCACAAGCAGGAGAGCAGGTTGAAAATAAAATATGCAGGAGATTGGGCTTCCAGGACCAGGATTAAATGCCTAGATTAAGTGTCCTCCTAATAGTGGCCGGCCTAGAAGTGCACATAGCAGTAACATGTGGCTGAATACAGATGCCGATCTGATGGTCTCTAGGTCTGGTTCAAGGTGGGGGAGTTCAAAAACAATCCATTGTATGGAGGTGGTAAGCCTCTCAAAGCAAGTGATGCACACAAGCGTAAAGTGTTAACCGTTTTTCACGCTCTCCCTCGTTAAATTTAATGGCGACTTTCCATGTCACCTGTAACTCTCAATAATGAAATTTAACACAATATAATCACTTCCATTCCCCCACCCGCGCCTCTCGTTCCCAGCAACACCTTGGAAATTTGTGACCTACAGTACAGACTTCACACGGGGGAATGTAAATCTGGAATGCGGCCCACACATCTGATCAAATGGAAATCATTTTCAACAATTATGTAGTGAAACCTATCAATGTGTGCTTTAATAAATGATTTCATAGTACATGTAGCTAAGCTACACAGTCAAAGACCTCAACGGTGTTGTTTGAGATTAATTTTCTATGCTGTCTTTGTTGGGTCTTGAAAAGCGAGATGATACATGCTTTAATAAATTCGCCCCATTATCATCAGCAATGAGCTCCAGGGACGGTAAAGGTCATCGTGCTCATGAGGTTTAGCAAGACTTTCTATTTTAGTTAATACCGCAAGCTATGCCGAGAGACTCTTTGGGATGTCACACTGCAAATCTCCTCCGTACGTACCAAAGATGAATTATACACAGCTTCTTGTACAGTACAAGCCTAAAGGCAACAATGGAAAGATGTATGGAGATAATATTTCTTGTTCACTATTATTTGCTCAGTCCAAATGACACTTACAGGCAACAAAACATCACATGCAATTTTATCTAAATCAACCAATCGGCCCTCAGTTAAAAGTTTGATAAATGTGTATTTGTTCAGTTTTTTTAAGACAAAATATAATGAAAATTGACTCTACGTTGTAAAAAGTTCAAGTGTAACCAAATTAATAATATTGCAGCCTTTTCTTTTGGACTTTACCACAAAAAGCACATTTTTACAATATATTTACTTTCTTTTGAATGTCGCTCATTTTATTTCTCACCTAAAGTGTAAGCTCTACATTATTTACATATTCGGATATTGTTTTTAAGTGAGAATATGTCGCATTAGAGATTGCAGAAATGCATGTGAAACAGAGTTTCATGTTGTTTTTAAACCATAAATCTAAGCGCACCACCTGGGCCTGTGAACCGATAGCTAGAAATGTTTTATAAGCGGTCAGGGTCACTACGGTTGAAGTACTCGGACTCTGTTTAAGACCACCGCTTTACACCATCAGGCTTGTGAGCTGTTTATCTTTCAGAGGGAAGAATGCACAGAGTGTGGTTTTCCAAAACAAACTTTAATAAGATGCCTGTTGAGAGACAAGTGAAGGTGAACACTGAGGCAGGACATGGAGATTGGTCTGGTTGGGGGGGCCGTCATGCCACCTATACTGAGTTCAGGTCCTTCGACTGTAGTGGCACCCAAAACACAAGTGCACGAGATAAATAGATGTGTGTATATGAGCGTGTGTAGAGAAGCAAAGTCCTAATTCCTAGTTGCACGTCCCATCTCTTTTGCACAGCCGTGGGCAGCGTATCTAATTGCACCACTTCCTAGTGAGATATTACACATATGCACATGCCCCGGCCGGATATTTTAAGCCGGACCTTTAGGAGGGATGAAAGTAAATACAGTGCTGAGTCCATCAGATCCCACTGCCACACCCAAAACCCTCTCTGATTTCCGAGCGCTTCTAAAAACCCATCCAGATTAAGCCTTTACGACACCTTTTGTATGTTAATACAAGTCATTAACAAGTCGGAGATCAATTATTCACTGGTGTTTAATATTGTAATCTCTAGCAGGCGTGAAATGAAATATGAAACGCTACATCTTACTGTTGTTTCAAATGAGATGAGCCCATAGATTTTCAATAGCTGTGCCTTTGATGTGTGTGATAAAACTGTGGTTATGATCATGCTTTAGGTTATCCTGGCCACTGTCTGTCCACTGTTGGCTGCAGTTACACTTGGGCACGCCAAAGCAAGTCTGAGTTCACTAAACTTGAACTTTCAAATGCAACAAAATGCAAAGCCTACACATGTGCTTGCGCTTGAAGTCTCCCAAGTTTGCATGCATATAAATGGACAACAGTGAAGCACAAGGTCTAGTTTAATCTCATTTTTGAGATATAAAAAAGTAGTTTGACCAACATGTAAAGTGACCAACCATAATTTACCTTTTTTAAAGGGGTCATGAACTGGCTTTTTAAATTTCATTATATTGTTGTCTGAGGTCAACTTATGACATTCACTTGGTTTTTACATTCAAAAACATCAAAATGAATAAGTAATAGGCTATTTTCTACCCTAGTTTTGAGCCTAGCTGAAAAATGCTCTGTTTTTATTGGCGTCTCGCACTGAAGACTTGGAAGTAAACGCCCACTGCTGTGAGTGGATAACAGTTTTGCATATTATAATGAGTTTCAACTCACCCGTCGATGCACTTGGGGGAAATTGTTTTGAAAACGTCCAATGTTGTAAAATGGCAACCGGAATGATTCGCCCATACACGTTCGACCTAGAGTCTGTGTGTTACACCATTCCTGTCAGATGCAATATAGACGGCACAGCACCGTTCTTTACTCTTAATCGGTCTGCAAATCCAGTCTTGTTTACAAAACAATCGTCAGTGAAATGAAGCGAACAGACGGACAATGTTTTACCTCATCAGCTGGAACGTCATTAAAAATAAGGTTAATCCATGCAGTATTGAAATCCAGAGGAAGTATATGCAGCGACTGTCTTCTTCCACAACCAGGCACTACACAATATTTATTGCTCAGTAGCTCGATCCGGTTTGTTCTCACAAGGAAGGCTTATGTTATTTATCTATGCGTGTAATGCGTAAATCAGGGCTAAACCGGCTATGTTGAAGTAGGGATTGATCTTCTTCTTCTGCGGGGGTGGTGTTTTATCCTCTTTGACGTCATAGTTCCCCACTTTGAAAAACAAGTCGTTTGCTGAGGCTGGTGACAATAAAAGCTTTTATTGGACTAACAAGGACATTTTCAGTTCTGAAACTTACAGGATATTTTTATAATATGATGACCTCTTAGATGTCAAAAGCTCAAGGAAAATTTGATTTCTCAGTTCATCACCCCTTTAATGTGCCGTTTAGGGGCTGGTTTATTGAGCGGTGCAGGGATGACGTCAAAACCAGGAAGACTGGTATGCCACTGGTTCCCTCGAGATTTTCCTATGGCTTTTTCAGTTTATGAGCAAAATAAGGTCTGTGGTAAACAACTTGACGACTCTTGAACTTGAAGCGGTCATTTTTCCATTTATAAAAAACGTATGTTTCTAATAAGTAACTT
Source organism: Cyprinella venusta (assembly GCA_038021265.1). NCBI lineage: Eukaryota > Metazoa > Chordata > Actinopteri > Cypriniformes > Leuciscidae > Cyprinella > Cyprinella venusta. The sequence continues at coordinate 6,593,533 of CM075873.1, forward strand.
TAAGAATGTTTGGGGTGTGAGTGTGTGCAGTTTCAGTTGTAGAACGTTCAAGCATCATCGAGTTATGTCAGCCACAGGCTTTATTTTACTCATAAATACTCATAAATACTTTTATTAAAAACCCATAGGAAAATATCGAGAGAACCAGTGGCGAATTAGTCTTAAAGGTTTTGACGGCATCTCTGCACCACTCTTGGGAATAGACAATAATAGACCACTGTTAAAAAAAAAAAAATCAGCAAACAATGAACTTCTTCTTGGATATCTAGTTTATTCGCTGTGACTCAAAAAAAGTCTAAGGCAAAAAGAAAGTCTCACAGACATTTTTATAAGTCACTTACAGTTCATTCTGGGTAACAGTAATGCTATTAATGTGCTCCATGAGAATCAAACTTGGTATTGCTGGCATTATCCTTTGTTAGTTGAGCTGTTATGAACCATCAATCAGAATCCAGCCATCAAATCAGACTAGAGGCTGTCAGATTGTCAGCCATTTTTCTGTGCACCATGCATCAGATGGCCAGTGTGTGGTCCATGGGCACGACTTTTGAGGCACAGACTAGGTCAAATCTGGACTGCATTCATGCGTTTTGCAGATACTTTCTTCCAAAGTGACTTACATTCACATTTTATCAGTTCAAGCATTCCCTGGGAATTGAACCCATGCGCTTGGCTTTTCTGATGCAATGTGGTAATGTTTGAGCTACAGGAATGCTATACTCAACAGATTGGATACTGATGATGATCCCAGTCCATTTACACAAAGAATTACTGTGTTAAAATGAGTCAATTAATCAGCATTTCTTTAAATGAGCAGCAAACAAGACGCCAAGACACCTGGCTCCAGTCAATCAGTACAAAACACACACCAGACCTATAGCTCAGATGTTTCCTGAATAGACCTGGGCATGTTGCACGGTGACGACTTTCAAAAAAGGTGATGAAAGACAATAAATCCTTAGGGCAATGAATCTGGGAAAGGAGATAAATGTGTCCATTGACCTTGTCCACCCTTTCCAAGGACTGAATAGACCGAAGGAGAGCACGCAAGCCTGAAAAATGAGACAGGGAGATGTGACCGAGTTAAAGACCTCTCGTGCTTTCATTGAGAGTTACAACTCGTTGTCAAACAGGGCCTGGTGTTTGGTGGAAATGGGTGATAACAGACGGGGAATCGTTTAGCATGCGAGGACAGCCGCCTCAGTCGACGGGTAATTACGGAGACCTAACTCTGCAGTGGAAATGAAGAGAGGAAGAAGAAATGAAGGAAGCTATGTGGTTAAGATGGCAGGGAAAAAAACATGACAGGGACTTGTGGTGAATGTTTTACATTTTTAAATATTTTTTAAGGATGTGATCAATATTAGTAAAAATATGAATAAAAAAGGTTAAAAATGGGGGGAAATGTCTTTAAATTATAATAGCAGATTAAAGTTTATTTAAACTATATTTTTCACAAAACATTTCAAATTAAATTTAAATTAGGGCTGTGCAAAGATTAATTGCGATTAATCGCATCCAAAATAAAAGTATATATAAAATATGTGTGTGTGTGTGCTGTGTATAATTATTTTGTATATATATATATATATATATGCATGCATATATATATATATATATATATGCATGCATATATATATATATATATATGCATGCATATATATATATATATATATATGCATGCATATATATATATATATATATGCATGCATATATATATATATATATATATATATATATATATATATATATGCATGAATATATTTAAGAATTATTCGTAAATACTATATATATATATATATATATATACACACACACAGAATCTATATTATATTAATATATTTGAATATATTATCTGAATAACACATTTTCTTAAATATATACATGCATGCGTGTGTATTTATATATATATATATATATATATATATATATATATATATATATATATATATATATATATATAAAGTAATTATACACAGCACACACACACATATATTATGTAAACACAAACTTTTATTTTGGATTAATCTTTGCACAGCCCTAGATTAAATATGTTTAATGTGGTTTTTTTTTAAGCCAAACTGTTTTTAATTTGTAATTAAACTTTTAAAGGTGTGGAATGTAAAAGGCTTTCGCAATCAATCAAATAAAAAGGGCAAAAAGCCAAATAATAATACTAATAATAATACTAATAAAATGATAAAATAAGGTATAGGTTGAAATAATTATAGCATTCTCAGAATTAAAGCAGACTGAGCTTGAACTATATATTCTATGAAACAAGTGAATTATTTTTAATTAAAAATTATAACGATACTAATAAAGTATGGGTTGAAAAAGCCCATCCTTTAGAGGTGCCGTAAATTTCTCACACAGATCGTATGGCAGGAAAAAAGTAAAGAAGCACATTGTTCATATGATTATGGTGCTTTTGCCTATTAGTTAAAGCTTGGAAGCATCATTAATTGCAACTGCATGAACCCACCCCCCAATAAATGCTCCGTGAATATCCTCTCATCAGTGTCATTCCAAGCAGCTCCTGTAGGGGGCGACACACCGTAACCTGCCCAGTGGCGAGACCTTTGAGCTCATGTCTGTTGTGGAGACAGAAATACTTCTTTCTCTGATCCTGCCTGCCAGGACCGCTCAACACGCTTCAGGTTTCAGGTGGCAACCATCGCTTCTAAAATGAAAGGGTCTCACCTTACAGTTCGGTGCCTCTGTTGGGCCTTCTGCGGCACTACCCACACAAACAAACAGAAACACACACTCGCAGAGACACATACTTGGTGCCCCTTCACACACACAAGCACACACACACACACATTCAGAACCTATAAACAGATGCTTATGACCTCCCTCTTGTCCTGCGACATTGATATCTCCCCTCAGATGTGAACATGCATACATTTATGGAAACGCTGGATTTTATAAGCTCTGTGACTCGATATAAAGAGTGATTGTGAAAAAGAAAAAGACCGGCAGCAATTCCTCAAGGTTTCTCAATGCAACCAAACTCGAGTTACCACCAACCCCATGTTTAACAACCTCCTTTTGTGACAGAGAATCCAAAAAAAAAAACCCACCACAACCTCAAATTCATCAATACACAACAGCTCTGTATTTAAGATCACAATTAGAAATGCATAGCTGTATACAATGCTCTGATCTATAATCATGGTGACTATTTGTAACTGCCTTAAGTGAAAACACTGCATGTATGCCAAACGCTTTCAGATTTTACGGCTGGTTCGACGTCCTGACTCCATGCTACGTATATACTGTAAAATCAACAATATCATAAAATACAGGCCCTAATAAAAATCAGATTATATGACTTCTTAACGAATGAATAAAGTGCCCCATTTGTGTCTGACCAATCAGAGGACAGTTGACCAATCAAAGCAGAGTCGACCAATCACAACAGACTGGGCTATCTGACCAATCAGAGCAGAGTAGACCAATCACAACAGACTGGGCCGCCTGACCAATCAGAGCAGAGTAGACCAATTCGACAGACTGGGACATCTGACCAATCAGAGCAGAGTAGACCAATTCGACAGACTGGGACATCTGACCAATCAGAGCAGAGTAGACCAATCACAACAGACTGGGCTGCCTGACCAATGAGAGCAGAGTTGGCCAATCAGAGCAGAGAAGACCAATCACAACAGACTGGGCCATTTGACCAATCAGAGTAGAGTAGGCTCTTGGAAAAGAGGGCTTTAGAGAGACTCAGTATTTGAATGAACCGTTTTCAGACTCTTTGAGAAATGAGGAGATGAGAAATGAGGAGATGTGTAGTGTATATTATGAGAAAAATGTTTTTTGACCTCGGATGTATGTAAACCTGTTGTGAGACCTGCAGAACAAAAGAACCTTTAAAATAGCATAACATTACTTTGATATGCTATTTTAAATAACTAAATTTGTTACTTTTAATCTCTATTTTATTACTTTAAATATTAATAAAAAAAACTTACAATGACCAGCTCTTAAAAGAACCATTGTTTTCTTAATTTAAAGGACATTTTAAAAATCTAAAGAACCTTTTGATCAATTGTAAATGTAAAGGCTAAAGGTTCTTCATGGAATGCCAATAAAGAACATTTATTTTAGAGGAGCAAATCAATTGTCTTTATAGTTTAGCATCATTGTACAAAACGCTTCGGTTGCTAATTGCTATTCATAGAACAAATCTGATATCCAAATCTCAAAGAGTTACCAAAACCTGCGCAACTGTTTCAGTAATCCAGTCTTTCCATCTACAATCCTTTCATCCACATCACAGCTTTTCAATCACTAGCCATTGCCATTGATAAATTTAGCACAATTTCTATCAGGTTTCATCCCAGAGTGGTGTTCCCGTGTTTTGGAACAGGACAGTCAGAACAGATTGATGGACGTACCTGGAGGACAGTTGCAGTCTTGTGTCACGTCTCTCGCCACACGCAACTTCGGCATTGCTTCATTCAGTCTCTATTAAATACAACATGGAGGAAACTAAGTAATTAGTTCAATTTTGAGTAACATGATAAGAATCGGTCATTAATAAATTCCATAGGCTATTGATTGAGCAGTAATCTGATATTGAAAAGACTCTTTCAGTGTCAGTAGTTTTTTGTAAAAAAAATAAATTAATAATAATTATATTATTATATTATAATTAAATTTAATTATAATTAATTAATATTAAAAACTTAAAAGAATAGAGTAATGGAATAATTATGAATTTATTGTTAAGTTGTGATTTAATCAGAAAAAATGAAATCAACATAAATGACACAAGAAACATGAAAATGCAGAATATAGCCTATTTATAATCTTTTATAATCTAATTTATAATCTAAGAATTTACTATTAAAATAAACACCGTTTTAACCACACAAACTCACATTGCAGCATAGATAGATAGACAGATAGACAGATAGATAGATAGATAGATAGATAGATAGATAGATAGATAGATAGATAGATAGATAGATAGATAGATAGATAGATAGATAGATAGATAGATAGATAGATAGATAGATAGATAGATAGACAGAAAACTGACAAACCAAGAGTAGCCTATTACAAATAACCAATATTAACTTCGACTAATAATTAGCTATGGCTAGCTGTGATTTAAATTAAATTGGACAGAATCAGTAAAAGAAACATTTCGGGTGAAGTTGCAGCATTCTTTTATAAAGGATAAAATGCTTGCCTCTTGTAAGAGTGTCTCAATAGATTCCCGCAGTTCCTGAGAAACAGAGACGTCCACAGATGATTCTTGACAGATGTCACTCATCTTTATCTCCAGCGCGCGCAGCCTGCTATCCATCTGGTGCGTTTTAAAAGTCATGAGAAAACACACCGCTATTGAACTCAGCGATATCACTAAACACACTATGGTAGGAAAAGACACTAAATAACGCAGATAAAGCGGTTTCGCAGCATTCGGTTTGCTTTCTGTACTTCTTTCCGCAGAAGATGCATCCATTTTCCAAAGTCTCCGATTAGATTCCGATAGTTAGATCACTGAAGTATCGATCAGCTCTTGATCGATGAGATGTGGCTGTCAGACTGAGCAGCGCTGAGCAGAACACGGGGCTTTGAACAGCATGGCTGTGTTTCAAAACCTAGAAAAAAGTTTGCGCGTGAATGCGACGCATGAGAGTGCTCTAGGTAGGGTGCTCATTAGGTATTGAGCACATGCATCCCTCTGACATTCAGCGGGGTGTGTGTGCCGAGCGTGAAATAACAAGGTGCACGAATAGAGCGTGGAAGAATAAAACAATATTTAATATATTTATAATATATTACAAAACATATATTTGTGTATGCATTTTTCAGTTATTCGGTTGAGGTTTTTCTAGTAGTCATTCAAATCTATAAACTTTTTTATGATATGTATTGATGTTCCAAGCCTCTATTTGTTATTAATTTGAGGGTTATGGCTAACAACTATGAAAACTTTTTCACAATATTACATTTTCGACTGTGGTTTCATAAGCCATAATCAACAAAATTGTAAAAAATAAAGGCTTGAAATATCTCACATTGCTTGTAACGACTCTATAATATATTAGTTTCACATATTAGTTTTGCACAATATTAAAAATTTCCTAGTTTCATCTGTATAATCAACCACTCTGAAAATTTGTTTTATCAATGTTTTCTTCTGATGACTTAAAAAAAAGATTTTATATTTTTCTACTTCTGTAACTTGTGCATAGAAAAACAAATATAGTGTGTGTATATACACATATATATATAAAATAAATGCAATTAGTTTTTTTTAATATATATATGTATATATAAAACTACACCCACCATGTTTTGACTGTCCTGAGGTGGGTCAGATCTACTGAATGTTCCATTTCCCATTATTTTACTAAATCACAGGCCCATAAATGCCAAGACTCAAAGGTACAACTTTAAATCTAAAGGTTTAGGGTTGTATATAGCGCCACCCATTGACTGCATGCAAACATTACACCACCATGAGACATGATTCAGATCAGGAACTGCTTTTATTTAAAAAACAAGTGAAACAAAACAGAAGAGACTTTTACAAATATCACTAGGTTCATATTGATAATGCTAACAAATCTGACAATCATACTACACAACTAATACCCTAAAACCCAGCTGCTTTACACTTATATATTATTCTCAATCATGTGATTCAGTAACAAATCAGTGGAGGACTCAAGAGCAAGAGGTCACAGAATGAATGATAAGAGAGCAGTGCATGATCTATACAAAGGACTGATACAGTCAACTGAACTGGCCTCTCTCAGAGAGGAACTACAGCAAAGCAAAAATCCACTATTTCTTGTTCTTCTTGATGCAGTCGAAAAAAGGGTGTTTGATGGCTTCATCCAAGGTAATCCTCTTAGTGACATCATATTCAAGCATCCTCTCTATGAGATCAAACAGCTGCTTGTGCTCAGGGCTACTGGAGGCCAAGTATTGCTGCAAGAAACAATTATTTTAAAAAAAGTCAGTAGCAATACAGATATTGTTTGTTTCTATTATAGGTTTGTTTTTATTATATAACTTGATAAATAATAAAACTTAAACTCACTCTCAGGGGCTTGCACTGCTTCCTGACATAACGCCCCATGGAGCTGTGAATCTCCCAGTCCAGTTTATCATGACGAACATACCTGCTCTTCCTGCATAATGAGAAAAATTGCCATCTTGATACAACAAAAGCAGCATGTAGTTTTAAAAACTCATAAAAGGCAAGTTCAAACAAATCAAACGACAAAATCATTAAGGAATAGCTTTTCAGATATCAAACAAGATTCCAACTCCTTTTTTCATGTTTTATGACTTTTAAGGTATCGGTGATAACCGGGTTAGGATTTCAGTAATTTTACAAATTTCACTCATTAGGAAGCAAATTCTAGTTCACAAAATAACATTGCTTGTTACATTACAGAGAATAACTAGATATATTTGAATTCAGAGTTTAAAAAAAAAATCCAGATTTTTCTAGAAACCCTGCAAAAACACAGTAATTAAATACTTAATTGAAACAGTACCTTGTTTTTTGCAGCATGTGGGTAGGTATGGGGCCCAGCACTCGCTCCATCATGGCCAGATGCTCTTTACTGTCATGCGTCTAAACATTTTAAAAACCATACTAAATAAGTTCTGAATCAACAAGTCACATACACACAAAATTAACAAATTTAACTAGTTGAAACTCAAGTGACACTGACCTGAAACAGAGTGGATCCCAGATAATACTCAATAAGAATGCATCCCACACTCCACACGTCACAGGAATGACTCCAACCCAGATCTGCATGAAACAGAGGGATGTCTCTATTAGAACTCACAATAAATCAGAGCAAGTGTGTCATCAATGTGTCTGAGAATGTATGAATAAAAACAATGCATCCATAAGTGCTTACCCAGAATAACCTCTGGAGCTCGGTAATGTCGGGTGGACACCACAGATGTATGATACTCGTGTTCGTACGTTGCATTCCCGAAATCAACTACTTTTACATCAGGATTCTTCAGAGTTCTCTCATCCCTCTTCTGCAATTCAAAACAACATTATTAATTAATGCACAATAAATAGTGGCAGAGCATGAATTAGTAGTTATTTTTAAACTAAGACCAGTTCAAATGTTTTAGGAAACTAAAATAAAAAAATAAATAATTTGATTAAAAACTTAATTTAGTTAGATGCTAGATTTTCCTTTAAAGTTGTAATCTAACTAAACCAAAATAACATGTATAGAAGAGAAAATAGCCTGCTTTCCCAGACAGGGCACAGATTAAGCCAGGATAAGGCTTTAGTTCAATTGAGACATTTAATTAGATTTTATAAACGTACCTTAGATATAAAAAAATAAATAAAAATAATAATTTAAAAAAGTTGTTTTCAGTCAAGACAGCTCAAACATGCATTTTAGTCTGGGACTAGACTTAAGCCTTATCGGTGAAAATGTGGGAATATTACTAATACTTAAATACATAAAAAACAAAAAAAAACTACAATAACACTGTTCTGAATGGGATTGTTGCCTCCTTACCATTTTTGAATTGTACTTGATGTCATACTCTGAATTAACAAAAAGGATGTTCTCTGGTTTCAGGTCAGTATGTATCAGCTTATGCTTATGAAGAACTGAAACACAAAGAAAAGCAAAAGATTAAATCAGTGTTTCATCCAAAACAAAAACACAAAAATATTAAATTAAACGAGATCCTTAACTCACATCTGACTGCTCTGATGATCTGGTAGGCCATGTGCCTGATGTGGTTGATAGAGAAGGGCTGAAAGCTATTTTCCTTCAGAAAATCATACGTGCTCAAGCCCAACAGCTCAAAGGCAATGCAGACGTGCCCATGGTGATCAAACCAGTCATACATCCGCACACAAGCGCTAGGGAAAGGAAAAAGTAGATGTGAAATACTGCATTGCTAATATGGAGTCTGGACATTTTTAGACCCAAGAAGCAGTAAAATTTCAAAATAAGTGAGATATTCTACAGCCATGCATCACAGAGGTATAAATTAATGGAAATCTCCTTTTATCTGCTTTAACAGGCACTTACTATCGTCTGTCACAGTCAAGTGAGTTGATCTGCTCCAGCACCTCAACCTCAGACATGGCTGCATCACGATAGCGATCAATGTTTTTAATGATCTTCAGCGCAACGCGAGCCCCTCCCCTGCAATAGCAACATACAGTTATATCATTAACATATGAAACCACAGAAGTGCAATCACTTATTACTGGTCAGTAAATCAAAGCATTTATCAAGAAACCATTAACATTTAAAGTCGGCAGAAAACAAAAATTCACCTCATCTATTTTGTTGATCTTATTGTAAACAATTCATTCTCGCATGTTTCATTTTGGTCCTTGCAAGCTCGTATTCAAGATCTGACTCAATACAAATCAACAACAAATGGATAGAAGACCCAACCCTATCTATCCATCTTTTTTTTACTTACGATATTGTGGCCAAATCGATACTTTAAAACGGTACCGGTGTCTAAACCAATACTTGTCCAATACTTACCAAAAAATGTTGATTGAAAATTAACAAAAAAAAACAAAACAACAACTTTAAATTGAACAATATATTAAAAGGTTTAAACTATACTTAAATATAAGTACATACAAAACAAATTTACATAACAAAACTACAATGATGTAACACTAAATAAGTGTTACATCACTAATAATATACATTAGTGGAGGTGTGCATGCAACCGCAATATTGGCGTGTTTTTCTATGTTTTTTTTTAAATCTAGGACCTTCTCGATTTACACTTTGTGCATATGTATTGTTAAACAAGTAAATAATAATAAGGCTGTTTATCATGGAGAGAGAGAGATGTAGTCATATTTTCCCCATTTCAATAATCTGTTTCAATCGGAAGGTGTTAAAACACCAGCAAATGTACATGCCAAATTCCTTGGTTCTTTTTAAGTTGAGTAACAAATTAAAATACCATAAAAGAGCCATTTAGAAACTAAAGATCTTACCTACAGTTGGGTTATTTTGATACAGTTTTTACATTCCCAGTTGACTGGAACTGATTATAATTAATGTGGCTCAGGTATTAAACACAAATGCAAAGAATTTTAACATGCCAAGATGTGGAAGACTTACTTTTCATGATCAATGCACTCCACCACTTTGCCAAAGGCTCCCTCTCCGAGTGTGCACACAATCTCATCTACGGGTTTAAAGAAAGATGATTAGAAACACAAAAAAAGACACAATACAATCAAACCCTTTCAAAAGACTTTGCTGCATTTTGGAACACAAATTAGAAAAGCAATGCATAAATAATCCACAAACATAAGACAATACTAGACTGGTGATACACACATCTGAAAAAGTCTAATTGTTCTGTCACAACTGCATTTATCAGGACCCCAAAATTAGCTTGTAAAATTAGTCTGACCCCAAAACAGAAAATAAGCAGTGAAAAAAATGAAAAGATACAGAAGAGATACAGAAAAGTGTGTATTCTATACATCTTGCTCTCAGCATGTCTCCACTGTGATAGATCAGGTGCCCTTCCTCATCATCCTCAACACTCCTGGATCTTTTCCTGCGATGGCTCCTCTGGGGTTTCGGAACACCATCATCATCACCACCATCATCATTAACCCATGAGAATCGAGGGGGACCAGAACGCGCCATTCATTCATTCACGAGTGGGGGGGAAGTGATTCAGCCCATTCAGATACCCGCAGCAGCCAGGCCCGGCCACAGGGAGCAGCATACGTAAATTCAGCCCGCGAGAAACACACAGGGCCCACCACATCGTGTGTGTTACAGAAGAAAAACAATGGCAACATATTTTCAGATGAGATACTTTCTCAGACCATTAAGTAGACAATTACAACAATTCATCAATGAAAAACATTTTTATGAGTGAGTTTTATTCCTCCATGAATGAGGTGCCTTAAAAACATTTTATGTGCTGTGGATATCAAACTAACATTACATCTTGAGTAAGAACCCATTCAATCTTATTATTTGTCAATTTTAGCGTAATCATTTCACCTGTCATTCCTTCAGACAATATTGGAAATGAGGAACTCCACAATCCATATAACAAGAAAGAAAAAGCACAGAAAGCAGACAGTTGCCACGGCAATGGGAGGCAGACAGTGGTCATACCGAGTCAGAGTGATGGTGAGAGCGACGGTGCCGGTGTCTGTGCCGGCTGCTCCTCCTGCTGTTCCCGGAGGATTTGCTGTAATGGTGCCAGTCTCGGTCTCTCTCACGGCATCTGGATCTGTCCCGATCTCGGTCTCTCTCCTTGTCTTTACAGGCAGCACGGCTGCCGTCCTCATGGTCTCGGAATACAGCTCGCTTTTCTTTAGTTTCCAGTCTTTCATTTGAGCTCCTTGTCTCAAGGTAATGCCTGTTAATATTAAGTTAATACAACACAATTCAATGAGTACTGACTGATTCATATTGAGCTGAAAATTATAAAGTAGTACTGTCAAATCAATTAATCGGGATTCGGTCATCAATGTGTACATTCACACATTCAATCATGTTTAATTTGGACTTCTCTGTGCATGCTCTTTGAGGAAGACCCCATAGACCTGCATTATATGACTGACAGACAAGAACAGTTTGACCTAAAAATTGAAAATACTGTGGAAACAAAGACACTTACATCTTGGATACCCTTGAGGTAAGCTAAACATATCAAAAAATAATTTCAAAGTGAACTATCCCTTTAAGGTATCTTTTTCTTTTGTGGTAGAGGAATTTTTGATGGAAGATATCCCTAAATGTTGAGGGCCTGATTTGATGACAATCAAGACAAATTCCAAGGGCAAGTTCTCTGTAATGCCAAATTAAATGGATCTAAGTAATTAACTTATTTCTAAAAGAGAGACACTGACTGGTTACTTAAAGGATTAGCTCACCCAAAAATGAGATTGTTGAATTAAGTTGTTATTTCAGGACACAAAGTATTCTCATCACTTCATAACATTAAGGTTGAACTACTGTAGTTATTGACTGTTTTAACGATGTTTATTCCACCTTTCTGGGCCTTGAAAGTTGCAATGACATTGCTGTCAATGGAAGAACAGAAAGCTCTTTGTGTTCTGAAGATGAACGAAGGTCTTAGGGGTTTGAAATGACATGAGGGTGAGTAATTAATGACAGAATTTTCATTTTTGTATGACCTAACCCTTTAAATCATGTCTGAATTGATGGTACCACCACATTGAGGTCATGTCATCAAAATGTTTTCCAGGAAGCTTCCAAGCAAACGTGTCAAACCAGTATTTACACTGCAAAGATGTGTCCACATAACACTTAATGGGACTTGGCCAAAGACCAATCGCCCCTTAAATTAGTAACTTCCTGGAACTTTTTAAAAACATTTAATATAGGTTTAAGATGGTCTCATGACATGTGTTGATTAAAAACAATTATAAATAAACACTGAGCATGCAGAGAGTCTGTTCTGTTGGGATTTTTGATTCTCACCCTTCGCTGGTCTTGTGGTGATCATGAACATGGTGTTTTTTCCTGTATTTATTCTCTCTCTCGCTGCTGTGCGAGTCTCGTCGGTGTCTTTTTCTGTTCTCCATTCTCTCCCCTAGACTCGCCTCTCTCAGCCAGGGAGAGCGCATTCTCTTCGACTGTCTCATCTGATAAAACGAACAAAATACAAATAACGTTAAATTAACGTACTTTTTACATTCGTTAACGTTACATTTTTGCATTTCCAGACAAAATATAGGCCGCGAGTAACAGAAACAGTGTTTGCCCCTTTATATCCTTTGTTCTAAACACCTTGTGTCAGCCAAGTCTTTGCTTAAAACAAATTATTTTATAAAATGAGTCTAAAAATTGTTCCACAATAAAAACAATAGTAATTGAAACCGAAATAAAGCGTATTATGCGATACTCATTGCACACTTACGACTAACAAAACACACATACACACAGTGAGTCGGTCACGTAACTAGTATCGCTTTAATATACATACATACACATTCAATGAAAATAAATAACTAACGTTACAAAGTGTGAGTGAAATAATGAATATCATCATACCTGGCTTTAGAAAGTCTCCTAAATAATTGCAATCCTGCGTCGACAAAAGGCGAATTTGTTCTTCCTCCGTCTTCTCTGATGTCGTTTGTAGGATCTAAAATGGCGTACGCCGAGCTAGAATGTTCGAGAACTGCTCCGTTATATAATCATCGGATCGAGAGGGCGCGTGCGTGTAGTCAGGGGCGCGCGAGAAACAAATGAATAAACATTTCACGGGGTGTTGTGCCATACAAATAACGGAAATTCATCACCTTATGAAACATGTATATATATGTTAAACCAATACAGTCCTATTTTCTTTCTTTCTTTCTTTCTTTCTTTCTTTCTTTCTTTCTTTCTTTCTTTCTTTCTTAATTTAACCAATTAGCCTAGGCTTTACACATTTATTATACAATCCTTAAAATTATTAGGGACATAAATTAAACAGCCTGGCTCCAAACCAAATATATATTTTGTTTATGATATTTTAACCAACACTGTGGCCGTATATATATATATATATATATAGGGACAAAAATAAAATATATCTGGTATATACATTTAATTTATGCACAATAAAATACATGTACTATACTATGAGCCTTTTTTGCTTTTTAGTTATTATACTTAAAAAGCAAAAAAAAAAGGCTCATAGTAACGTACATGCATTTTTATTGTAGGCCTACTGTATGCATAAATTAAGTTACCATTTGTTAACTTTATATTTTTCTTGGTGTTCATGTTAATATGCATATATTCAAGAAATTACCATTATGGCCAATTCTTCATACACCATTTTAGCAACTTGCCCCTAATACACCCTAAACATGGTTAATTATTACTTTGGGAACTTTATCAACATGACATCCTCGATCTTTGTTCCATCTATTCCGTCATCCACACACTAGATGGCAGTAAGCTGTTCTCACATCCGAGAACGCGACCTGAAGAAGACGTTTCACCCTCAAGAGTTTTGCTTCCGGTGTGCCGCGTCCTTTTCCTCTTTCCTCACCGTGAGAGATAGGGAGGATTTGGCCCTCCGACAAAATCCAACGCCATCCACCTTTATAGGTGATTCTTTCCTGCGCCAAAATGACCGAGCAGATGACGGTAAGGGGTACCCTTAAGGGTCACAGTGGATGGGTCACCCAAATCGCCACAACACCCCAATTTCCCGACATGATTTTGTCCGCGTCCCGGGGTAAGTGTCCACAGAGCCGCGCTTGAGCCAAATGAGTAACCAAATTCATGAGCCCTTTTAAATGACCCTAATTAATGAGTAATAAGTCCATTCCGCTCTAGTTCTGTGTGAAACCGTTAGTAATGGTCCATAATGTATCATTAGTGAACGCTGGTAACCAGTGTACGTGTGTTTTGTGTGCCACTAGTTGCCAAAAATCTGCTACAAATGAAAGCTAACAAGTCAAGGATCTGGGGAATGATCTTCTGTTGTCCATCTTGCAGACAAGACCATCATCATGTGGAAGCTGACCCGTGATGAGACCAACTATGGCATCCCTCAGCGTGCTCTGAAGGGCCATTCCCACTTTGTGAGTGATGTTGTTATCTCATCTGATGGTCAGTTTGCCCTGTCTGGGTCCTGGGACAGCACTCTGCGCCTGTGGGATCTGACAACGTAAGTATTCGGAGGAACAGTCATGGGAACTCAATCTATCCTCCATTGGTTTAGAAGTGGTGATGAAACTCAACGCCGTCTGTGTCACCATGATGATAAAAGAGGCTGTTTCTGAACTTAGCTCACATAAATAATGTGTTATTGTATTGTAATGGATGCCAAATATTACCATCCTCAAATGAGAAACCCCAGCCCATCTTTTTTAAAGACCCTATTTTTACTGTTAGAAATGAATAATGATAGTCATAAAATATTTTTTGTTCTCATAGCACTGTATGCTTATGTGGTTATTTACACTTTATATTAAACACAAGTTTAATCCCTTTTATTCATTCTTTTAATGTAATTAACAGTTTCTGTAAACATTTCTACAGATGATATAACAATGATAATTTCAAAGTGTGACTAATGGGTATTTATTGGAGGGCGACGCACCAAAATCTCAGTATTGTTGCATAAACTAAACATTTTTAGTCTGCCCAATTTTTAAATTTATGAGACAGAACATTGCTGAACATTTAAATTATGTACAAAATTAGTCTTGTCTAAGTTGATTTTTATGAAATATTTTCATCTCTTGTATTTTTTTGTTGAATACTGAATTTGTATCTGCTATGAAATAACTTGTGAAGCTGTTATGGCAATAAACCTACTATAAACATCCCATAGCCATCATCTATCTGGAGTGACAGGTTGTAAACATGTACTGGCGACTTGATGTCAAATTGATCTGAATTTGTCCTTTTGTCTCACCTAGTGGCACCACAACCCGCCGTTTTGTTGGACACACCAAGGATGTTCTTAGTGTGGCCTTCTCTGCCGACAACCGTCAGATCGTGTCTGGATCCAGAGACAAGACCATCAAGCTGTGGAACACCCTGGGAGTCTGCAAGTACACCATCCAGGTACACATCTGTGAGGTTGGAATTGTTTAACCGAGAGACTTGCACATCATCAGGGTTCCTGTGGGTCCTTAAAAAAATCTTAAAGGAGTAGTTCACTTTTAAAAGAACTTTTGCTGATAATTTACTCACCCCCATGTCATCCAAGATGTCCATGTCTTTCTTTCTTCAGTCGAAAAGAAGTTAAGGTTTTTGATTAAAACATTCCAGGATTTCGCCTTGCTCTGTTCTGTGATGCGAATTCGTGACTCTCCTGTTCAAACTCGTTCATCAAAATTAACAAATCTTTTTTTGAGTCATGACTCGAAGGGTTCTAGATAAGACCCTTATTCATCGTCTGGTGTCGTTTAAAGCCCTTTTAAGCTGCACTGAAACTCTCATTTGGACCTTGAACCGTTTGGTTCCCATTAAAGTCCATTATATGGAGAAAATCCTGGAATGTTTTCATCAAAAACCTTAATTTCTTTTCGACTGAAGAAAGAAAGACATGGACATCTTGGATGATATGGGGGTGAGTAAGTTATCAGCAAAAGTTTTTTTAAAAGTGAACTACTCCTTTAATGTCTTTAATTTAGCTTGATCAAATTGAAAGTCATTAGACTTAAGTATCTTAAGTGGTAGAACAAAACTCTTAAATTTGGGGATGGAATAAAGAATCGTGATATGGCCTAATGTGATTATAAAACAGCAAAAGTGGATGTAATTCAATGAAATTAAATGTGAATGCTTTACATTCCTGGGTAAAACCTCTTTAACCGCTTCATATCGGCAGAATCCTCAATATTGCTATTAGTACATAATTTAAATGCATGTGTATATATCAAGCTAGGCACAATACATTGTTTCAAAGCCACTTTACAGAAAATGCTTGTTGTTTTGGAAGTATTCTGTTACCAGACAGATCAAATTAATGTTCAAATGGCAGTAATAGACATCTATAGACCATTTCACAAGATGTAAACAACACTGGTCCAGAAACACTTCCTGTTTCAGTTTGCAACTGTTTTCTTTATTTTACATGTAAAGAAAACATCTCAAAGATGTTTGTTTAACTTTTTGATTCAGCTTTAAATGTTCTGTTGGTTGTATTTTATCACAGCTTTTATGTAGTGTTGAAAAACTGCAACAGGAAGTGCTTCTGGACCAGTGTTGTTTACATCTTGTGAAATGGTCTATAGTATGGTATGTGCTTCGTTACATGTATTGAGTTAAGATAACACAACACATGACGTTAGGCAGCAATTACAACTTGTGCTCTAATGATTACATTATAAAATACTCTATTTAGAATTTGTGTGGATCCAAAGGTTCCTGACATATAAAACATTTGCAATTGACGCCTGAAAACGTCACAAAGACTGGATCTGTTGCAATCTGTAATCTATAGAAAAAGAATTAGCGTAGCTGCTTTTCATAGCATTTTAGGCTAAAGATTATCATGTATTGTATGGTTTCATCAGATAAAATAGTACACATTATGAAAAGCCTTTTATGAATGCTTGGCTAAAGAAATGCATTTTATCTTGATTTAAACAGTGTGCCTGAGCCCTGGACATTATCAGGAAAGCCTGTCTTGAGTTTGAAGCTTGCAGATATTGATTTTGTGCCCCAGCCTGTTTATACCTGATACATGATTTTGAGATCGTATGGGTTCTGTTTACATACAATTTTAATTGTATTTGTGCAGGTCTTAAAGAAGTTTATGCTGTTCTGAGGCCCTTTATTTTGACTTTCATCCACAGGATGACAGCCACACTGAGTGGGTTTCATGCGTGCGTTTCTCTCCCAATAGCAGCAACCCCATTATTGTGTCCTGTGGGTGGGACAAAATGGTTAAGGTGAGACCTGTGGTTGAATTTTAAATTATTTTTTGTAGTGACTTTTGACCCTGTGATTAAAGAAATATACATTAATATTGTCTGAGCTCTTGGGCACTGTTGACAAGTCCTGCAATTATGATGGGTAATGCGTTGAAACCATTAACATGCAAGTGAACATTTTAATCAGGAATGGCTTGCTTAATATTTGCTAATGTAACCATTTTGATTTGTTATAGGTATGGAATCTTGCTAACTGCAAGCTGAAGACCAACCACATTGGCCACACTGGATACCTGAACACAGTGACCGTGTCTCCTGATGGATCTCTGTGTGCCTCCGGTGGAAAGGTAATCCGTTTACTTATTCCTGTTATCACTACTGAAGTTAATGGGTTGGACATGAGGATTGAGTGTTAAAGAGATGATGAAAACCTTACCAAACGCCATCTGAATTCATGTGATGACAAGAGGCTGTTTCTGAACATACAGTATTAGTGATATCAGTGAGATGTGTTTGCTTTTCAATCTGTATTTACTGTGTTTGTCCTTATTTCAGGATGGGCAGGCCATGCTGTGGGACCTGAATGAAGGCAAGCACCTTTACACTCTGGATGGTGGGGACACCATCAACGCCCTTTGCTTCAGCCCAAACCGCTACTGGCTGTGTGCCGCCACTGGACCCAGCATCAAGATCTGGGTGAGTTTTTGTGAATACAAACTTAGGACTGTATACTTAAAATAAACTTCCTTTGAATGTAAAGGGCTTTATCTTCAATATATTTTAAAGGCAGCATGAAATCAAAGTTGTGATAGTTTTGTGAAATGACTTCTCAAACAAGAAAGTGCAAGTTGAGACTTGATTGGATGGTTGTGGTTTGAGTGACAGGATGCCCCGCCCTCACACAGTAAATGCTTCAGAGAGGAGATGTTGCAGTTATTTTGAATAGTTCACGTGAAGCAAACTACATGGTTTCGATTGAGTTCATGCCAATTAAAGATTATGAGGACAGAAATCATAAATATTGCAATGTTTCATTAAAACTAATTCAGTTTTGATTTCATGGTGACTTTTATATCAGCGCACTGAGTTCTGTGATGAAACTCTAAACGCCTTCTGTATTTCTATGATGATAAAGAGGCTGTTTCTGAGAACTATTGGCTCGAGCAGAAATGGCATTTTCATTCTGCTGTTGCAAAGCTTGACTGTATTGTCTCAACAGGATCTGGAGGGCAAGATCATTGTTGATGAGCTGAGGCAGGACATCATCACCACCAACAGCAAGGCTGAGCCACCTCAGTGCACTTCTCTGGCCTGGTCTGCTGATGGACAGGTGGGTTTTACAGCAACCTGGACTTGCACTTCATCTGTCTTTTGTGTGCCTTTTGGTGCCTAAACTCTGACTGGACCAGCTTCCCCATTGATTATTCCCAATCACTTTTAACATCTGAAACCTTGTGATGTCAGTCCTGCAAATATGAGGGGATTAGTAATATGCTTTTGAATCAATAGTTCGTCTAAAAGAGTGTCTGATTATATTTCCTTTCTCTTTTCTCACCACAGACTCTCTTTGCTGGCTACACTGACAACCTGATCCGAGTGTGGCAGGTGACCATTGGAACCAGATAGAAGCCTTTTCTAATGCCTGAATAAAAAGTTTTAAAAAGAGCTATAATTGAGTGTTTACTTTCTCTACCTTTGAACAAACTAAGAACTGAAATGTGACCTTACGAGTCACTGAAATAGGCTTGTACAGCCACCAGATGGCAGTGCTGCATGTAGATTTAAGTTTTGCTACTGTAACCTAGCAACAAGCCTAACGAACCAGACTGCTGCTCAGGTCGCGACACGATACAGACGGCTGAATTGTAAACTATTTGTGTTGAAGGTTAAAAAACGTGTTAATTGTGCTTTCACTATGGTAACTAAGACTATTTGTACTTTATAATTAGAGAACGACTCCCTGGTAATTGAAGTTACTTCCAATTTAACCGTAAAGTCTAGTAGGTCTAGCAGTGGCTAACTAACGTTAGCCAATTTAGAGTCATGGATAGCGACGACAGTCCTCAAAAACAGATGCCAGAACCTCGTATCTTCGTGGAGAGAACTTTGGCTTTAATCAAACCTGATGCTATCGACAAAACTGATGAAATTGAGGACATTATTCTTCAGTCTGGATTTACAATTCTGCAGGTAAGTTAATTTGCGTACGTAGGAAGGCACTGCACATTTGTACTAATTTTAAGACAGTCACGTGATGTCTGCTGTCACTAATTGGTAGACCCTCTAACGTAGCCTTAGTTTTAAACTGATAGTTCACCCCAAAATTAAAACTATTTAATTAACGTAACTCCCTCAGGTTGTACCAAACCTGTATGAGTTTGTTTCTTTTGCTTAAAACAAAATCCATTTAGAATAATATGGGTAACCAGACTGGTCCAGGTACATTGGTAGCCATTGACACCCATTGTAGGAAGAAAAGACCATGGTGACCAATTTTTTAAAATATCTTTTTTCAGCAGAAAAAAAGATAAACTTACAGGTTTGGCACAGTAAATACTGACCATTTTAATTTTTGGGTGAACTATCCTTTAAAAAAACCGCAGAAATAAATTTATATAATAGCTCATATTTTGTGGGCAATGATAGCTTAGTCAGATTTGCATTCTTGTTTCTCATTTGACAGAAAAGGCGGCTTCAACTGAGTCCAGAGCAATGCAGTGATTTCTATGCTGAGCATTATGGAAAGCTTTATTTTCCCCATCTGACCGCCTTCATGAGCTCCGGACCAGTAGTTGCTTTAGCACTGGCCCGACACCAAGCTATTGGCACCTGGAAAGCCATAATGGGACCAGTCAGCAGTATAAAAGCTAGAGAGACGCATCCTGACTGGTAATGAGTGTCATTATTGAATGACTCCTCTCTTTATGCAGGTGGTTTAATAATAAAATGTCTGACTTATGAAGCCAAATTCTCATGTACTGTCGAGACATCTATCACAGTTGCATCATTTTGTGTTCCTTTCAAACTCCAGGCCAAATAAATTGATCGTTTTGTTGATTTTATTCACTTCAGGCTAATAATTTACAAAGCTGATGTTCATTCCAGTGCCTAAATCAATCACATATCTTGTTTCTGTCATTGCAACAAGTCTATATTAAAAATGCATACATGTCATGTTTCAAAGTAACAGTCCATTTTTTTCTCTCTTTCTGGGAAATGCACATCAACACTGAATGGCACCATCAGTCTGAGAGCTAGACTAGGTACATGTGACCTGCGCAATGCTGTGCATGGCAGTGATTCCTTCTCTGCTGCTGAGAGGGAGATCAGGTTCATGTTTCCCAACTGTGAGTGAATCTAACTCTGAACAAATGAGTTTAATGAACAATATTTGAAAGCATATTAAAAATCTGATTTCTATTTCAGCTGTGATTGAACCCATTCCTATGGAAGATGCTGCTAAAGATTACCTGAGCCGATATGTTAGCCCAACACTTCTCGCTGGACTGACGGAGCTGTGCAAGAAAAAGCCAATGGACCCCTTTGTAAGTGTATCATTTTATATAAAAGTATTAAAAAAAATGTTATTTGGACACTAAAATGGTGTTACTGGATCTTTTTAGAATTTTGTTTTAATTGTTTATCTACTATAGGGTTGTGAGGGTTTGGTTTAGGATTAATTTCATGTTACTTATGCATGATTTATAATTACAGTAACTGCATGTATAATGATGTTGCATATAGTTTCTGTAGTAATAACTATAAATGATCTATAATTACTGTACATGAAATGAACCCTCATCCTAACCCTATAGTAGATAAAGTATTTTTTATATAATTCTAAATTTTTTAATTACTACTATAATAATTGTTACTACTCTGTACTTAAATGTATAAATACACTGTAATACTGACACCTTAACATAAAGTGTAACCAAAGATTCATTAAAATATATAATGCTTTTTTTCCCCAAAAGGAAAAGTCAGATCTTAGGAATTACAAGGGGACAAATAAATAATGACATAATTTAAGTTTCTGGGTGAATAATTTCTTCACCTGAAAACTGTAATGCCCTTTGTCACCCTGTGCACAATTGTTCAAAATAAATTCAATTGGATTTCAGCTATCAGATTGGATCAGATCTTGAAAATGGGTTGATCAAAAGAAGAAAAATAGTATTCTGAAATCTAATCATGGTTTTCTTCTTAATCAAACCTTGGGATACCTTTGATACAAAAATAAAATCTGGACAATCCTGATCCCACATGATGGTTGAATTCTGGATGGACTTCAGGAAAAACAAAAATGGTCACAACAATAATTACCAATACATAATAAACATTAACAATCATTTGCATCATGCAGTATGAGTCAATTTACATTTGATTTAACCATTACAGTGATATAGTAGACTATTAATTAAAATTTTCAGTACACTAAAGGTTTTTGTTTCGTTTTTAAATAACCCTCCTAACAGCAATCAATATCAAACAAAAACAGGCATTCATGGCTGTATATTAATTATAATGAAATGGTCAAAAGAAGGTTCTAACAACTGCATCCCTTGCTGTTTGTATTGTTTTATTGTGCTGTTTTCTCTCTTAACATAAAAATACTTTGTGATCCCATGCTGACTGTTGGATCTGTTGTTCATGCAGCTGGTAGCCATCTTTGTAATATGTAGTCCCATTGTGGGTGATCCAATCTAATGTTACTTTATGAAACTGGATTCTGAGTAAAATAGATTACCTGATCCTGGATAAGACGTGGGATGTCCAAATATCAATCATTCTGATTCAGATTAAAACATCTTGAACAACTGCGTCCTGGATTTTCTGATACATCTATTTGCTATTTACTCATTTATTATTTTTCATTACAGACATGGCTTGCTGACTGGCTGATGAATAATAACCCAAATAAGCCCAAAATATGGGATGGAACAGTAGTAAAGGATGCAGTCTGATTTCTTTTTCAAGCAACAAGAATTTACCAACACGTTACTGTCTTGATCTAGGCCTATTTCGGATTTTATTCTCATATCATTCAATCTGCTTTATAAAATAAAATGTTGTTTATAAACAATTTTATTTAACCCTTGATTTACTGTGCTTTTAAATATGTTTGCTTATGTCATGTTTAATTAAAATGTAAGATAAAATTGCACATTTACAGTATCTTTTTGTCACTGATTACTACAACAGTAGATGGCCTTTTCTTACACATTAATCCCGTGCTATTTTATACATTTTTACCGTTCTGATGGCGATAAACAAACATTCAACTCACAATTAATGTTTAATATAAATAACTCCATAGAGTGTAGTATAATTCTACGATCTCAACAACAAAATGAATGTTAGCATGCTAATGATTCAAATGCCTATTGCAAATGTATCTCTAGTATTTTGACTAAGCATAGCTCATACAAAATGGCTTTTTCTTGCATTATTTTCTTAGCCAAATGCTATTAAAATATAAATAAATACACTTAATTTTATGTACAAGTGGTCAACAACATGTTTACAAACCAAACAAGAACAAAGACTTCCCCCACTCGACAAGAAGGTTCAGAGGAAGCGCGTTTGGGGGAGGAACATTTGTGACGTTTAAAGACATATTTAATTGGCTGTCAGGTTGATAGGCGTTCGAAGTCATCCAATCAAATGTGCCCTTACTAAAATTCCTTTATCTACCATCCAGTAATATAAAACCAACCGCTTGTCGGCGCAATAAGGAAGGGCCCACACCGCGGAAAGCGTTCCACGGAGACTTTTCACTTGCTGCTTTTAAGGTAAAGTATTTACGTGCAAATTATGAATTTGTTAGCCCTAACGTGCGTATTTAGTCGTGTTAACCGTCTTATTTAATTCTAGGCCAGTAAAGTTGTATATATAGGAATTAAAACAACGAAATGTTTACATTCTCGTTGCGAATGAGAATGTAACCGCCGCTGTTCAAAATGGTGGTGCTTGTGCGTTACATAAGGCGCTTCCTTTTGTGACCATCACACATTTTCTGCAGTTTTAGGTTTTTACATTAAACTACCACCATGTCAGACGCCGATCAGCAGTATATGGAAACCTCAGAAAACGGCCACGAGGGCGAGGACGATCTGAACGGAGCCGGGCAGTATGAGGAGGGAAACGGGAGCGCACAGGCCGGGGCGCAGGGAGACGCCGGTGCGGACGAAACGGCCGGGGATGAAGACGAAACTAGTGCATCGGATGGCGGGCAAATTGACGCGAGCAAAGGAGAGGAAGATGCGGGGTATGTTCGAGGAATAATTGTTCTAAATGCTCGGACATAAAATCCTTTGTTCCTTCCGTCTTTTGTTGGCGCCATGTGTCTTTTTTTGTAGGGGGATGGGCGAATTTGGTGAATTGAGCATAAAGATACGTTTTAAAATTCATTGTTTACTTAGGCCTATGATTTTGTGTTTTTGTGCGCTTAAAAATGTATCTGCTGTTTTGCTGTTTTTTCCCCGTTTATAAGTGTTAGTGAAGTGGCTTTTTTTATGCAAGAAATGGAGAAATTGTGAAATCTGCGCTACCACGCCCCCTCCTGGTCTCATTCATTTATCTGCTTCGTTTCCTCAGGAAAATGTTTGTTGGGGGGCTCAGCTGGGACACTAGTAAAAAGGATCTTAAAGACTACTTCTCTAAATTTGGAGAGGTGACAGACTGCACCATCAAAATGGACCCCAACACTGGACGATCAAGGGGATTTGGGTTTATTCTTTTTAAAGAGCCAGCCAGTGTAGATAAGGTAAGCTTTGGTGCTTTGGGAAACCTATATTCTTGTGGTGTGGGAACTCACAAATTCCTATTCTTTGCACAGGTTTTAGCACAAAAAGAGCACAGATTGGATGGACGACAGATTGACCCTAAGAAAGCGATGGCGATGAAGAAAGAACCCGTTAAGAAGATCTTTGTCGGTGGACTGAACCCTGAAACTACAGAAGAGCGGATCCGCGAGTATTTTGGTGCCTTTGGCGAGGTATTGGAGCATTACTTTTTAGGTTTTTTTTTATTTAACACCAGATAAATTAGACTCTTAAAATCTATTAGGTTTTACTTTGAAAATATGCATTCATTTGTTTTTGTAAAATTAATTATATATTGTCAGTGTAAAACATATTCTCTTGATATTTGCATAGACTTTTAATTTTCTGGTAATGTTTTTTCTGCTATAGTTGCCTCATGTGCATTTGTTAACTTTTATTTATTTATTGTCGCTGCAGATTGAGACTATTGAACTTCCAATGGATCCAAAGACAAATAAGAGGAGAGGGTTTGTCTTCATTACCTTCAAGGAAGAAGAGGCTGTCAAGAAAGTTCTGGAAAAGAAATATCACAACGTCAGTGGAACCAAGGACACAAATGGAAAAGAAGGCCTTGTGAGTGTTTCCAGTGTGACCAATTTACTGATAAATGTGATAAGTCCTCAGGGTTGTTCATATTTTGACATTGTACCAGCCCTTTATTCTTGCCAAATATTTTCTGCATTGATTGTAATGGCAGTGTTTTGTAGATGTCTTCAGTCATTATTCACTCGATTTGTCTTTTCTTTCTCCTAGTGTGAGATTAAGATTGCACAGCCTAAGGAAGTGTACCAGCAGCAGCAGTACGGAGGTCGCTTTGGAGGAGGTGGTGGAGGAAGAGGAAGGGGGCGTGGAGGTTTGTAAAACCAAACGTCTATTTCCAGTTGGACTTTCTCATCTGCCACTCAGACTGTAGTAAAGTTTAACTAGATAATGATTCGTATGCACTGATCTGCAGCAGCAATACAACTCTGTGCAGTTGCCCTTGTCTATCTGTAAATAAATTGAATGTAGGCTAATATAAACAAATTTTATGAATCTGAATGTCTTAAGATTTGATTTAAGGCCTGGTATGACAGATAGGGCTCAGATTAGCCCTTAGTTCAATTACGACATCTACATATCTTTTATAAACATACCTTAAAATATTACTGATGTGCATCTTGAAAAAATATAATGGCACTGACATATGTTAAGATACACTTTTAGTTAAAACAGCTCTAACACACATTTTAGTCTGAGACTAGTCTTAAAAGGATAGGTCACCCAAAAATGAAAATTGTCATCACTTACACTAACGAGGAAATTCATACAGGTTTGGTACAAATTGAGGGTGAGTAAATGATAACAGAATATTCATTTTTGGGTGAACCATCCATTTAAGCCTTATCTGTGAAACCAGGGGTTAATGTTAAACATTTTAATTCTGAATAGAATTATAG
This sequence comes from Cyprinella venusta, assembly GCA_038021265.1. Lineage (NCBI taxonomy): Eukaryota > Metazoa > Chordata > Actinopteri > Cypriniformes > Leuciscidae > Cyprinella > Cyprinella venusta. The sequence continues at coordinate 6,619,203 of CM075873.1, forward strand.
CCTTATTTGGACGGGACTAATTTAACATCGAGAGGTGGGGTAAAGTAATAATTACTTGAGCTTCTCTGGGATTTTAGTCCCGTCTGAATGTGCCATCTCCGTAATCATTGTGGACAATGTCAGTTTACTGCATATTTCCTCAAGTGTTTTCCACATGCCATTCAGATCAGAAAGAAGATCGAAAGCACGTTATAGGCATGAAACGGCTTTTAGGGTTGAGTAAGTGCCTATTACCAAAACAATCCAATCTGAAGTTAATACTTCGTTCGACCGGACACAACTGAGATAGATGCATAGATACATAGGTTATGTGTTTGCGCACATGATATCAGGGAAGCAACGTAATACACACATGATGACAGGAGGGTGATGGCGAAGCTCAAATCCAGTTACTCCTCCTATTTCTGCTAGTTTTACTGAGATCTCTTATCAGTGCGAATTGGCCATTCATATTTGTGGTAAAATTGCTTTACTACATCTACCCTTGCACAGTTAATTTTCCTGTATATGGGAAATCTTCATGTTGTATCCATCTTAAAAGAAGTGGCTGATCTCAAATTTGTTTTAATACCCCACAAAGCTTAAGTAGAGGCCACTTGCATTGTGGTTGAAGTCGCTTACAGATATGGTGTGTTTGAAATGGTTTCTTTTTGTTTTATAGGCCAGGGTCAGAATTGGAATCAGGGCTACAACAACTACTGGAATCAAGGCTATGGTAACCAGGGTTATGGCTACGGCGGACAGCAAGGTTACGGCGGATACGGAGGCTACGGCAACTACGATTACTCTGGAGGCTACTACGGCTACGGCGGAGGATATGACTACAGTAAGCACTGATTGACCTTGGGGTTTCCCCACCGTCCCCGTTGGGTTCTTGTGAATACGAGGGACTCAAGTTCCTTTCTCTGCTCTTCTTACCCCCCTAGACCAGGGCAATACAAGCTATGGAAAAACTCCAAGACGTGGGGCTCACCAGAGTAGCTACAAGCCATACTGATCATGTGTAGTTAAGGTATGAATTTTAACTTTTTTCCCACCACTCATGGTAAGGTTAATTTAATTGTCGCTCCATTACCAATTCATTTCCATTGACCCAGCCGAACTATAAGGCCGATAGAACGATCCGTTTGGGGAGGGTTGTAGTGATACAGTAGGGTTGTAGTGGTAGATCATGATAGGCCCCATCTCTTCACTTCATTTTTTTTATTTTTATCTATACAATACATGTGTTGGAAATGTGATTTAAAAGCAACTAAATCAGTGTTTTCTCTCTTAAAGGTCGCAAAGCTACCGAGCAGGAACCAGCCGTCTGGTCACAGTGAACATTGGGGTCTTTTACTTTTGGAAGCTGGCAGAATCTGGACTTCTGCTTCATTTTGTACAGAAAACATAAGGAACTGGGGGGGTGGGGTGCAAATGTCACTTGTCACATTTGTTTTATTTTTTTTGTTTTTTTTTTGTGTCCTTTTACATTTCCAGAGATGGAAGTGTTATTTTTTTACTGTACTTTTTGGTACCTTTTTGATTCTAATGTATTGTATGGTTGTATTTTACATCATGGCTGTGTCTACCACATCTAGACTCGGAGCTCTCAAAATGCATTCAAAATAAACAGTTTTGGTTCATTTTTCTTTAGTGTTTTTAGATTATATTATTTTCCTGTCACCTGTGCTCTGTGTTGCAAAGTTGCATGGCTTCAAGGTGAGATGAAAAGGGATTTCTTAACGATTGTAAGCTTGTCCATTGGAAAATCTGTTAGTGGCAAGTCTTGACAAGTTTTTTTTGTTTGTTTGTTTCTTTTTTTTTTTTTTTCTTTACTGCTTTTAAGGAGATTTCCTCCTGTCTTGTTAGATATTTAAGAGTGGCTTTAATAGTGATTAAACTATACCTCAAAACATACACAGGTAATTGTAACATGATTCTTTCTCGAAACACTGGATAAACATTCCTCCAGTGTCTTGGACAAATTTCAAGAAATAAACTTGATTTTTAAGATGTCTATTGTATGTTTAATGCTTTTGCGTTCCATCTCCACAATGAAGTTGTCTTTCTGAACCATCAACCTGACATTTACATTTGAAGAAATCCTTGTCAAATATAATATTCCAGTGACTGAAAACTAGGTCACTGTAATAGAGTTTGAGAGAGTTAAAGGGATAGTTCAATTTGAAAATAATTTTTGATGTTTTAGCTTAGCTCAAGGGCATCCAAGATGTAAATGTCTTTGTTTCCACAGCATTTTCAATTTTGACATTTCCCCTCAAAGAGCATGCACAGAGAAGTCAAAATTAAGCATGATTTAATGACTCGTAAATGTAAGTACACGCTGATGGCCTAAGACAGGAAACGAAAGGTTTGTGTGAGAAAACGAACAGTATTTATATAGTTTTTACCTCTTGTTAACCAGTGTTGTAGTCGAGACCACTTCACTCGAGACCAGAGAGAGTCGAGACCGAGTCCATAGAGTCGAGTCCGAGACCAGTGAGGGTTGATTACCTAATTTACTTTTATTTACTTTATCCTTATCCTTTATCTTTTTTTACTGAATTTACTAAGAGCTTAAAAAATATGATCAGTTTAGGGTAAAAAGGCCACATAGTAGGTGGTGTTAAAAGTAATTTTATTGCAATTTGTCATGCGCAGTTGCGCACTAGAAAATCATCAATCACTGGGCGTGTCAATCAATTTAAAGAAATATTTTATTAACATACATTAATAAACATGAAAAATATTTTTAATTGAACTCGAGTGGACTTGGGAATAAGTCTGAGTCCTTAAAAAAAATGTTCGAGTACGAGTCAATTCCGAGTCCAAATGCACACGAGTCCATGACAAGACCAAGACCATTAAAATATGGTCTCGAGACCGAGTCCGAGACGAGTCCGAGTCTCGAGTACTACAACACTGTTGTAAACAGCCGTCGAACTGATGATTCAGATGTCCAACTGAACCGTCTCCAGACGTTACGCCGGAAGTGATCTCTCGCGCGTCCACCACGCATTGTTTACACAGAGATTTCGGAAGTTTTACCTTTCACTAAACATATTGAGATATACGGGAAATCACAATGGAAGACGATTTCGATATATCTAAATGAAGAGTTCAGATGCAAAAGCCTCTAAATGCCATTGAAATTTTCTTCTAAAATGCCCATTTTTATCAAACTTGTATATTTAAGTTCAGTAATTTCACTTAAATGACAATTAATAGGTAATCTTCATTGCCATTTAAGTGAAATTACTGAAATTAAATATACAAGCTTGATACAAATGATCATTTTAGAAGAAAATTTCAAATGGCACGAGGCTTTTGCATCTGAACTCTTCAAATATGTTTAGTTAAAGATAAAAACTTACGAAATCTCCGTGTAAACAATGCGTGACTTAGACGCGCGGCGCGAGAGAGATCACTTCCGGCGTAACGTCTGGGGACGGTTCAGTTTGGTTCAGTCGGACATTCAACGGCTGTTAACAAGAGGTAAGAACTATTGCTGTGTCCGAAATCTCCACTCAAACCCCTACTCCCTACCCCCTATATATGGGGGAGAGAGCAGAGCACTATATAGTGAGCTCACCAGCATAATAGAACAAAACTTTCGGACACTAACGTTACTCGGTCGTCTCTCGGCGCCGTTGATTACATCATCTGTCACCTGGTGCCGAGCCGGCTCTGGGCTAAATATACATTTTTAAACTAAATACTTTACATTATATTGAGCTTATTTCTCCAAAATTTGAAAACTAAAAGTGATTTCTGGCCGGTTTGCTATAATGCGCTACTCCACACGATCAGCGCAATGCATGATGTAGGGCTTAGGTTAGTGACCATCGGTTGTACACTATTTTTCAAAATGCATTCTGAGATACATTGAGTGGACTATATAGGGTATAATAATCATCACTATACATTCGGACAGCACTACAAAATGGCGAGCTCACTATATAGTCCACTATATGGTGAGTAATGGGTGATTTCGGACACAGCATATTTAAACACCGCTTGTTTCGTGTTTTAAGCCATCAGTGTGTACTTACATTCACGAATCATTAAATCATGTTTAATTTTGACTTCTCCGTGCATGCTCTTTGAGGTGGACCCCCTAAAACTGCATTATTGGACTGACAGACAAAAAACGGTTTGACCAAAAAATGTCAAAATTGAAAATGCTGTGGAAATAAAGACACCTAACATCTTGGATGCCCTTGAGGTAAGCTAAAACATATCAAAAATTAATTTCAAAGTGAACTAAATTATCCCTTTAAGTTTGTCTTTTAGAGGTAGCTGGCCAATAAATTAATAGAAAAACTTAAAGGCTTTGGTTAAACTGGAACAGTTCGTATCTAAACTTGACAGTAATTAGTTTTTGAACATGCGTGGATAAAATAGCTTGTTCCAAACTTAAAGGGGGGGGTTGACTGCTTTTTTTCTTTGCATGATTGTGTTTATGGTGTGCAATATAACATGTATTTGTGGTTTTTCTTTTTTAAAAAGTCTTATTTTTCATAAACTTCACCTTTATTTTAAGCTGCGCTCTCCTCTGTCCCCTGAACGAGCGGTTTACTTCCTGAGTCTATGAAAACACTCCCTCAGAAACACGTAGTGGGCTCAGATTGGTTCGTTTGGGCGGGTGTGTTGTGATTGGCTAAACTGTCGCTCACGTTGTCCGGAAGGTTAACGCCTATTACCTTTACGGGGAAACGCCAGCTCCGGTCCAGATGTAAATAATGGTGTCGAACTGCAGTATCAGTTTGAGGCAGAATCAGACCGAGAAAGCCGCGATGAAGCGAGTAAAACAGAACCACACCACACACGGCTCTTACTAAACGTTTCTGAATGATAATTTGCCACATTTTTTAACCATAAAACGTTTGTTTTACACAATAGCATCTGACTGGCAACAATAGCAACTGACTGGCTACTAATGTTAAGCACAAACAGCGTTGGCAAGTTACGTTCTTGATCAAATCGAAAAATAACGTCATAAAGCATATACACATGAAAAATACATTTACAACATTAGTACTTATACAAAATTCAGGTCCATAATGTTTGTACACGTTTGTCGTAGACACAAAATACTAGCATAACTAGTAGACTAGTGGCTATAAAGCCAGCGCTGGCATTTGGAAAAATAAATAAATAAAATACAGGCTAACGTTACGTCTGGAATTATACACGCAAATACATTTAAAATGATTAAGTCTTAGCCTACTTACAGGTTGTGGCCCAACAACTGCTGCCTCTGGTTTTAAAGTTGGATCTGCTTCATTGTTTATTAACAGTTTCTTGCTGCATTGAACTCCTGGAGATTCTGTAAGCTGTCTTCCGTAAAATGCGCAGCACAGAGAGCTAGATTTCGATCGTCACTTTCAGGAATATAATCAAACATAAACTGTATCCATTGTTGACAAAGTAACATCCGTGGGAAGCTCGAACACAGAAGACCTGTCAGCTGGGTGAACACAACTCACTCGACGTGCTGCAGAAATATGCACATGCCCTTTCCTGCTAATTCCAAAGGGAGTGGTTGATGCAAATGTGCGGGTTAGTGACGTACCATAACCCATTGTAGTCCCAATCGAGTCGTTTTTGTAGGCGTTTACACTTCCTGGTTTTTAAAAGACGATATCTCTGCTTACATTGAACTTTCAGCGCTGCAACTTTGCAGATACTGTTCATGCACCATCAGCAACATTACACACTATTTAAAATGAAATAAGTGAAATCGCAGTCAACCCCCCCTTTTTAACCTGAGAAAGACATTACTGCAGTGCATGCAACTTTCATTTCTGCTTTTGTTAAAAAAAAAAACAAAAGCAGAAATGCTTTTCCTGTGAGCTAATATGCATTTTGAGTGTTTAAAGATAAAAAGAGAGTCCAAAAGTGTCATGACATGGTGTGTAGTTACAGCATCTACCAGTAAAAGCCATTGTTACCAGCCCTTATAGGAATAAATAAATATATTTCATATAAACTACTCTTTAGAAGTTTGGGGTCGGTAAGAGTCACAAAAGTGACCATAAAGGCATTTCCAATGTTGCAAAAGCTTCAATTTCAAAGAAATACTGCATTTTCTAGTTTCCTGAGGATTATTTTGCACAATTTCCACAAAAATATTAAGCAGCAGAACTATTTTTGATAATGATATGAAAAAAATTATCTTAATCTGCATTAGAATGATTTCTATGTGACTGAAGACTGGAGAAATTATGCTTAAAATTCTACTTTGATCACAGAAATCAATTATATTTATTCAAATAAATGCAGGCTTGGCGAGTGAGACTTTTTGCAAAAACAATCTTACCAACCCCAAAGTTTTAATAATCATTTGGCCATGATATTCACTCATATCTTCTGTTTTGCTCCAAAACGATCATAATTTAATTGTTTCATGCCAATTCTTTGCTGTTGTTTTGTTTCGTGACAACCATACTATCTACTTGTAAATCTTTCTACCTGGCAAGCACTGACATTTCCTCCTGTAAATGCAAATGCAAAGTTACCATGATTTTTGTAGGCAAGTTTTGAAACCAAGATCATTAGAATGCAGTTTCCCAATATGTAATTTTCCATAGCCTTTTGCACAAATTCCAAATTGATCAAAGACTGAGTATTTTCTCATTTTTTTATTTCAATCAAAATAATAAAACCTGAGGAAATCCAGGTAAATGAAACACCAGGAAAAAACCCTGAGGGGACACGGTGATGTACATCTATGTTCTGATGTGCTTTTCCAAACGAAACACCAAACATGCAACAGACATTCATTTGGCATTTAATCGTCCTATACCATTAAACAATCAACAATGTTTGCTGAGATATAATGCTCAGAAATTAGAGATTTTACCATGGTTTTGTCCTGGCTTACACATAATGCTACATTTTCTTAAAAAAAAAAGTAGAAAGTACCATATGTACAATAAAGAACTTTAAAATCCCACCACTTACAAACAATCATGATTCTTTTTCCTGGTATACGTTGAACATATACTTTTAATCAAAAGAAAAAGACACCCTTTGGGTGTTTAGCTCATTACAAAGCCCAATAATCTGGTGAGTATGTGATGTCCGCTGATTGTGAGGTAAGTAGCATCATCCCGACAGATAATATAGAGAGCTCTCCACAGGAGGTAGATGAAAGACTCAAATGTCCATCTCAAACTGGTTGTCATCAGCTTAAAAAAAAAGAAAGAGAGGTTGGTTCTTTGAGGCATTTGAATGTAGAAACCTTGAAAATGTGCAAATCCAGGATGAGTAGTTCACTTTAAAAAAAAAAAAAAAAACTTTTGCAGCTCATAAACATATTTATCACTACAAAAAAAATAAATAAATAAATAAATAAATAAATAATAATAATCTGTTAAACGTGAAAGCTTTTTTGCTTAATGGCGATTTAGATCCCCATTGAACCTTGTTTTCCAAAGAGTACAGAAAATACTCAAATGAATTTGTTTCAGACGAAACCTGAGGGCTTAATGTTTCCTGGAAATATTATCACAGAACAGGATTTCTTTCTTTGTTTATCTGGAGCAGATAGCAACTTTACCTGCCAGATCCTTCTCCTCCTCCAACTCCTCTTTGAGTTCCTGCAGTTTGGACATTGGATGGTGGGAAGGAATGGTCACTCCAGGAATCTGGGGCAAACAACAGGGTGGGGTCCGGGCAATGGGAGAGTTCCTACAGTCCAGGAGGAACTTTCTGTCATAAATGATCCGAGTTCCTAGAGGAGGGATGGGACGTATATTATATCAACCAATCACATGGCTAGAAAAACATATTTACATTGTAGGCTGCAGACTATCACGTGAGCGAAAACAACACACCTAGGATTCAAGTAAAATGTGTTAGCATTCAAAAGCAATCCTTGAAATGTGGTATTCGAGTCAGACGTATGGTTTTCTTGGGATTTTACCAAATGAACAGCAATTCTAATCTATTTAGCAAAATAAAAGAAAGAAAGCAACTCAATGTGCCACTTAACACGCCCGTGCTAATAGACGGCAAACAAAGACTCAAATGTTTGACATTTTGCAAGTGAAAAGAAGTTCTCAAACTCCCACAATTGCAGGACTCAGCTCATCCCATTTTAGTTCTAGGAAATTTGAGCAGGTCTGCACGTGAGAATGCCGAGCCGAGCCATGGGGGAAACACAGTGAGTTTAACCTCATGTTACGAGGAGTTGTGAACAAACTTGCATCGCTTAACTAACCCTATATAACTAGTGTCTCTGTTGTAGTTGACAGCAGCTATGCTGTACCCAGTAGTGGCTGAAAAACATGTTACGCAACTTTTGCTATTCAGTGCAATGTGTTCTGGACAAAGAGAGGAGGGGGAGGGGTAGGGTGTGGACGGAGACGGGACAGGGGTTGGACGAACAGTGGTCACCACTGGGAGCTGCTCTGGCCAACAGTTTCTGCAGGACTTGTATGGTTTTCGACATCTCAGAGTTCAAGAAAGTGAAAGTTTTTCAAATGCAGGAAAATTACATATAGCCTAAGTGTGCAATTTGTTTAGGTTAAAAGTTTTTTTAAATCAGTTTTCACTCCCAGTCGTCCATGAATAAACGGAAATAAAAATGTGAATTACATTTTGTATAAAGAAAATTAGTTTGTTTGTTTTTTTGCGCTATTATATTTGCACTTTTATGCCCGGTTTCACAGACAAGGCTAGTCCCAGACTTAAATTTGTCATTGGCATTGTTTTGTCTCAAGATGCACACCAGTAAAATGTTGTTTTGTCTAAGACACATTTATAAAAGTTTAACTCAAATGTCCTAATTGAACTAAGGTCTGTGAAACCGGGCCTTAATATATAATATAATATTTCTATATTATTTTTTATTGTAACAATTTAGCACAATTTCCCTAGAATTATAATTTTGTATTTTTTTAATTAAATAAAAATTAATTAAATTCTTTTATATTAGGGCTGTCAAACGATTAATCGCTCCAATATCGCATCCAATTATGTAGGTGCACTGAGTATAATTATTTTATATAAAAATACACATGCATGCTTGTATATATTTAAGAAATATTTTCAAGTGTATAGATTTATATATAATTTATATTAAATATATATATATTTTTTTCTTAAATATACATGCATGTGTGTGTATTTACCTGTATATATATATATATATATATATATATATAATTACACTCAGTGCAGCCACATATATTATGTAAACACAAACTTTTATTTTGGATACGATTAATCGCGATTAATCATTTGACAGCCCTACTTTATACATATAAAATGTAGTTTCCATAATTTTGAATTATGGGCCGTCAAGATGTAAACAAAAAGGTCCTAAAAACAGGCTTCATTTCTTTGTTTTGCTTGTGGAGTGAGATGCAATCCATACAAATTGTTGGCAGGGATTCTCAGCTCGCCTATAGAGAGTAAGTAACTATAGTTATATAAATATATATGCATGTATATATACACACATGTATGCACATGCCTCTGATCTGCTATTTTTCATTCTGCGGTGAGGGAACCGTCCATGATGGCCCCAGTGAACTCCTTTTCCAGAGCACAGAGTTCTGTTATTCCTGAAATCCACAACAGCTGTGAAGGAGGAGGGTTGTTTCTAAGAATTGCCTCCTCCTCTGAACGTGCTACAGTTACAGCCACATGCGAAAGATATTCAAGCGAGGGACAAAGGAGATTGAGAAACGTGTGTCCTGCCCAGAAATAAAGGGGTCATGTGTTTGTTTTTCACATGATTAGATTAACTCAATGCCTATCATTTTGGGGACATGCAAGTTCGCAAATCAGATAACCAGACAGTGTTATATAACAACACGCATGGCAGTTGGGCTATCTTGCTGCAGACGGTCTGCCATAAATTACTAACTTGTTGTGCATAACAAACGTTTGCGTAGCAACAGAAATTTAGTACCAATTAAACAATTCACATCTCAGATTTTTACGATTTAATAAGATAAACAGAAGTTTTGTGCTTCTATCTTTCAAATACAAGTTCATCCCCAGGTTTAATGCAACAACAAAAAAAGCTTTATTTACTGTAATTAAACTAGGTCTATGCTATATATGAAAGCAAGTCAAGTATATTTCATGTATTTTTGTTTACAACATTAGTTTAACCAACAAGAAATTAGTCTTTATTGGCTTTGAAAACAGTATACGTTTTTGAAAATTTGCTAATAAGTACATTTCCAAGCTGAATTTGATTTAAAAAAACAAAACAAAAAAACAACAACATTTGTGTGGATGTTGTATATCAACATGTAAAAATAAAGTAATGGGGATGTCACAATGTGTTACAACATACACCTTAAACCATTCCAAGATGGTTTGCTGGTCTTAGCTGGTTAAAGTTGCTCTCCCAAGTTCCCAAAAATCCACCTAAAACCAGCAAACAGACCACACTGTGGGAGCCCATGCAGTTAAGATCTCGGGCTGGTTTAAGTTTTTTCCCCTATAGAAGAATAAAAGATACACAATATTCATCAAAATACATGTTCTTCACCAACCTACAACAACAAATAAACTGTCTAGTCCTAAAACGCAGTCTTACCACCAGGAGTGGTGGAGAAGAGTGTTCCTCCAGGGGTCTGGCTGTAGCAGTCCGGGAGCTGAGACCAGTCTTTGAGGTGCAGCACGCGCGTGGGAATGGGGCAGCTCTTGCTCTGCTGTGTGTTGGCGGACATCGTGGATGAAATGTGATCAAAACTTCTTGACACCAAAACGCGGTTATATATCAGGGCTCTAAAGGGTTTCTATCCAACACCCGTCTGTATGACGTGCCTGATTTAACTTAGCTCAACAAAGTTTTAACAACATTAAAAAAAATAAATGCCACAGATATTTTTGTAGCGTGTTGTAGACAGCGCTGGTCTTGTGAAAGCCGATTAAGTGAGTCTGTCTATATGTTCCTGACTGTCCGCAGGACGCGAGCGCGCTCGGCTATTTAACAAGAGAACAGACTACGTGACTCGCATCATGTGATAAACGAGACTTGAGCAACAAAAACACATGCAGGGTTGCCAGATCTTGGATTTTGATTGGAGTGAAATATATATATATATTACATATATATTACATATATATTACACATATATTGTATATATGTATATATATTACATATATATTGTATATATATATATATATATATATATATATATATATATATATATTACAAGTCTTCTGCCAAGAATTGAAATTAAAGAACACTAATTCAAGACTACATAAAAAAAGAAAAAAACTTATTCGAAACTCGAAAAGGAGCCGCTTAACATTTAGAAAATGCTACATTTATATGAGGGCCATTCCACCGAATGGGTGATATTTGCTTGTTGTAACCCTTCAAAAACAAACTTTATTTAACTATTTCATTTTTTTTATTTTAAAGACGACCGAAGACTCAAGCTTAAATTTTTTTCTAGAATTAATTCATTAAATAATTGTAAAAATTATGGGTCAAACAAAACTGATAAAAATAGTGGTTTAATTTTATTTTTTTAGAAAAAGAAAAAAAAATAGTAGCAGGACTGAAAATAACAGGATTGCGTTTTTAAGCAAAATGTTATCAAATCTATGGCATATGGCCACATAGCATTGATGCTAACAGCGTGAGGACACTGAGCCATTTCTTGTTCCTTACCAAAAGTTAATAAAATAAAAAAATTAAATCTAAGAAAAAGTATAGGAAACAGGACTGTATGTTGAGACTGACCTTCTCATTCATAGTTACAATTTCATCAAATATACAGAAGTGCAACTTACTGTTGAAAATGTGTCTTGTGGAATATTCTACGTTTTTCAGAGAGGGGATGTAATGGTATAACAGGACTGAGTGAAAACCCGGGGACATGACTAAAATGTGTAGCCTATTTTATATAAAATATTAGATCAATGGTTTTTCAGATTTCTGAAGGATTTTAATCATAATATTTCAAGGTAAAGTTTGGAGATAGAGAGTTATGACATGCAGAAAATGCTATTTTTTAGTGTCCTGTGTTGTTTTTATTAATGATTTTAAATATACGTTTTAAATTTGTAGTTAGCTTAATGTGCATGACATTTTGCTTAATAATAAAATGTATTTTAGAGTTAATTTTCATGCAATTTTATTCATATAATGTCTTGGGGAAATGTCACCCTTTCGGTGGAATATGGCTCATGAGCTGTTTTATTATTAATAATAATATATTAGCCTACTGTTATTGTTTTTTTAGGACACGACTTCAAGCCTATTTCCGTCACATTCCGAGCCATTTTTTTAAGTTCTTTAAAAAAAAAAAACAACGTTTCCTTATATATAAAAAGACTACATAACATAGGTGGTTTGTTTCACAAAATCAGATAGAGAACATGTTTGTATAGATTTAGAGCGCTGTAGTTTCACACTCAAACAGTAGGTGTCGCCAACGCCTCGGAATCCTATGGTGAAGAGCGACGTTTATCTCCCGTACATACGCGAGAGCCGTTCGGCGTATATTATATATTATAGACGTATATAAGAAGTGATAAAATTCTTTATTAAGGGGCAGATAAAACGGATTGCTTCGGTTGAGTAGACGAGGTTTGGGGGTTATCAGAAGGTAACGTTATGTGGTTCAGCTAAGTTAGCTCGCTAAAGCTAACACTTTCGTTTCATCAGTTATGCACAACAGTTTCCTATGTATGATGTAAATATATCTATTTACTATTAGTATTAACTATTATGTTATGCGTAAAAGGGTCATATTTTGGTTTTTCGTTTTGGCTGAATATGGAATGTTTAGGTGCATGATTGATTGGTTTAGCTTTTTATTAGTTGGACCGGTGTGTGTGTGTTTTGAATAAACTAAATGGGTGATTTTTGACTGAGCTTTTTGCCTTATATGTTGTATGTCTGGGTTGTGCTGTGCTCCATTTCAGATATATATAACATCATGAAATACAGTTAATTTTAAAACGAATATTAGTCTGTATGTAATAATGTATTATAAATACATGTATTCACATATTTTATATTGTGTTTAAACAGGGTTATTTCCAGCATGGCGGATGGAGATGGGTTTGTGGTGCGAGTCAGAGGTTTGCCCTGGTCCTGTTCTGTTGATGAAGTTCAGAGGTTTTTCTCAGGTGAAAGAGCCTCTGCTTAAATCTCCATATTTTATCCTTATGGATTATTCCCTGCTTGACTAATGCTTGCTAAATTTCATTATAGAATGCAAAATTGCCAACAATGGAACAAGCATACACTTCACATATACACGGGAAGGACGACCAAGTGGAGAGGCATTTGTCGAGTTTGAATCGGAGGAAGGTCTCAAAATCGCAGTGAAGAAAGATCGTGAAACCATGGGGCACCGTTACGTAGAAGGTTGGCAGGTCCTTTTGCCTTATTAGGATCCTTAATAATTCATGGCAAAATGCTGATCGATTAATTTGTGGTTTCAGTATTCAAATCCAATAGTGTTGAGATGGACTGGGTTCTGAAGCACACTGGACCGAACTGCCCAGACACAGGAGGAGACGGCCTGGTTAGGCTTCGCGGTCTGCCCTTCGGATGCAGCAAGGAGGAAATTGTCCAATTTTTTGCAGGTATGTTTGATAGGAAGTTCAAATTCCCCACTATTCACAAAATTAAACAATATGCCTACATCTAAGGTGTATTTTAGCTCATCGGACCATCATTTGCACATTAATGAACTTTGAACATTTAAATCCATAGTACTCAGTTTTAGTCATTTAATCTTTAAAATTAGGATTAGTTGAAATTTATAGTTAAGCTCCAGAATTGGATCATCCAGAAGGACCAAGATGGGTCACTTTTTAATTCAGCTTTGTCCTTTAAAGGGTTAGTTCACATAAAAATTAAAGTTCTGTCATCATTTACTCTCTCTTATTTTGTTTCAAACCCTTAAGTCTTTTGTTCGTCTTTGAAACACTAATTAAGATATTTTTAATGAAACCTGAGAGATTTCTGTCTGCCTCCCTTAAAAGTCTATTCACACAAAACTTCATAAAGAGATTATTCATAAAGAGATTGCTAAATAAAACGAGTGGTTTAGTCCAAGTCTTTTGAAGAGACTTGATCGCTTTATATGATGAACAGATTTAATTTAGGCGGTAACACTTTATTTGAAGGGGTGTGCATAAGACTGACATGACACTGTCATAAACATGACATAACACCTGTCATGAACATGAAGGAGTCTTTATTAATGTTTATGACTGTTGTCATTAAGCGTCATTCGGTAAATAATGACACTTCTAATGCAAAGTTGACATTGTTTAAAATGTCTTTGTTATGACAACTTGAAATTAACCAAGACAAAAATGTCTTGATTATGACAACTTGACATTAACATAGACAGAAATGTCTTTGTTATGACAACTTGACATTAACCAAGAAATCATAACCTGTCACAAATATGTCATAACAGGTCTAATTATCAAACTTAAAGAAGTTATTTAGCTTTGTGTTAACATTACATTACCCTGTCATATGTGGTTGGTTTTGACTTTTGGCTGTTATGACACCATAACTCTGTCATGAATAGTTTACTTGTCCTCAAGTAAAGTGGAACACATTGGACTAGTTATAAAGATGTCAGGTTGACAGGTTATGATTTCTTGGTTAATGTCAAGTTGTCATGACAAAGACATTTCTGTCTTTGTTAATGTCAAGTTGTCATAATCAAGACATTTTTTTGTCTTTGTTAATGTCAAGTTGTCATTTTTTGTCTTTGTTATTGTCAAGTTGTCATAAAAAAGACATTTTTGTCTTTTTTAATGTCAAGTTGTCATAATCAAGATATTTTTGTCTTGGTTAATGTCAAGTTGTCATAACAAAGACAATTTAAACAATGTCAACTTTGCATTAAAAGTGTCATAATTTACTGAATGACATTTAATGACAACAGTCATAAACATTCATAAAGACTCCTTCATGTTCATGACAGGTGTTATGTCATGTTTATGACGGTGTCATGTCAGTCTTATGCACACCCCTTCAAATAAAGTGTTACCAATTAGGCTTTTATTCACACATAAACAGTGATCAGAAAATATATAATCTGAAGTTCAACGGTACTTGTGAGAATGAACCTCATTGGTTCTTGTAGAAGGTCAAACGTGCTGCGTAACACAACACAAGTTCTTGCACGTCAAGCAAACATGCTAGAGCTTCCATTTCAAAATTGAATGCTGTAAAGTTTGTTCGCTGATCAATGTTAATATGTGATTAAAACCCTGAATTAAATCTGTTCATCATATAAAGCAATCACATGTCTTCTGAAGACTTGGATTAAACGGATTGATTTATATAGATTTACTCGAAGACCTACATTTTGAACTGTCAGATGATGAACAAAAGTCTTCTGGGTTTGAAACGTCATGAGGGTTAGTAAATGATGACAGAATTTTCCTTTTTGAATGAACTATCCCTTTAAGTTAATTATCAGAAATTGTACATACATTTTTTTTAATTGCCTCAGCCCTTTTATAGTTTTTATATACCTAAAAAAGGTCTACAACAATCTAGGTATTTATTGGGGCTTTCCAAACAAACAGAGATGGGTTGAGACAGACTCTCAATTACGGTAGCATTTGATTGAAGTGACCCTTTTTTCTTTTTCTTGCACCAAATTATCCATAAGTTGTGCCAGAAAAGATATTGCGGCCCCATTTGGTATGTTTATTTAGTATCATTTCTCATTTGACATAAAGAGAAACCCATAGAGTAATAACAATTCTTGTTAATGGGCTTGTGACTTAATTTGTCCCCCACTGGGGTTATCTGTCCTTGGGTTGAAGGGTTGGAAATCGTGCCAAATGGGATAACATTGCCGGTGGACTTCCAGGGGAGGAGTACGGGGGAGGCCTTCGTGCAGTTTGCTTCACAGGATATAGCCGAAAAGGCTCTAAAGAAACACAAGGAAAGAATAGGGCACAGGTGGGGATGGCTGGTTGGTTGCCTGGATACGTTGCTTTTCTTATGGTGTTCACCTCATTAAATCATCCACTGCAGAAATGACAAGACATGACCCCAGATGATTTGATGACAAACAAAAAATAAAAAAAACAAGGAAAATGAAGCCCAGCTGTTTATCTGTTTTTAGTGCTGAGTGAACCATTGAGCTGCGCTGTGTAGATTTAAAGAGGAAAAGAGCTTAGTAGATAATTCAACTGCGGGTGAATTTTGGGTTGTAATGGTCAGCCAAACTCATTAAAAGTGCGACATTAGCAACATATTTATAGGCAAAAAGGTACATTGTATATTGTCAATTGCTCGCACTTGAGTTACTTTAACCCCAAGCAGCTTTTTCTGTTGGTCAGTTCCCTATTGACAGATAGATTCCTGTTGAAATTTGATTTCGCCTGTGAAAATTTTGCTGATCAACGCTAATTGTGACTTTACTTTAAGCCGGGCGTACGCGGTACGATTTTTATCGTTAATAATCGTTGATGTTTGAATGGTCTCAGAATAGTGTGAGAGGAATCAAGAGCTGAGCAGAGTAGTTTGCGGGCACCTCCCAATAGTTTTTTCAACCTGTTCACAATCACATAGGTTGGCAACTATATGGCATCTATGAATATTATTATAGCCCTGTGGCTGCAACTCTACAGCACGCATACACTGCTTTTCTCCAAATCATTCGTGCGCTCGTCTTTTTATTTTCTTTGGTTTTTTTTCTATCCAAAGCTATAGCAGCAACATTGAAAGCAGTCTCCGTGTTTAGAGCGTAAGCTCATGTGATTACCGTTGGCTCGCCGTGTCGCGTACCAGCTGCTTCAACACGATTATCAGGTTAACTGACTCGTAACGTGTTCAATGGTGTGTCTGAACTCACACAGTTCAGCAGACACACCATTGGGACTTTTGAGATGTTTGGCATCAGCCCTCCCTGCTTGACCGATGGCCACTCAGCACTAAGCCTAATGTAATAGGAATCTGTCAGTGTTTCTACCGTTTTGAAGACTTCAGATCATGAGGACCCAGTTAAACAGGTAATACAAAGTTAACCCTAACTGTCTGAAGTGCTTTGCTAGCAGAGAACGAAAGCAGCGTGTCAGTCCAATGAGACCACACCACACCTTCGGGTGACCATAAGAAAAGTTCTTCTTAATGAAGGGTTGAATGAAACTAAATAATTAAGGGTGCTTTATTTCTTTTGTCTCTCTGTGTCTCTTTTTTTATTTTTTCGGAAACTGTTACGTAAAGTCACTGAACAGAGACGCTGACTGTCAATTAGTGTCATCCCAGAGTCATTCTAACTAAGGGTGTTTGTTCATTAGACCCGACAGCTCTTATTTATACTGCACGCAGGAATGCTCTTGTCTTCTGCCGATAGACCCTGGTGCCATCACTCTGTCTTTATGTCCTTAGGTATATAGAGATCTTCAAGAGCAGTCGTGCGGAAGTGCGCACACATTATGAACCCCAGCGTAAGGTCATGGGCATGCAGAGACCGGGCCCCTACGACAGGCCGGGTGGAGGCCGCGGCTACAACAGCATGGGAAGAGGAGTCTCCTTTGAGAGAATGAGACGTGGAGGCTACGGTGGGGGTAAATTATTTTTGGTGCTTATCAACATTATGCCACAAATGCTAATGATGGAGTTTAAATAATGAGTGGCATTGTGAGAGGTTGGTTCACAAATCAAGTCCAGGCAGAGATCAAGTTACTGGTTTCTTCTCAAAGAGTTATGGTGTATTCACGTGCTATGGTAATTATGGTAAATACCAAAAGCCCCTCATGTGGTATTTTCCACTGGGCAACTCGTAGAATATTTCGATGCACGAGTTGCCGAGATGAGATAACCCATGACCTTTTCAAAATGGCGGAGAGCAACTTTTACTGTCGTGAAGGGTAAACATATGTACTATTCATGATCCAGAATATATACTGCATATTATTTACCGTTTGAGTTTTGATAAATAATTTTCTTTCTGTAGCAGATGACTTAAGCAAGCTAAATAACAGGTCTGGATCTCCATCTTTTTACCACATTATGACAACAAAAGCACTTGAACGCAACACACTGGTTCACAAGTGGAAAATATAATACAACGCTTTTCCACTACACAGTACCAGCTCGACTCGGCTCGCCTTTGTTTGGTTTTCCACTGTGTAAAAGTTGTACCTGTACCTGCTTTTGGGTACTTTTTTTTGTAACACCTCCGGCGAGGTTCTGAGCGAGCTGAGCTGGTACAAAAATGTGACGTGAAAACAATGCCGACTGCTGATTGGTCAGAGAGACCAAACAGCGCTGCATTACCCCACAATTTTAATGTGAGAAAAGTGCCTGTATTGAGTAGTAATTCAGCACTCAGGATATTTCGATAACGCTTCCTTTTACAGTCCGGTTAACCATGTAAATACTATGTACTTACTTTAGTAACTATGATTACTGGGTAATAACTAGTACTAACCCTGAACCTACCCCTAAACCTACCCCTGTTCCATGTACTTACCTTATAATAGCAGTACTTTTTAGGTAAGTACACTGTAAGTACTGTACTGTAAAAGGAAGCGTTACCGATATTTCATAGCCTGGGAAAACCCAGACAACTTCCTGCAAATTTAGATTTGATCTGAAAGTTAGTCTGGCCAGGAGCTCATTCAAGCCCATTTCCAATGTGTCAGAATCGCGGCACCAATCAGAAACGTTGGGGTGGGCTTTACATGATGACAGAGCTGGGATTTTGAAGCAGATTTTGTAGCCTACATTACAAGGATGGATGCCGCCTCAAACATCACTCGTTCGAATCAGCTATCGCATCTGTTTTAAGTGATTTGAACATTTCCTTTTAGTTAAAAACTGAGCAAAGAACACCACTCGGAGATGTTTCTCCAACGCCCGCCGCTCTGCATACGTCACCTCCTTCATCGCTCTGATTGGTTTAAGTCTACCCGCGATGTCCGTTGGTGATGCAGCCTCTGGGAATGATTTGTCTATGACGCTTTGCCAGACCATAACTCAGTTACAAGTGAGAATGGTCTGGTTTTAACCAGGTTAGCTATTTCATGATGAAATAAGATGTAAATTTAAGTGATCAAATGTAACTAACAAAGTTCAAGTTCAGGGAAGATGGAGGTGGATGTTAAACATAACTTTAATTGTAAAATAAACAAACGACTTAACAAAAGGATTGGCAGCGGCTGACTTTGGCATATTACACAAACAGCAAGGTACGATGTCCCAAAATATCACAGTAACTAGGACACACTTTAACACATTAGCTCATCCATGAACATGAGTTCTTCCTGAATTCCATCGGATTGCTTTCCATTGGCTGTGGAGCTGAAGATGACAACTCCCATGATACCATGCTCATTCACAGCGTCATCTTTGTCATTGTTATAAATAAGCGACCTCTAGTGGTGAAACTTGCATACTGTACCTGTAAAGATTTTGACTGCTAGGTCACTATAGATAAGAAAGCTTTTGCCATTTCACTCTATTCTATTTCAACAGCTTCGTCTCAAGATACTCATGCACAGTTAAGTAAATCAGACAGTGAAAGGTTTTAACAGGATTTTTTTTAATTTGTTCTTTTTCTTATTTGAATCAAAGATGGTCGTTATGGAGATGGCAGCTCCTCGTTTCAGAGCACAACGGGGCATTGTGTGCACATGAGAGGTCTTCCATACAGAGCCACTGAGACAGACATTTATAATGTGAGTCCTTATACTCAAATACCTGTTTATTTCTAGACTGTGTACTTTGACAATTAACCGGATGCAATTAACAGCCAGTGTCCATGTTGTCCTCTCTAGTTCTTCTCCCCACTGAACCCGGTGCGTGTTCATCTGGAGATCGGTCCTGATGGCAGAGTGACGGGCGAGGCGGATGTCGAGTTTGCTACGCATGAGGACGCTGTGGCTGCCATGTCGAAAGACAAAGCCAATATGCGTACGTATTAGGAGAGGGAATGGCTACATTTAACACTGAAAGCCTTGGTGCTCAAATGATTTATTACTCCCATCCAATTTTTTTGTTTGGCTGTTCACATTTTTTTTAAGTGGTCAATATCAGATTTGAGTGCGAACTTGCCATTTATTTATAAGGTGGTGTACCTGGAAAGCCAGCAAATTTGTGCGATGAGGATGAGTTGAAAGAGAGCAATGTTCTTCTCATGTGGTATTTTCCCTCAAGTTTAGCTGATATAGAGCTGTCACTGCAATACATGAGTAAAACAGCTTCCTCTGTCCCTCCACGGACTAAATTTGCTGCTAACTTCTATATTCACAGAGCAGTAATGTACTGTGAAATCTTTTCATGGCACCCCCATGTCATCCAAGATATCCATGTCTTTCTTTCTTCAGTCAAAAATAAATTAAGGTTTTTGATGAAAACATACACTACCGGTCAAAAGTTTTCGATCAGTAAGATTTTTTTTATGTTTTTAAATGAAGTCTGTTCTGCTCACCAAGGCTGCTTTATTTGATGAAAAAAAATGACAGACAGTAATATTGTGAAATATTATGACAATTTAAAATGACTCTTTTCCATTTCAATATATATTAAAATGTAATTTGAAAGCTGAATTTTCAACATCATTACTGTTGCTGATTACACATCAGTTTTCAGTGTCACATGATCCTTCAGAAATCATTCTAGTATGCTGATTTTATGCTCAAAAAACATAAATGATTATTTTCAATGTTGACAACAGTCGTGTACCATTCCCCCCCCCCAAATTCTCTGATGAATAGAAAGTTCAGAAGAACAGCATTTATTTAAAATATAATCTTTTCTAACATTATAAATGTCTTTTCTGTAACTTTTGATCAATTTAACTCATCCTTGATGAATAAAAGTATTTTCTAATTTCTTTCCCCCAAAAATAAAAAATAAATTCTTACTGACCCCAAACTTTTGAATGGTAGTGATTAATGTTACAAAAGCTTTCCATTTCAGATCAATTCTGTTCTTTTGAACTTTCTATTCATGAAAGAGTCCCAAAATAAAAATGTAAAAAACTGGTTTCAACATGTATAATAATCATAAATGTTTCTTGAGGATCATATAATAATTTCTGTAGGATCATGTGACACTGAAGACTGGAGTAATGATGCAGTAAATTCAGCTTTGATCACAGGAATAAATTACACTTCACTATATATTCACATAGAAAACCGCTGTTTTAAATTGTAATAATATTTCACAATATTACTGTTTTTTTTTTTGGTATTTTTTATCAAATAATTGCAGCCTTGGTGAGCAGAAGAGACTTTTAAAAACATAAAAAATCTTACTGATCTAAAACTTTTGACCGGTATTGTAAATGTAATGTCAACATTTCCTTTGGTGAGGCACTGGAGGTCCACATGTAGCACAAATTATTATGGAAAAGAAAAAAAAACTGATACGAATCTACGATCGGCTAAAGATAAAACATTGGCTTTTTCTAAGTTCAGGTTTTGTTAATATGTTTTGAATGTCTGAATTCTTCTCTTGAAGCAAACTGTATGATTGAAACTGAAATGATTATCTGGAGTTTAAATAATAACAACACTATTTCTCGTGCAGAGCACCGTTATGTGGAGCTGTTCCTTAACTCGACGGCAGGGGGCGGAAGTGGAGGATATGGTGGCCAAATGATGGGCGGTATGGGTAAGAGCTCTTCTTCACCTCTTCTTCACACATGAGTAACTCTTACCAAGCAGCTATTAGGAGATGCGTTATTGTTGCTCTGCAGGAAACCAGTCTTCATATGGACACAGCAGCCAACAGATGGGCTCTGGCTACAGCGGTGGTTATGGTAACCAGAGTGGCATGGGGGGCTACAGTGACTACAGTGAGTGTCAGCTCTTCCGTAGCTCTGCTAGCCGGTTCCATGCCAAATCCTATCGCCCTTGGACCCCTAGGGGTAGCTGTTTGTAATGCCTGATTAAAAAGCCTTTCGTGTTGTCCTGTTGTAGCCGATCAGGTAAATACAATCACCATTAAACAGTACTCCAATGCCAATATTATCAATTTGTTTGTCTGGATTTCACATTGCCTATTTAGTATCTTTCTGTTGTGCTACCTAAAATATAATGAATGTGTATCCTTAGAGATTTTTACAAAAAAAAAAGAAAAGGTGTGGTGATATTTAACACAGAGAGCACAAGTCAGTGAGGTGTATGATGGTGCAACATGCATGGTTAGCTTACCAACTGAATCAAAGAAAGACAAACATTTATTTTTACGATTTTATTCATGACAGTTTGGACAAAATATATAATTAAAGTAAAATATTTATTGATGTTATGTTTTTGATGCATGTTGCTGATGATGCATTTTGGGATTAATAATTGGGTTCCAAAAGGAGTTCTTCCAGGGAATGGAATTTTTAGGGGTCCAAGTGAGGTAGAATTTGATGCATTGCTGAAGGCCCTATAACATGACCTCCATCAATGCATGCTATCTCTGGCACTGGATTTCGCGCAGGTCAAATGGTTTCACCTTTGACCCCATCTGACTTTTTAGAGCAGAGTTATTCATTGCCAAACAGTTCACCAGGTTTCATTGCGTGTGTTGTGTCGGTGTAAAAAAAAAGTTTATAATGTGAAATGCATGTTATTGCTTTGAATGTTTATGTCGTTCTTGAGACATTGTAAAGGAGTAGTTCACTTTTAAAAAATAATTTAATTTACTCACCCCCAAATCATCCAAGATGTCCATGTCATTCTTTCTTCAGTCGAAAAGAAATTAAGGTTTTTGATGAAAACATTCTTGGATTTTCTCCATTTAATGGGCTTCATTGGGAACCAAACGGTTCAAGGTCCAAATGAGAGTTTCAGTGCAGCTTCAAATGACACCAGACGATGAATAAGGGTCTTAACTAGGACCCTTTGAGTCATGACTTGAAAAAAGATTCGTTCAGTTTGATGAACGAGTTTGAACAGGAGAGTCATGAACGCGCATCACAGAACAGAGCAAGGCGAGCATTTGTGCTTATAAAACTTAATCCCCTCAGACCTGAATTATGTTTAAAGTTTCTGAAAAATATAAAAGTACATTTTCCCAGCTCATGAGGCTTCTATAAATGAAAACAAATGAAAAAAACAAATTTATATAATTGCTTTCATTGTGATTTTTTTTGTCCATTCCAATGGACATCAGGGGCCGTATTCACAAAGAATTTTATCTTACCACTAGGAGTACTCTTAAATCACACTAAAATATTTTAGCTAGGAGTTTTCTCTTAAAAGTTATTCACAATGCCTTTCAGACCTACTCCTAGTAAGGAAAAATGACAACTCCTAAACTAAGAGTGAGTCTTCGTTGCTATGGATGACGTAAATTTTCATGCACGAGCTTCCTCGCAATAATCACGGTGATTGGTTGTTAGATGACAGGGCCATCATGCGGAACCGTGCGGAACATAACACAGCAACAAATCGTGGAATTACGACATCTAAATATGTCTGTGTCCTACACAAAATAATAATAAGAAAAACAATAAGAAAAAAAAGTAATGTCATCGAAATGCATAGGCTATTATTGACAAGTTTGTGCAGGACCCAGTGAAATGTAGCCTAATTCTAAAAAAAAGCAGAGAGAGAAGTCATGAATGAAATTATTCAAGGTAACCTAAGGGCCTGCAGTGTTCACTGCGCGCTCAAGTTCGTTTTTTTTTTTTTTAAAGTAGACGCGCGATATGTGCACCCGTTTTTTCCAATCGCGTCCGTATGGAGCGCACCGTAGATAACGTGATAAGAACCAACCGGAGCGCAACCACTGGGAGAACCCGGCGCGTCTTGCGTTTTTAGGCGCTATGTGAATGGCGCCTAATACAATAATGAAAACCTTCACTTGCCTAATAATGAAAAACGACACTTGCATTAACACTTTCTTGGTTAATTGACATTTTTATAGCCTAACTAGACTATTTAAAGGAAGGACATGTTGCTCCTATTGAAGTAATGTAAGAGTTGAATGACGGGGGTGGATTATGAACTCGCCAAAATGGAAAAGAAAGCCCAAAGGACCCAGGATCAGTTACTGCTGCTGGCCCAGTTGGTGCAAGAAAAAAAAAACATAATAAAAGTGAATTCGGCACTGGGATTTCAAGCAAAACTAAGCGTGAAACATGGAAGATGATTTGTTTGCAGATGAATGCAGCATTCCCGCTTGTGTCGCGGACCCCGGACGACTGCGAGAGGCACTGGTATACGCTACAATCCTTTGTGAATAGGTCTTAGTGAGTTAGGAGTCCTCTCGACTTCTTTTAAGCTGTCCCAGACTTAGGTGCTACTTTTAGGGCTAAAATGCTTTGTGAATTACTCTTAGTGAAAAAAATTAGGAGTCCTAAAGTTACCCCTTACGTTTTTTTTTTTGGGCGAAAAATTAAGTTTCCCCAATCTACTTGAAACTCTGGATTCTGATAGAGGGCCGCGAGACTAGGACATGAGCGCAAAAAATGGAGGCTCTAGACCCTTCCAGAGCTGAGATATCGAAAGTCAAAATTTAGACCCGAAAAAAAAAAACGTAAGGGGTAACACTGTCGTTTTTTTCTTTTTTTTTGGCCGAAATTTTGACCCCCTCCGATCTTCTTGAAACTCTGGATTTCGATATCTCGGCTCGTAACGACAGGGGTAACGACAGTGTTACCCCTTATGTTTTTTTTTCGGGTCGAAATTTTGACTTTCGATATATCGGCTCTGGAAGGGTCTAGAGCCTAAATTTTGCGCGCTGGTCGAAGTCTCGTGGCCCTCTGTCAGAATGCAGAGTTTCAAGAAGATCGGAGGGGGTCAAAATTTCGGCCAAAAAAAAAACCGACAGTGTTAACCCTTACGTTTTTTTTTTCGGGTCGAAATTTTGACTTTCGATATCTCGGCTCTGGAAGGGTCTAGAGCCTCCATTTTGTGCGCTGGTCGAAGTTTCGTGGCCCTCTGTCAGAATCCAGAGTTTCAAGAAGAGGGGGTCAAAATTTCGGCCAAAAAAACCCCCGACAGTGTTACCCCTTACGTTTTTTTTTCGCGTCGAAATTTTGACTTTCGATATCTCGGCTCTGGAAGGGTCTAGACTCTAGAGCCTCCATTTTTGCGTGCTGGTCGAAGTCCCGTGACCCTCTGTCAGAATCCAGAGTTTCAAGAAGATCGGAGGGGGTCAAAATTTCGGCCAAAAAAAACCTGACAGTGTTACCCCTTACGGTTTTTTTTGGGGTCGAAATTTTGACTTTCGATATCTCGGCTCTGGAAGGGTCTAGAGCCTCCATTTTTGCGTGGTGGTCGAAGTCTCGTGGCCCTCTGTCAGAATCCAGAGTTTCAAGAAGATCGGAGGGGGTCAAAATTTCGGCCAAAAAAAAAAACGACAGTGTAACCCCTTACGTTTTTTTTTCGGGTCGAAATTTTGACTTTCGATATCTCGGCTCTGGAAGGGTCTAGAGCAGGGGTGGGCAAACTTTTTGGCTCAGGGGCCACACTGGGTTTTAAAATTTGACAGAGGGCCGGCCATTTACGTGGATCACGTAATTTACATAGTATATTAATTTATATGCTATAGATATCCCCATTTAGCATTGTTATATTTTGGGGTTATTTTGTTTATTTACTTTTATATTTATTTTAATTATATATATATATATATATATATATATATATATATATATATATATATATATATATATATATATATTATATATATTATATATATATATATATTCTTTTTAAATATTGTTTATCCTTAGTATTATTTAATGAGCCTAACAGTAAATTAGAAACAAAACACCAGCAAGTGTACACTTAGTAGAGTAAAAATTAGAGAAGGTTACATTAATTCAACTTTATTAAAACTCCATATGGTAATCAAATTGCACTTAATACACAAACGTCATGCATTTGTGAAAAAAATAAAATAAAAATAAAAAAATTTACCAATTTATTTTAAGTATGATAAAATGTAAAAATCAAAAGCAGATAAGAACATTTATTGAACAAACGGTAGAGACAGGAGCGTAGCGAGGCGGGCGATAAAGGTAACCGGAAGTAGTCCAAGAGACAAATACAGAGGAGAAAAGAAACTAAATATCAAAAGAAAAACTAAAAATCAAATGAAAACTAATCAGGTGTACAAGTGTTTACTAACATTTTTTTTCTCTGTGAGTTTCCAAAAAAGGAAAAACATTAACGTTTAACAAGGAGCCTTGTTGTGCTTAAGTCGCTGTCTGAAGGAGTTCTGAAATGTCAATGATTCAATCGTGCAAACGTTCTGTTTCCTGGGATATTAGTTATAAATTGCATATGACAAATTACAAAAAACGGTCTGACTCTGCGGCGTGAGTGTAAAGGAGGCCAGCTAGTAGTTGCTGTGCGATTAAACCTCACTCCCTGATCTCAATAGGCTCTCTAGCGACAGACGCTAGAGGCTGCAGTCTTTAGCCCCCTTGTTAGCGCGCCTGACTCTCATGCCGGAGACCCGAGTTCGAGGCCCGCTCGGAGCGGGGCGAGTAGGACCCGGGTGTGAGGAGTTACATTGGTGCCATGACCCAGATGAGAGTGAGGTTTAGGGGGGTGAGTGTAGCAGAGGCCAGCTAGTCGTTTCTGTGCAAGTAAACCTCACTCCCCGATCTCAATAGGCGCTCTAGCGACAGATGCTAGAGGCTGCAGGCTTTAGCCTCCTTGTTAGCGTGCCTGACTCTCATGCCGGAGACCCGGGTTCGAGGCCCGCTCGGAGCGGGTCAAGTTGGACCCGGGTGTGTGAGGGGTTACATTGGTGCCGTGACCCGGATGAGAGTGAGGTTTAGGGGGGTGAGTGTAATGGAGGCCAGCTGGTAGTTGCTGTGCGATTAAACCTCACTCCCTGATCTCAATAGGCTCTCTAGCGACAGACGCTAGAGGCTGCAGTCTTTAGCCCCCTTGTTAGCGCGCCTGACTCTCATGCCGGAGACCCGAGTTCGAGGCCCGCTCGGAGCGGGGCGAGTAGGACCCGGGTGTGAGGAGTTACATTGGTGCCATGACCCAGATGAGAGTGAGGTTTAGGGGGGTGAGTGTAGCAGAGGCCAGCTAGTCGTTTCTGTGCAAGTAAACCTCACTCCCCGATCTCAATAGGCGCTCTAGCGACAGATGCTAGAGGCTGCAGGCTTTAGCCTCCTTGTTAGCGTGCCTGACTCTCATGCCGGAGACCCGGGTTCGAGGCCCGCTCGGAGCGGGTCAAGTTGGACCCGGGTGTGTGAGGGGTTACATTGGTGCCGTGACCCGGATGAGAGTGAGGTTTAGGGGGGTGAGTGTAATGGAGGCCAGCTGGTAGTTGCTGTGCGGGTAAACCTCACTCGCCGATCTCAATAGGCGCTCTAGCGACAGACACTAGAGGCTGCAGTCTTTAGCCTCCTTGTTAGCGCACCTGACTCTCATGCGGGAGACCCGGGTTCGAGGCCCGCTTGGAGCGGGTCGAGTAGGACCTGGGTGTGAGGGGTTACATTGGTGCCGTGACCCGGATGAGAGTGAGGTTTAGGGGGGTGAGTGTAACGGAGGCCAGCTGGTAGTTGCTGTGCGGGTAAACCTCACTCCCCGATCTCAATAGGCGCTCTAGCGACAGACACTAGAGGCTGCAGTCTTTAGCCTCCTTGTTAGCGCACCTGACTCTCATGCCGGAGACCCGGGTTCGAGGCCCGCTCGGAGCAGGGCGAGTAGGACCCGGGTGTGAGGGGTTACATTGGTGCCGTGACCCGGATGAGAGTGAGGTTTAGGGGGGTGAGTGTAACGGAGGCCAGCTAGTAGTTGCTGTGCGAGTAAACCTCACTCCCCGACCGATTTTTCGGCAGCAACACTCTTTCCACTGAAACAGCTTGCAGCCCAGCGTTTTCTCTCTCTCGACAGCGCGTGCACGAGCTCCCAGTCTCTCTCTCTCCCCACTCTGTCAGCACGGCCCGCTTACCGCTCGGCTCCCCCCTCGCTCTCCCGATACAGACCGCGCTGCACAACGCTCCCCATGCAAATGCAATCTCTATGACAATATTTTAAATATCAACGGGCCGGATTAAACAGCCTAACGGGCCGCATGTGGCCCGCGGGCCGTAGTTTGCCCACCCCTGGTCTAGAGCCTCCATTTTTGCGCGCTGGTCGAAGTCTCGTGGCCCTCTGTCAGAATCCAGAGTTTCAAGAAGATCGGAGGGGGTCAAAATTTAGGCCAAAAAAAAAATGACAGTGTTACCCCTTATGTTTTTTTTTTTCGGGTCCAAATTTTGACCTTCGATATCTCGGCTCTGGAAGGGTCTAGAGCCTCCATTGTTGCGCGCTGGTCGAAGTCTCGTGGCCCTCTGTCAGAATCCAGAGTTTCAAGAAGATCGGAGGGGGTCAAAATTTCGGCCAAAAAAAAAAAAATGACCGTGTTACCCCTTATGTTTTTTTTTCGGGACCAAATTTTGACCTTCGATATCTCGGCTCTGGAAGGGTCTAGAGCCTCCATTTTTGCGCGCTGGTCGAAGTCTCGTGGCCCTCTGTCAGAATCCAGAGTTTCAAGAAGATCGGAGGGGGTCAAAATTTCGGCCAAAAAAAAATGACAGTGTTACCCCTTATGTTTTTTTTTTCGGGTCCAAATTTTGACCTTCGATATCTCGGCTCTGGAAGGGTCTAGAGCCTCCATTTTTGCGCGCTGGACGAAGTCTCGTGGCCCTCTGTCAGAATCCAGAGTTTCAAGAAGATCGGAGGGGGTCAAAATTTCGGCCAAAAAAAAAATGACAGTGTTACCCCTTATGTTTTTTTTTTCAGGTCCAAATTTTGACCTTCGATATCTCGGCTCTGGAAGGGTCTAGAGCCTCCATTTTTGCGCGCTGGTCGAAGTCTCGTG
This sequence comes from Cyprinella venusta, assembly GCA_038021265.1. Classification (NCBI taxonomy): domain Eukaryota; kingdom Metazoa; phylum Chordata; class Actinopteri; order Cypriniformes; family Leuciscidae; genus Cyprinella; species Cyprinella venusta. The sequence continues at coordinate 6,647,947 of CM075873.1, forward strand.
GCCCTCTGTCAGAATCCAGAGTTTCAAGAAGATCGGAGGGGGTCAAAATTTCGGCCAAAAAAAAAAAATGACAGTGTTACCCCTTATGGTTTTTTTTTTCGGGTCCAAATTTTGACCTTCGATATCTCAGCTCTGGAAGGGTCTAGAGCCTCCATTTTTGCGCACTGGTCGAAGTCTCGTGGCCCTCTGTCAGAATCCAGAGTTTCAAGAAGATCGGAGGGGGTCAAAATTTCGGCCAAAAAAAAAAATGACAGTGTTACCCCTTATGTTTTTTTTTTTCGGGTCCAAATTTTGACCTTCGATATCTCGGCTCTGGAAGGGTCTAGAGCCTCCATTTTTGCGCGCTGGTCGAAGTCTCGTGGCCCTCTGTCAGAATCCAGAGTTTCAAGAAGATCGGAGGGGGTCAAAATTTCGGACCAAAAAAAATGACAGTGTTACCCCTTATGTTTTTTTTTTCGGGTCCAAATTTTGACCTTCGATATCTCGGCTCTGGAAGGGTCTAGAGCCTCCATTTTTGCGCGCTGGTCGAAGTCTCGTGGCCCTCTGTCAGAATCCAGAGTTTCAAGAAGATCGGAGGGGGTCAAAATTTCGGTCAAAAAAAAAATGACAGTGTTACCCCTTATGTTTTTTTTTCGGGTCCAAATTTTGACCTCCGATATCTCGGCTCTGGAAGGGTCTAGAGCCTCCATTTTTGCGTGCTGGTCGAAGTCTCGTGGCCCTCTGTCAGAATCCAGAGTTTCAAGAAGATCGGAGGGGGTCAAAATTTCGGCCAAAAAAAAAATGACAGTGTTACCCCTTATGTTTTTTTTTCGGGTCCAAATTTTGACCTTCGATATCTCGGCTCTGGAAGGGTCTAGAGCCTCCATTTTTGCGCGCTGGTCGAAGTCTCGTGGCCCTCTGTCAGAATCCAGAGTTTCAAGAAGATCGGAGGGGGTCAAAATTTCGGCCAAAAAAAAAAATGACAGTGTTACCCCTTATGTTTTTTTTCGGGTCCAAATTTTGACCTTCGATATCTCGGCTCTGGAAGGGTCTAGAGCCTCCATTTTTGCGCGCTGGTCAAAGTCTCGTGGCCCTCTGTCAGAATCCAGAGTTTCAAGAAGATCGGAGGGGATCAAAATTTCGGCCAAAAAAAAAAATGACAGTGTTACCCCTTAAGGCCATTGCACACCGAGTACGACATTTTCGTGTGCGTATTTTCGTGTTCGTCAGCTTAAAAATTCGTCACGCATAGAAACCTTGCACACCGAGTCTGTTGCGTATTTTTTAAACCTTTGCGGGGAAAAACGCAAAAATACCAAATGGAATCGTCAAGCAGTGAGGATCATTTTGTTGCCCTCTCTCTTATTGAAAAGAGAACCATATTGAATATTATATGAATATTACGTCCATCCACTCCTGAAATTGCGCCGAGAGGAAGGGGAGTTCTTATCAAGCATTCTTATCACCTTATCAAGGAGTTGCGAATTTATCCTGAGCGATTAAAAATTTACCTCAGAATGTCAGTGGGACAGTTTGATGCTTTGCTAGCGATTCTGGAGCCACATATTAAAAACAAGACCACCAATTTCCGTGAACCAACCGATTCTGAACGGAGACTGACAGGGTGTCTAATAAGGTATGGACACACACACAAACACACACACGGCCGCGCGCGGCCCGGTGGAAGCGCTGGGCAGACAGAACAGCTGTTTAGGCTGTGTGTATTTTGTGCCCAAATAATACATTAGTTATCGAATTGGCTGCTCAATCACACCTTATTCGATCCTAAATTTCAATCTGATTGAAAGGGGAGGTTTATTAATTTCATAACCTAATATAGAGAAGAGAACATAAACACTTGATCGAATTGAAAACCGAAACTGAAAGCACGGCGCATATGAGCAATGATTTGAGGACGAGCTCCCCCCGGCCCTGGATTGACAAAAGACTTCTCAAAATGCTGGCTCTGCATGCGAAAAACGCAGAAAATCGAACCCGATCCGATTAATTTTATGACGGACGAAAGTTTCGGAGGCGGTGTGCAAGCGTGATTGACATAACGTGAGGTCGAATTTTTTTTTTAACGTGCGAAAATTTCGGATGCGAATTTCGTACTCAGTGTGCAATGGCCTTTATGTTTTTTTTTCGGGTCCAAATTTTGACCTTCGATATCTCGGCTCTGGAAGGGTTTAGAGCCTCCATCTTTGCGCGCTGGTCGAAGTCTCGTGGCCCTCTGTCAGAATCCAGAGTTTCAAGAAGATCGGAGGGGGTCAAAATTTCGCCCAAAAAAAAAAATGACAGTGTTACCCCTTATGTTTTTTTTTTCGGGACCAAATTTTGACCTTCGATATCTCGGCTCTGGAAGGGTCTAGAGCCTCCATTTTTGCGCGCTGGTCGAAGTCTCATGGCCCTCTGTCAGAATCCAGAGTTTCAAGAAGATCGGAGGGGGTCAAAATTTCGGCCAAAAAAAAAAAATGACAGTGTTACCCCTTATGTTTTTTTTTCGGGACGAAATTTTGACCTTCGATATCTCGGCTCTGGAAGGGTCTAGAGCCTCCATTTTTGCGCGCTGGTCGTAGTCTCGTGGCCCTCTGTCAGAATCCAGAGTTTCAAGAAGATCGGAGGGGGTCAAAATTTCGGCCCAAAAAAAAAATGACAGTGTTACCCCTTATGTTTTTTTTCGGGTCCAAATTTTGACCTTCGATATCTCGGCTCTGGAAGGGTCTAGAGCCTCCATTTTTGCGCGCTGGTCGAAGTCTCGTGGCCCTCTGTCAGAATCCAGAGTTTCAAGAAGATCGGAGGGGGTCAAAATTTCGGCCAAAAAAAAAAAATGACAGTGTTACCCCTTATGTTTTTTTTTTCAGGTCTAAATTTTGACCTTCGATATCTCGGCTCTGGAAGGGTCTAGAGCCTCCATTTTTGCGCGCTGGTCGAAGTCTCGTGGCCCTCTGTCAGAATCCAGAGTTTCAAGAAGATCGGAGGGGGTCAAAATTTCGGCCAAAAAAAAATGACAGTGTTACCCCTTATGTTTTTTTTTCAGGTCCAAATTTTGACCTTCGATATCTCGGCTCTGGAAGGGTCTAGAGCCTCCATTTTTTGCGCGCTGGTCGAAGTCTCGTGGCCCTCTGTCAGAATCCAGAGTTTCAAGAAGATCAGAGGGGGTCAAAATTTCGGCCAAAAAAAAAAATGACAGTGTTACCCCTTATGTTTTTTTTTCAGGTCCAAATTTTGACCTTCGATATCTCGGCTCTGGAAGGGTCTAGAGCCTCCATTTTTGCGCGCTGGTCGAAGTCTCGTGGCCCTCTGTCAGAATCCAGAGTTTCAAGAAGATCGGAGGGGGTCAAAATTTCGGCCAAAAAAAAAAATGACAGTGTTACCCCTTATGTTTTTTTTTTCAGGTCCAAATTTTGACCTTCGATATCTCGGCTCTGGAAGGGTCTAGAGCCTCCATTTTTGCGCGCTGGTCGAAGTCTCGTGGCCCTCTGTCAGAATCCAGAGTTTCAAGAAGATCGGAGGGGGTCAAAATTTCGGCCAAAAAAAAAAATGACAGTGTTACCCCTTATGTTTTTTTTTCAGGTCCAAATTTTGGCCTTCGATATCTTGGCTCTGGAAGGGTCTAGACCCTCCATTTTTGCGCGCTGGTCGAAGTCTTGTGGCCCTCTGTCAGAATCCAGAGTTTCAAGAAGATCGGAGGGGGTCTAAATTTCGGCCAAAAAAAATGACAGTGTTACCCCTTATGTTTTTTTTTCGGGTCCAAATTTTAACCTTCGATATCTCGGCTCTGGAAGGGTCTAGAGCCTCCATTTTTGCGCGCTGGTCGAAGTCTCGTGGCCCTCTGTCAGAATCCAGAGTTTCAAGAAGATCGGAGGGGGTCAAAATTTCGGCCAAAAAAAAAAAATGACAGTGTTACCCCTTATGTTTTTTTTTTCAGGTCTAAATTTTGACCTTCGATATCTCGGCTCTGGAAGGGTCTAGAGCCTCCATTTTTGCGCGCTGGTCGAAGTCTCGTGGCCCTCTGTCAGAATCCAGAGTTTCAAGAAGATCAGAGGGGGTCAAAATTTCGGCCAAAAAAAAAATGACAGTGTTACCCCTTATGTTTTTTTTTCAGGTCCAAATTTTGACCTTCGATATCTCGGCTCTGGAAGGGTCTAGAGCCTCCATTTTTGCGCGCTGGTCGAAGTCTCGTGGCCCTCTGTCAGAATCCAGAGTTTCAAGAAGATCGGAGGGGGTCAAAATTTCGGCCAAAAAAAAAAATGACAGTGTTACCCCTTATGTTTTTTTTTTCAGGTCCAAATTTTGACCTTCGATATCTCGGCTCTGGAAGGGTCTAGAGCCTCCATTTTTGCGCGCTGGTCGAAGTCTCGTGGCCCTCTGTCAGAATCCAGAGTTTCAAGAAGATCGGAGGGGGTCAAAATTTCGGCCAAAAAAAAAATGACAGTGTTACCCCTTATGTTTTTTTTTCAGGTCCAAATTTTGGCCTTCGATATCTTGGCTCTGGAAGGGTCTAGACCCTCCATTTTTGCGCGCTGGTCGAAGTCTTGTGGCCCTCTGTCAGAATCCAGAGTTTCAAGAAGATCGGAGGGGGTCTAAATTTCGGCCAAAAAAAATGACAGTGTTACCCCTTATGTTTTTTTTTCGGGTCCAAATTTTAACCTTCGATATCTCGGCTCTGGAAGGGTCTAGAGCCTCCATTTTTGCGCGCTGGTCGAAGTCTCGTGGCCCTCTGTCAGAATCCAGAGTTTCAAGAAGATCGGAGGGGGTCAAAATTTCGGCCAAAAAAAAAAAATGACAGTGTTACCCCTTATGTTTTTTTTTCGGGTCCAAATTTTGACCTTCGATATCTCGGCTCTGGAAGGGTCTAGAGCCTCCATTTTTGCGCGCTGGTCGAAGTCTCGTGGCCCTCTGTCAGAATCCAGAGTTTCAAGAAGATCAGAGGGGGTCAAAATTTCGGCCAAAAAAAAAATGACAGTGTTACCCCTTATGTTTTTTTTCGGGTCCAAATTTTGACCTCCGATATCTCGGCTCTGGAAGGGTCTAGAGCCTCCATTTTTGCGCGCTGGTCGAAGTCTTGTGGCCCTCTGTCAGAATCCAGAGTTTCAAGAAGATCGGAGGGGGTCAAAATTTCGGCCAAAAAAAAAAAATGACAGTGTTACCCCTTATGTTTTTTTTTCAGGTCCAAATTTTGACCTTCGATATCTTGGCTCTGGAAGGGTCTAGAGCCTCCATTTTTGCGCGCTGGCCGAAGTCTCGTGGCCCTCTGTCAGAATCCAGAGTTTCAAGAAGATCGGAGGGGGTCAAAATTTCGGCCAAAAAAAAAATGACAGTGTTACCCCTTATGTTTTTTTTTCAGGTCCAAATTTTGACCTTCGATATCTCGGCTCTGGAAGGGTCTAGAGCCTCCATTTTTGCGCGCTGGTCGAAGTCTCGTGGCCCTCTGTCAGAATCCAGAGTTTCAAGAAGATCGGAGGGGGTCAAAATTTCGGCCAAAAAAAAAAAATGACAGTGTTACCCCTTATGTTTTTTTTTCAGGTCCAAATTTTGACCTTCGATATCTCGGCTCTGGAAGGGTCTAGAGCCTCCATTTTTGCGCGCTGGTCGAAGTCTCGTGGCCCTCTGTCAGAATCCAGAGTTTCAAGAAGATCGGAGGGGGTCAAAATTTCGGCCAAAAAAAAAAAAATGACAGTGTTACCCCTTATGTTTTTTTTTTCAGGTCCAAATTTTGACCTTCGATATCTTGGCTCTGGAAGGGTCTAGAGCCTCCATTTTTGCGCGCTGGTCGAAGTCTCGTGGCCCTCTGTCAGAATCCAGAGTTTCAAGAAGATCGGAGGGGGTCAAAATTTCGGCCAAAAAAAAAATGACAGTGTTACCCCTTATGTTTTTCTTTCAGGTCCAAATTTTGACCTTCGATATCTCGGCTCTGGAAGGGTCTAGAGCCTCCATTTTTGCGCGCTGGTCGAAGTCTCGTGGCCCTCTGTCAGAATCCAGACTTTCAAGAAGATCGGAGGGGGTCAAAATTTCGGCCAAAAAAAAAAAATGACAGTGTTACCCCTTATGTTTTTTTTTCAGGTCCAAATTTTGACCTTCGATATCTTGGCTCTGGAAGGGTCTAGAGCCTCCATTTTTGCGCGCTGGTCGAAGTCTCGTGGCCCTCTGTAAGAATCCAGAGTTTCAAGAAGATCGAAGGGGGTCAAAATTTCGGCCAAAAAAAAAAATGACAGTGTTACCCCTTATGTTTTTTTTTCGGGTCCAAATTTTGACCTTCGATATCTCGGTTCTGGAAGGGTCTAGAGCCTCCATTTTTGCGCGCTGGTCGAAGTCTCGTGGCCCTCTGTCAGAATCCAGAGTTTCAAGAAGATCGGAGGGGGTCAAAATTTCGGCCAAAAAAAAAAATGACAGTGTTACCCCTTATGTTTTTTTTCGGGTCCAAATTTTGACCTTCGATATCTCGGCTCTGGAAGGGTCTAGAGCCTCCATTTTTGCGCGCTGGTCGAAGTCTCGTGGCCCTCTGTCAGAATCCAGAGTTTCAAGAAGATCGGAGGGGGTCTAAATTTCGGCCAAAAAAAATGACAGTGTTACCCCTTATGTTTTTTTTTCGGGTCCAAATTTTGACCTTCGATATCTCGGCTCTGGAAGGGTCTAGAGCCTCCATTTTTGCGCGCTGGTCGAAGTCTCGTGGCCCTCTGTCAGAATCCAGAGTTTCAAGAAGATCGGAGGGGGTCAAAATTTCGGCCAAAAAAAAAAAATGACAGTGTTACCCCTTATGTTTTTTTTTCGGGTCCAAATTTTGACCTTCGATATCTCGGCTCTGGAAGGGTCTAGAGCCTCCATTTTTGCGCGCTGGTCGAAGTCTCGTGGCCCTCTGTCAGAATCCAGAGTTTCAAGAAGATCAGAGGGGGTCAAAATTTCGGCCAAAAAAAAAATGACAGTGTTACCCCTTATGTTTTTTTTCGGGTCCAAATTTTGACCTCCGATATCTCGGCTCTGGAAGGGTCTAGAGCCTCCATTTTTGCGCGCTGGTCGAAGTCTTGTGGCCCTCTGTCAGAATCCAGAGTTTCAAGAAGATCGGAGGGGGTCAAAATTTCGGCCAAAAAAAAAAAATGACAGTGTTACCCCTTATGTTTTTTTTTCAGGTCCAAATTTTGACCTTCGATATCTCGGCTCTGGAAGGGTCTAGAGCCTCCATTTTTGCGCGCTGGTCGAAGTCTCGTGGCCCTCTGTCAGAATCCAGAGTTTCAAGAAGATCGGAGGGGGTCAAAATTTCGGCCAAAAAAAAAAATGACAGTGTTACCCCTTATGTTTTTTTTTCAGGTCCAAATTTTGACCTTCGATATCTTGCTCTGGAAGGGTCTAGAGCCTCCATTTTTGCGCGCTGGTCGAAGTCTCGTGGCCCTCTGTCAGAATCCAGAGTTTCAAGAAGATCGGAGGGGGTCAAAATTTCGGCCAAAAAAAAAAAATGACAGTGTTACCCCTCATGTTTTTCTTTTTCAGGTCCAAATTTTGACCTTCGATATCTCGGCTCTGGAAGGGTCTAGAGCCTCCATTTTTGCGCGCTGGTCGAAGTCTCGTGGCCCTCTGTCAGAATCCAGAGTTTCAAGAAGATCGGAGGGGGTCAAAATTTCGGCCAAAAAAAAAAATGACAGTGTTACCCCTTATGTTTTTTTTTCAGGTCCAAATTTTGACCTTCGATATCTCGGCTCTGGAAGGGTCTAGAGCCTCCATTTTTGCGTGCTGGTCGAAGTCTCGTGGCCCTCTATCAGAATCCAGAGTTTCAAGAAGATCGGAGGGGGTCAAAATTTCGGCCAAAAAAAAAAATGACAGTGTTACCCCTTATGTTTTTCTTTCAGGTCCAAATTTTGACCTTCGATATCTCGGCTCTGGAAGGGTCTAGAGCCTCCATTTTTGCGCGCTGGTCGAAGTCTCGTGGCCCTCTGTCAGAATCCAGAGTTTCAAGAAGATCGGAGGGGGTCAAAATTTCGGCCAAAAAAAAAAAATGACAGTGTTACCCCTTATGTTTTTTTTTCAGGTCCAAATTTTGACCTTCGATATCTCGGCTCTGGAAGGGTCTAGAGCCTCCATTTTTGCGCGCTGGTCGAAGTCTCGTGGCCCTCTGTCAGAATCCAGAGTTTCAAGAAGATCGGAGGGGGTCAAAATTTCGGCCAAAAAAAAAAATGACAGTGTTACCCCTTATGTTTTTTTTTCAGGTCCAAATTTTGACCTTCGATATCTCGGCTCTGGAAGGGTCTAGAGCCTCCATTTTTGAGCGCTGGTCGAAGTCTCGTGGCCCTCTGTCAGAATCCAGAGTTTCAAGAAGATCGGAGGGGGTCAAAATTTCGGCCAAAAAAAAAAATGACAGTGTTACCCCTTATGTTTTTCTTTTTCAGGTCCAAATTTTGACCTTCGATATCTCGGCTCTGGAAGGGTCTAGAGCCTCCATTTTTGCGCGCTGGTCGAAGTCTCGTGGCCCTCTGTCAGAATCCAGAGTTTCAAGAAGATCGGAGGGGGTCAAAATTTCGGCCAAAAAAAAAATGACAGTGTTACCCCTTATGTTTTTTCTTCAGGTCCAAATTTTGACCTTCAATATCTCGGCTCTGGAAGGGTCTAGAGCCTCCATTTTTGCGCGCTGGTCGAAGTCTCGTGGCCCTCTGTCAGAATCCAGAGTTTCAAGAAGATCGGAGGGGGTCAAAATTTCGGCCAAAAAAAAAAAATGACAGTGTTACCCCTTATGTTTTTCTTTTTCAGGTCCAAATTTTGACCTTCGATATCTCGGCTCTGGAAGGGTCTAGAGCCTCCATTTTTGCGCGCTGGTCGAAGTCTCGTGGCCCTCTGTCAGAATCCAGAGTTTCAAGAAGATCGGAGGGGGTCAAAATTTCGGCCAAAAAAAAAAATGACAGTGTTACCCCTTATGTTTTTTCTTCAGGTCCAAATTTTGACCTTCGATATCTCGGCTCTGGAAGGGTCTAGAGCCTCCATTTTTGCGCGCTGGTCGAAGTCTCGTGGCCCTCTGTCAGAATCCAGAGTTTCAAGAAGATCGGAGGGGGTCAAAATTTCGGCCAAAAACGACAGTGTTACCCCTTATGTTTTTTTTTCAGGTCAAAACTTTGACATCCGATATCTCGGCTCTGGAAGGGTCTAGAGCCTCCATTTTTGCGCGCTGGTCGAAGTCTCGTGGCCCTCTGTCAGAATCCAGAGTTTCAAGAAGATCGGAGGGGGTCAAAATTTCGGCCAAAAACGACAGTGTTACCCCTTATGTTTTTTTTTCAGGTCAAAACTTTGACATCCGATATCTCGGCTCTGGAAGGGTCTAGAGCCTCCATTTTTGCGCGCTGGTCGAAGTCTCGTGGCCCTCTGTCAGAATCCAGAGTTTCAAGAAGATCGGAGGGGGTCAAAATTTCGGCCAAAAACGACAGTGTTACCCCTTATGTTTTTTTTTCGGGTCAAAACTTTGACCTTCGATATCTCGGCTCTGGAAGGGTCTAGAGCCTCCATTTTTGCGCGCTGGTCGAAGTCTCGTGGCCCTCTGTCAGAATCCAGAGTTTCAAGAAGATCGGAGGGGGGCAAAATTTCGGCCAAAAACGACAGTATTACCCCTTATGTTTTTTTTTCGGGTCAAAACTTTGACATCCGATATCTCGGCTCTGGAAGGGTCTAGAGCCTCCATTTTTGCGCGCTGGTCGAAGTCTCGTGGCCCTCTGTCAGAATCCAGAGTTTCAAGAAGATCGGAGGGGGTCAAAATTTCGGCCAAAAACGACAGTGTTACCCCTTATGTTTTTTTTTCGGGTCAAAACTTTGACATCCGATATCTCGGCTCTGGAAGGGTCTAGAGCCTCCATTTTTGCGCGCTGGTCGAAGTCTCGTGGCCCTCTGTCAGAATCCAGAGTTTCAAGAAGATCGGAGGGGGTCAAAATTTCGGCCAAAAACGACAGTGTTACCCCTTATTTTTTTTTTCAGGTCAAAAATTTGACATCCGATATCTCGGCTCTGGAAGGGTCTAGAGCCTCCATTTTTGCGCGCTGGTCGAAGTCTCGTGGCCCTCTGTCAGAATCCAGAGTTTCAAGAAGATCGGAGGGGGTCAAAATTTCGGCCAAAAACGACAGTGTTACCCCTTATGTTTTTTTTTCCGGTCAAAACTTTGACCTTCGATATCTCGGCTCTGGAAGGGTCTAGAGCCTCCATTTTTGCGCGCTGGTCGAAGTCTCGTGGCCCTCTGTCAGAATCCAGAGTTTCAAGAAGATCGGAGGGGGTCAAAATTTCGGCCAAAAACGACAGTGTTACCCCTTATGTTTTTTTTTCAGGTCAAAACTTTGACATCCGATATCTCGGCTCTGGAAGGGTCTAGAGCCTCCATTTTTGCGCGCTGGTCGAAGTCTCGTGGCCCTCTGTCAGAATCCAGAGTTTCAAGAAGATCGGAGGGGGTCAAAATTTCGGCCAAAAACGACAGTGTTACCCCTTATGTTTTTTTTTTCGGGTCAAAACTTTGACATCCGATATCTCGGCTCTGGAAGGGTCTAGAGCCTCCATTTTTGCGCGCTGGTCGAAGTCTCGTGGCCCTCTGTCAGAATCCAGAGTTTCAAGAAGATCGGAGGGGGTCAAAATTTTGGCCAAAAACGACAGTGTTACCCCTTATGTTTTTTTTTCGGGTCAAAACTTTGACATCCGATATCTCGGCTCTGGAAGGGTCTAGAGCCTCCATTTTTGCGCGCTGGTCGAAGTCTCGTGGCCCTCTGTCAGAATCCAGAGTTTCAAGAAGATCGGAGGGGGTCAAAATTTCGGCCAAAAACGACAGTGTTACCCCTTATGTTTTTTTTTCAGGTCAAAACTTTGACATCCGATATCTCGGCTCTGGAAGGGTCTAGAGCCTCCATTTTTGCGCGCTGGTCGAAGTCTCGTGGCCCTCTGTCAGAATCCAGAGTTTCAAGAAGATCGGAGGGGGTCAAAATTTTGGCCAAAAACGACAGTGTTACCCCTTATGTTTTTTTTTCGGGTCAAAACTTTGACATCCGATATCTCGGCTCTGGAAGGGTCTAGAGCCTCCATTTTTGCGCGCTGGTCGAAGTCTCGTGACCCTCTGTCAGAATCCAGAGTTTCAAGAAGATCGGAGGGGGTCAAAATTTCGGCCAAAAACGACAGTGTTACCCCTTATGTTTTTTTTCAGGTCAAAACTTTGACATCCGATATCTCGGCTCTGGAAGGGTCTAGAGCCTCCATTTTTGCGCGCTGGTCGAAGTCTCGTGGCCCTCTGTCAGAATCCAGAGTTTCAAGAAGATCGGAGGGGGTCAAAATTTCGGCCAAAAACGACAGTGTTACCCCTTATGTTTTTTTTTCAGGTCAAAACTTTGACATCCGATATCTCGGCTCTGGAAGGGTCTAGAGCCTCCATTTTTGCGCGCTGGTCGAAGTCTCGTGGCCCTCTTTCAGAATCCAGAGTTTCAAGAAGATCGGAGGGGGTCAAAATTTCGGCCAAAAACGACAGTGTTACCCCTTATGTTTTTTTTTCGGGTCAAAACTTTGACATCCGATATCTCGGCTCTGGAAGGGTCTAGAGCCTCCATTTTTGCGCGCTGGTCGAAGTCTCGTGGCCCTCTGTCAGAATCCAGAGTTTCAAGAAGATCGGAGGGGGTCAAAATTTCGGCCAAAAACGACAGTGTTACCCCTTATGTTTTTTTTTCGGGTCAAAACTTTGACATCCGATATCTCGGCTCTGGAAGGGTCTAGAGCCTCCATTTTTGCACGCTGGTCGAAGTCTCGTGGCCCTCTGTCAGAATCCAGAGTTTCAAGAAGATCGGAAGGGGTCAAAATTTCGGCCAAAAACGACAGTGTTACCCCTTAAGTTTTTTTTTCGGGTCAAAAATTTGACATCCGATATCTCGGCTCTGGAAGGGTCTAGAGCCTCCATTTTTGCGCGCTGGTCGAAGTCTCGTGGCCCTCTGTCAGAATCCAGAGTTTCAAGAAGATCGGAGGGGGTCAAAATTTCGGCCAAAAACGACAGTGTTACCCCTTATGTTTTTTTTTCAGGTAAAAAATTTGACATCCGATATCTCGGCTCTGGAAGGGTCTAGAGCCTCCATTTTTGCGCGCTGGTCGAAGTCTCATGGCCCTCTGTCAGAATCCAGAGTTTCAAGAAGATCGGAGGGGGTCAAAATTTCGGCCAAAAACGACAGTGTTACCCCTTATGTTTTTTTTTTTCAGGTCAAAAATTTGACATCCGATATCTCGGTTCTGGAAGGGTCTAGAGCCTCCATTTTTGCGCGCTGGTCGAAGTCTCGTGGCCCTCTGTCAGAATCCAGAGTTTCAAGAAGATCGGAGGGGGTCAAAATTTCGGCCAAAAACGACAGTGTTACCCCTTATGTTTTTTTTTCAGGTCAAAACTTTGACATCCGATATCTCGGCTCTGGAAGGGTCTAGAGCCTCCATTTTTGCGCGCTGGTCGAAGTCTCGTGGCCCTCTGTCAGAATCCAGAGTTTCAAGAAGATCGGAGGGGGTCAAAATTTCGGCCAAAAACGACAGTGTTACCCCTTATGTTTTTTTTTTTTCAGGTCAAAACTTTGACATCCGATATCTCGGCTCTGGAAGGGTCTAGAGCCTCCATTTTTGCGCGCTGGTCGAAGTCTCGTGGCCCTCTGTCAGAATCCAGAGTTTCAAGAAGATCGGAGGGGGTCAAAATTTCGGCCAAAAACGACAGTGTTACCCCTTATGTTTTTTTTTCAGGTCAAAACTTTGACATCCGATATCTCGGCTCTGGAAGGGTCTAGAGCCTCCATTTTTGCGCGCTGGTCGAAGTCTCGTGGCCCTCTGTCAGAATCCAGAGTTTCAAGAAGATCGGAGGGGGTCAAAATTTCGGCCAAAAACGACAGTGTTACCCCTTATGTTTTTTTGTCGGGTCAAAACTTTGACATCCGATATCTCGGCTCTGGAATGGTCTAGAGCCTCCATTTTTGCGTGCTGGTCGAAGTCTCGTGGCCCTCTGTCAGAATCCAGAGTTTCAAGAAGATCGGAGGGGGTCAAAATTTCGGCCAAAAACGACAGTGTTACCCCTTATGTTTTTTTTTCAGGTCAAAACTTTGACATCCGATATCTCGGCTCTGGAAGGGTCTAGAGCCTCCATTTTTGCGCGCTGGTCGAAGTCTCGTGGCCCTCTGTCTGAACCCAGAGTTTCAAGAAGATCGGAGGGGGTCAAAATTAAGGCCAAAAACGACAGTGTTACCCCTTATGTTTTTTTTTCGGGTCAAAACTTTGACATCCGATATCTCGGCTCTGGAAGGGTCTAGAGCCTCCATTTTTGCGCGCTGGTCGAAGTCTCGTGGCCCTCTGTCAGAATCCAGAGTTTCAAGAAGATCGGAGGGGGTCAAAATTTCGGCCAAAAACGACAGTGTTACCCCTTACGTTTTTTTTTCGGGTCAAAACTTTGACATCCGATATCTCGGCTCTGGAAGGGTCTAGAGCCTCCATTTTTGCGCGCTGGTCGAAGTCTCGTGGCCCTCTGTCAGAATCCAGAGTTTCAAGAAGATCGGAGGGGGTCAAAATTTCGGCCAAAAACGACAGTGTTACCCCTTATGTTTTTTTTTTTCGGGTCAAAACTTTGACATCCGATATCTCGGCTCTGGAAGGGTCTAGAGCCTCCATTTTTGCGCGCTGGTCGAAATCTCGTGGCCCTCTGTCAGAATCCAGAGTTTCAAGAAGATCGGAAGGGGTCAAAATTTCGGCCAAAAACGACAGTGTTACCCCTTATATTTTTTTTCAGGTCAAAAATTTGACATCCGATATCTCGGCTCTGGAAGGGTCTAGAGCCTCCATTTTTGCGCGCTGGTCGAAGTCTCGTGGCCCTCTGTCAGAATCCAGAGTTTCAAGAAGATCGGAGGGGGTCAAAATTTCGGCCAAAAACGACAGTGTTACCCCTTATTTTTTTTTTCAGGTCAAAAATTTGACATCCGATATCTCGGCTCTGGAAGGGTCTAGAGCCTCCATTTTTGCGCGCTGGTCGAAGTCTCGTGGCCCTCTGTCAGAATCCAGAGTTTCAAGAAGATCGGAGGGGGTCAAAATTTCGGCCAAAAACGACAGTGTTACCCCTTATGTTTTTTCTTCGGGTCAAAACTTTGACCTTCGATATCTCGGCTCTGGAAGGGTCTAGAGCCTCCATTTTTGCGCGCTGGTCGAAGTCTCGTGGCCCTCTGTCAGAATCCAGAGTTTCAAGAAGATCGGAGGGGGTCAAAATTTTGGCCAAAAACGACAGTGTTACCCCTTATGTTTTTTTTTCGGGTCAAAACTTTGACATCCGATATCTCGGCTCTGGAAGGGTCTAGAGCCTCCATTTTTGCGCGCTGGTCGAAGTCTCGTGGCCCTCTGTCAGAATCCAGAGTTTCAAGAAGATCGGAGGGGGTCAAAATTTCGGCCAAAAACGACAGTGTTACCCCTTATGTTTTTTTTTCAGGTCAAAACTTTGACATCCGATATCTCGGCTCTGGAAGGGTCTAGAGCCTCCATTTTTGCGCGCTGGTCGAAGTCTCGTGGCCCTCTGTCAGAATCCAGAGTTTCAAGAAGATCGGAGGGGGTCAAAATTTCGGCCAAAAACGACAGTGTTACCCCTTATGTTTTTTTTTCAGGTCAAAACTTTGACATCCGATATCTCGGCTCTGGAAGGGTCTAGAGCCTCCATTTTTGCGCGCTGGTCGAAGTCTCGTGGCCCTCTGTCAGAATCCAGAGTTTCAAGAAGATCGGAGGGGGTCAAAATTTCGGCCAAAAACGACAGTGTTACCCCTTATGTTTTTTTTTCGGGTCAAAACTTTGACATCCGATATCTCGGCTCTGGAAGGGTCTAGAGCCTCCATTTTTGCGCGCTGGTCGAAGTCTCGTGGCCCTCTGTCAGAATCCAGAGTTTCAAGAAGATCGGAGGGGGTCAAAATTTCGGCCAAAAATGACAGTGTTACCCCTTATGTTTTTTTTTCGGGTCAAAACTTTGACATCCGATATCTCGGCTCTGGAAGGGTCTAGAGCCTCCATTTTTGCGCGCTGGTCGAAGTCTCGTGGCCCTCTGTCAGAATCCAGAGTTTCAAGAAGATCGGAAGGGGTCAAAATTTCGGCCAAAAACGACAGTGTTACCCCTTAAGTTTTTTTTTCGGGTCAAAAATTTGACATCCGATATCTCGGCTCTGGAAGGGTCTAGAGCCTCCATTTTTGCGCGCTGGTCGAAGTCTCGTGGCCCTCTGTCAGAATCCAGAGTTTCAAGAAGATCGGAGGGGGTCAAAATTTCGGCCAAAAACGACAGTGTTACCCCTTATGTTTTTTTTTCAGGTCAAAAATTTGACATCCGATATCTCGGCTCTGGAAGGGTCTAGAGCCTCCATTTTTGCGCGCTGGTCGAAGTCTCGTGGCCCTCTGTCAGAATCCAGAGTTTCAAGAAGATCGGAGGGGGTCAAAATTTCGGCCAAAAACGACAGTGTTACCCCTTATGTTTTTTTTTTCAGGTCAAAAATTTGACATCCGATATCTCGGTTCTGGAAGGGTCTAGAGCCTCCATTTTTGCGCGCTGGTCGAAGTCTCGTGGCCCTCTGTCAGAATCCAGAGTTTCAAGAAGATCGGAGGGGGTCAAAATTTCGGCCAAAAACGACAGTGTTACCCCTTATGTTTTTTTTTTCAGGTCAAAACTTTGACATCCGATATCTCGGCTCTGGAAGGGTCTAGAGCCTCCATTTTTGCGCGCTGGTCGAAGTCTCGTGGCCCTCTGTCAGAATCCAGAGTTTCAAGAAGATCGGAGGGGGTCAAAATTTCGGCCAAAAACGACAGTGTTACCTCTTATGTTTTTTTTTTTCAGGTCAAAACTTTGACATCCGATATCTCGGCTCTGGAAGGGTCTAGAGCCTCCATTTTTGCGCGCTGGTCGAAGTCTCGTGGCCCTCTGTCAGAATCCAGAGTTTCAAGAAGATCGGAGGGGGTCAAAATTTCGGCCAAAAACGACAGTGTTACCCCTTATGTTTTTTTTCAGGTCAAAACTTTGACAGCCGATATCTCGGCTCTGGAAGGGTCTAGAGCCTCCATTTTTGCGCGCTGGTCGAAGTCTCGTGGCCCTCTGTCAGAATCCAGAGTTTCAAGAAGATCGGAGGGGGTCAAAATTTCGGCCAAAAACGACAGTGTTACCCCTTATGTTTTTTTTTTCAGGTCAAAACTTTGACATCCGATATCTCGGCTCTGGAAGGGTCTAGAGCCTCCATTTTTGCGCGCTGGTCGATGTCTCGTGGCCCTCTGTCAGAATCCAGAGTTTCAAGAAGATCGGAGGGGGTCAAAATTTCGGCCAAAAACGACAGTGTTACCCCTTATGTTTTTTTTTCAGGTCAAAACTTTGACATCCGATATCTCGGCTCTGGAAGGGTCTAGAGCCTCCATTTTTGCGCGCTGGTCGAAGTCTCGTGGCCCTCTGTCAGAATCCAGAGTTTCAAGAAGATCGGAGGGGGTCAAAATTTCGGCCAAAAACGACAGTGTTACCCCTTATGTTTTTTTTTCAGTTCAAAACTTTGACATCCGATATCTCGGCTCTGGAAGGGTCTAGAGCCTCCATTTTTGCGCGCTGGTCGAAGTCTCGTGGCCCTCTGTCAGAATCCAGAGTTTCAAGAAGATCGGAGGGGGTCAAAATTTCGGCCAAAAACGACAGTGTTACCCCTTATGTTTTTTTTTCAGGTCAAAACTTTGACATCCGATATCTCGGCTCTGGAAGGGTCTAGAGCCTCCATTTTTGCGCGCTGGTCGAAGTCTCGTGGCCCTCTGTCAGAATCCAGAGTTTCAAGAAGATCGGAGGGGGTCATAATTTCGGCCAAAAACGACAGTGTTACCCCTTATGTTTTTTTTTCAGGTCAAAACTTTGACATCCGATATCTCGGCTCTGGAAGGGTCTAGAGCCTCCATTTTTGCGCGCTGGTCGAAGTCTCGTGGCCTTCTGTCAGAATCCAGAGTTTCAAGAAGATCGGAGGGGGTCAGAATTTCAGCCAAAAACGACAGTGTTACCCCTTATGTTTTTTTTTCAGGTCAAAACTTTGACATCTGATATCTCGGCTCTGGAAGGGTCTAGAGCCTCCATTTTTGCGCGCTGGTCGAAGTCTCGTGGCCCTCTGTCAGAATCCAGAGTTTCAAGAAGATCGGAGGGGGTCAAAATTTTGGCCAAAAACGACAGTGTTACCCCTTATGTTTTTTTTTCAGGTCAAAACTTTGACATCCGATATCTCGGCTCTGGAAGGGTCTAGAGCCTCCATTTTTGCGCGCTGGTCGAAGTCTCGCGGCCCTTTGTCAGAATCCAGAGTTTCAAGAAGATCGGAGGGGGTCAAAATTTCGGCCAAAAACGACAGTGTTACCCCTTATGTTTTTTTTTCAGGTCAAAACTTTGACATCCGATATCTCGGCTCTGGAAGGGTCTAGAGCCTCCATTTTTGCGCGCTGGTCGAAGTCTCGTGGCCCTCTGTCAGAATCCAGAGTTTCAAGAAGATCGGAGGGGGTCAAAATTTCGGCCAAAAATGACAGTGTTACCCCTTATGTTTTTTTTTTTCAGGTCAAAACTTTGACATCCGATATCTCGGCTCTGGAAGGGTCTAGAGCCTCCATTTTTGCGCGCTGGTCGAAGTCTCGTGGCCCTCTGTCAGAATCCAGAGTTTCAAGAAGATCGGAGGGGGTCAAAATTTCGGCCAAAAACGACAGTGTTACCCCTTATGTTTTTTTTTCAGGTCAAAATTTTGACATCCGATATCTCGGCTCTGGAAGGGTCTAGAGCCTCCATTTTTGCGCGCTGGTCGAAGTCTCGTGGCCCTCTGTCAGAATCCAGAGTTTCAAGAAGATCGGAGGGGGTCAAAATTTCGGCCAAAAATGACAGTGTTACCCCTTATGTTTTTTTTTTCAGGTCAAAACTTTGACATCCGATATCTCGGCTCTGGAAGGGTCTAGAGCCTCCATTTTTGCGCGCTGGTCGAAGTCTCGTGGCCCTCTGTCAGAATCCAGAGTTTCAAGAAGATCGGAGGGGGTCATAATTTCGGCCAAAAACGACAGTGTTACCCCTTATGTTTTTTTTTCAGGTCAAAACTTTGACATCCGATATCTCGGCTCTGGAAGGGTCTAGAGCCTCCATTTTTGCGCGCTGGTCGAAGTCTCGTGGCCTTCTGTCAGAATCCAGAGTTTCAAGAAGATCGGAGGGGGTCAGAATTTCAGCCAAAAACGACAGTGTTACCCCTTATGTTTTTTTTTCAGGTCAAAACTTTGACATCCGATATCTCGGCTCTGGAAGGGTCTAGAGCCTCCATTTTTGCGCGCTGGTCGAAGTCTCGTGGCCCTCTGTCAGAATCCAGAGTTTCAAGAAGATCGGAGGGGGTCAAAATTTCGGCCAAAAACGACAGTGTTACCCCTTATGTTTTTTTTTTCAGGTCAAAACTTTGACATCCGATATCTCGGCTCTGGAAGGGTCTAGAGCCTCCATTTTTGCGCGCTGGTCGAAGTCTCGTGGCCCTCTGTCAGAATCCAGAGTTTCAAGAAGATCGGAGGGGGTCAAAATTTTGGCCAAAAACGACAGTGTTACCCCTTATGTTTTTTTTTCAGGTCAAAACTTTGACATCCGATATCTCGGCTCTGGAAGGGTCTAGAGCCTCCATTTTTGCGCGCTGGTCGAAGTCTCGTGGCCCTCTGTCAGAATCCAGAGTTTCAAGAAGATCGGAGGGGGTCAAAATTTCGGCCAAAAACGACAGTGTTACCCCTTATGTTTTTTTTCAGGTCAAAACTTTGACATCCGATATCTCGGCTCTGGAAGGGTCTAGTGCCTCCATTTTTGCGCGCTGGTCGAAGTCTCGCGGCCCTCTGTCAGAATCCAGAGTTTCAAGAAGATCGGAGGGGGTCAAAATTTCGGCCAAAAACGACAGTGTTACCCCTTATGTTTTTTTTTTCAGGTCAAAACTTTGACATCCGATATCTCGGCTCTGGAAGGGTCTAGAGCCTCCATTTTTGCGCGCTGGTCGAAGTCTCGTGGCCCTCTGTCAGAATCCAGAGTTTCAAGAAGATCGGAGGGGGTCAAAATTTCGGCCAAAAACGACAGTGTTACCCCTTATGTTTTTTTTTTCAGGTCAAAACTTTGACATCCGATATCTCGGCTCTGGAAGGGTCTAGAGCCTCCATTTTCAGCGCGCAAAAATGGAGGCTCTAGACCCTTCCAGAGCCGAGATATCGGATGTCAAAGTTTTGACCTGAAAAAAAAAACATAAGGGGTAACACTGTCGTTTTTGGCCGAAATTTTGACCCCCTCCGATCTTCTTGAAACTCTGGATTCTGACAGAGGGCCACGAGACTTCGACCAGCGCGCAAAAATGGAGGCTCTAGACCCTTCCAGAGCCGAGATATCGGATGTCAAAGTTTTGACCTGAAAAAAAAAACATAAGGGGTAACACTGTCGTTTTTGGCCGAAATTTTGACCCCCTCCGATCTTCTTGAAACTCTGGATTCTGACAGAGGGCCGCGAGACTTCGACCAGCGCGCAAAAATGGAGGCTCTAGACCCTTCCAGAGCCGAGATATCGGATGTCAAAGTTTTGACCTAAAAAAAAAAACATAAGGGGTAACACTGTCGTTTTTGGCCGAAATTTTGACCCCCTCCGATCTTCTTGAAACTCTGGATTCTGACAGAGGGCCACGAGACTTCGACCAGCGCGCAAAAATGGAGGCTCTAGACCCTTCCAGAGCCGAGATATCGGATGTCAAAGTTTTGACCTGAAAAAAAAAACATAAGGGGTAACACTGTCGTTTTTGGCCGAAATTTTGACCCCCTCCGATCTTCTTGAAACTCTGGATTCTGACAGAGGGCCACGAGACTTCGACCAGCGCGCAAAAATGGAGGCTCTAGACCCTTCCAGAGCCGAGATATCGGATGTCAAAGTTTTGACCTGAAAAAAAAACATAAGGGGTAACACTGTCGTTTTTGGCTGAAATTCTGACCCCCTCCGATCTTCTTGAAACTCTGGATTCTGACAGAAGGCCACGAGACTTCGACCAGCGCGCAAAAATGGAGGCTCTAGACCCTTCCAGAGCCGAGATATCGGATGTCAAAGTTTTGACCTGAAAAAAAAACATAAGGGGTAACACTGTCGTTTTTGGCCGAAATTTTGACCCCCTCCGATCTTCTTGAAAATCTGGATTCTGACAGAGGGCCACGAGACTTCGACCAGCGCGCAAAAATGGAGGTTCTAGACCCTTCCAGAGCCGAGATATCGGATGTCAAAGTTTTGACCTGGAAAAAAAAACATAAGGGGTAACACTGTCGTTTTTGGCCGAAATTTTGACCCCCTCCGATCTTCTTGAAACTCTGGATTTTGACAGAGGGCCACGAGACTTCGACCAGCGCGCAAAAATGGAGGCTCTAGACCCTTCCAGAGCCGAGATATCGGATGTCAAAGTTTTGACCTGAAAAAAAAAACATAAGGGGTAACACTGTCGTTTTTGGCCGAAATTTTGACCCCCTCCGATCTTCTTGAAACTCTGGATTCTGACAGAGGGACGCGAGACTTCGACCTGTGCGCAAAAATGGAGGCACTAGACCCTTCCAGAGCCGAGATATCGGATGTCAAAGTTTTGACCTGAAAAAAAAACATAAGGGGTAACACTGTCGTTTTTGGCCGAAATTTTGACCCCCTCCGATCTTCTTGAAACTCTGGATTCTGACAGAGGGCCACGAGACTTCGACCAGCGCGCAAAAATGGAGGCTCTAGACCCTTCCAGAGCCGAGATATCGGATGTCAAAGTTTTGACCTGAAAAAAAAAACATAAGGGGTAACACTGTCGTTTTTGGCCGAAATTTTGACCCCCTCCGATCTTCTTGAAACTCTGGATTCTGACAGAGGGCCACGAGACTTCGACCAGCGCGCAAAAATGGAGGCTCTAGACCCTTCCAGAGCCGAGATATCGGATGTCAAAGTTTTGACCTGAAAAAAAAACATAAGGGGTAACACTGTCGTTTTGGCCGAAATTTTGACCCCCTCTGATCTTCTTGAAACTCTGGATTCTGACAGAGGACCACGAGACTTCGACCAGCGCGCAAAAATGGAGGCTCTAGACCCTTCCATAGCCGAGATATCGGATGTCAAAGTTTTGACCTGAAAAAAAAAACATAAGGGGTAACACTGTCGTTTTTGGCCGAAATTTTGACCCCCTCCGATCTTCTTCAAACTCTGGATTCTGACAGAGGGCCGCGAGACTTCGACCAGCGCGCAAAAATGGAGGCACTAGACCCTTCCAGAGCCGAGATATCGGATGTCAAAGTTTTGACCTGAAAAAAAAACATAAGGGGTAACACTGTCGTTTTTGGCCGAAATTTTGACCCCCTCCGATCTTCTTGAAACTCTGGATTCTGACAGAGGGCCACGAGACTTCGACCAGCGCGCAAAAATGGAGGCTCTAGACCCTTCCAGAGCCGAGATATCGGATGTCAAAGTTTTGACCTGAAAAAAAAACATAAGGGGTAACACTGTCGTTTTTGGCCGAAATTTTGACCCCCTCCGATCTTCTTGAAACTCTGGATTCTGACAGAGGGCCACGAGACTTCGACCAGCGCGCGAAAATGGAGGCTCTAGACCCTTCCAGAGCCGAGATATCGGATGTCAAAGTTTTGACCTGAAAAAAAAACATAAGGGGTAACACTGTCGTTTTTGGCCGAAATTATGACCCCCTCCGTTCTTCTTGAAACTCTGGATTCTGACAGAGGGCCACGAGACTTCGACCAGCGCGCAAAAATGGAGGCTCTAGAACCTTCCAGAGCCGAGATATCGGATGTCAAAGTTTTGACCTGAAAAAAAAAAAACATAAGGGGTAACACTGTCGTTTTTGGCCGAAATTTTGACCCCCTCCGATCTTCTTGAAACTCTGGATTCTGACAGAGGGCCACGAGACTTCGACCAGCGCGCAAAAATGGAGGCTCTAGACCCTTCCAGAGCCGAGATATCGGATGTCAAAGTTTTGACCTGAAAAAAAAAACATAAGGGGTAACACTGTCGTTTTTGGCCGAAATTTTGACCCCCTCTGATCTTCTTGAAACTCTGGATTCTGACAGAGGACCACGAGACTTCGACCAGCGCGCAAAAATGGAGGCTCTAGACCCTTCCATAGCCGAGATATCGGATGTCAAAGTTTTGACCTGAAAAAAAAACATAAGGGGTAACACTGTCGTTTTTGGCCGAAATTTTGACCCCCTCCGATCTTCTTCAAACTCTGGATTCTGACAGAGGGCCACGAGACTTCGACCAGCGCGCAAAAATGGAGGCTCTAGACCCTTCCAGAGCCAAGATATCGGATGTCAAAGTTTTGACCTGAAAAAAAAACATAAGGGGTAACACTGTCGTTTTTGGCCGAAATTTTGACCCCCTCCGATCTTCTTGAAACTCTGGATTCTGACAGAGGGCCGCGAGACTTCGACCAGCGCGCAAAAATGGAGGCTCTAGACCCTTCCAGAGCCGAGATATCGGATGTCAAAGTTTTGACCTGAAAAAAAAAACATAAGGGGTAACACTGTCGTTTTAGGCCGAAATTTTGACCCCATCCGATCTTCTTGAAACTCTGGATTCTGACAGAGGGCCACGAGACTTCGACCAGCGTGCAAAAATGGAGGCTCTAGACCCTTCTAGAGCCGAGATATCGGATGTCAAAGTTTTGACCTGAAAAAAAAAACATAAGGGGTAACACTGTCGTTTTTGGCCGAAATTTTGACCCCCTCCGATCTTCTTGAAACTCTGGATTCTGACAGAGGGCCACGAGACTTCGACCAGCGCGCAAAAATGGAGGCTCTAGACCCTTCCAGAGCCGAGATATCGGATGTCAAAGTTTTGACCTGAACAAAAAAACATAAGGGGTAACACTGTCGTTTTTGGCCGAAATTTTGACCCCCTCCGATCTTCTTGAAACTCTGGATTCTGACAGAGGGCCACGAGACTTCGACCAGCGCGCAAAAATGGAGGCTCTAGACCCTTCCAGAGCCGAGATATCGGATGTCAAAGTTTTGACCTGAAAAAAAAACATAAGGGGTAACACTGTCGTTTTTGGCCGAAATTATGACCCCCTCCGATCTTCTTGAAACTCTGGATTCTGACAGAGGGCCACGAGACTTCGACCAGCGCGCAAAAATGGAGGCTCTAGACCCTTCCAGAGCCGAGATATCGGATGTCAAAGTTTTGACCTGAAAAAAAAAACATAAGGGGTAACACTGTCGTTTTTGGCCGAAATTTTGACCCCCTCCGATCTTCTTGAAACTCTGGATTCTGACAGAGGGCCACGAGACTTCGACCAGCGCGCAAAAATGGAGGCTCTAGACCCTTCCAGAGCCGAGATATCGGATGTCAAAGTTTTGACCTGAAAAAAAAACATAAGGGGTAACACTGTCGTTTTTGGCCGAAATTTTGACCCCCTCCGATCTTCTTGAAACTCTGGATTCTGACAGAGGGCCGCGAGACTTCGACCAGCGCGCAAAAATGGAGGCACTAGACCCTTCCAGAGCCGAGATATCGGATGTCAAAGTTTTGACCTGAAAAAAAAAACATAAGGGGTAACACTGTCGTTTTTGGCCGAAATTTTGACCCCCTCCGATCTTCTTGAAACTCTGGATTCTGACAGAGGGCCACGAGACTTCGACCAGCGCGCAAAAATGGAGGCTCTAGACCCTTCCAGAGCCGAGATATCGGATGTCAAAGTTTTGACCTGAAAAAAAAACATAAGGGGTAACACTGTCGTTTTTGGCCGAAATTTTGACCCCCTCCGATCTTCTTGAAACTCTGGATTCTGACAGAGGGCCGCGAGACTTCGACCAGCGCGCAAAAATGGAGGCTCTAGACCCTTCCAGAGCCGAGATATCGGATGTCAAAGTTTTGACCTGAAAAAAAAACATAAGGGGTAACACTGTCGTTTTTGGCCGAAATTTTGACCCCCTCCGATCTTCTTGAAACTCTGGATTCTGACAGAGGGCCACGAGACTTCGACCAGCGCGCAAAAATGGAGGCTCTAGACCCTTCCAGAGCCGAGATATCGGATGTCAAAGTTTTGACCTGAAAAAAAAACATAAGGGGTAACACTGTCGTTTTTGGCCGAAATTTTGACCCCCTCCGATCTTCTTGAAACTCTGGATTCTGACAGAGGGCCACGAGACTTCGACCAGCGCGCAAAAATGGAGGCTCTAGACCCTTCCAGAGCCGAGATATCGGATGTCAAAGTTTTGACCTGAAAAAAAAAACATAAGGGGTAACACTGTCGTTTTTGGCTGAAATTCTGACCCCCTCCGATCTTCTTGAAACTCTGGATTCTGACAGAAGGCCACGAGACTTCGACCAGCGCGCAAAAATGGAGGCTCTAGACCCTTCCAGAGCCGAGATATCGGATGTCAAAGTTTTGACCTGAAAAAAAAACATAAGGGGTAACACTGTCGTTTTTGGCCGAAATTTTGACCCCCTCCGATCTTCTTGAAACTCTGGATTCTGACAGAGGGCCACGAGACTTCGACCAGCGCGCAAAAATGGAGGCTCTAGACCCTTCCAGAGCCGAGATATCGGATGTCAAAGTTTTGACCTGAAAAAAAAACATAAGGGGTAACACTGTCGTTTTTGGCCGAAATTTTGACCCCCTCCGATCTTCTTGAAACTCTGGATTCTGACAGAGGGCCACGAGACTTCGACCAGCGCGCAAAAATGGAGGCTCTAGACCCTTCCAGAGCCGAGATATCGGATGTCAAAGTTTTGACCTGAAAAAAAAACATAAGGGGTAACACTGTCGTTTTTGGCCGAAATTTTGACCCCCTCCGATCTTCTTGAAACTCTGGATTCTGACAGAGGGCCACGAGACTTCGACCAGCGCGCAAAAATGGAGGCTCTAGACCCTTCCAGAGCCGAGATATCGGATGTCAAATTTTTGACCTGAAAAAAAAAACATAAGGGGTAACACTGTCGTTTTTGGCCGAAATTTTGACCCCCTCCGATCTTCTTGAAACTCTGGATTCTGACAGAGGGCCACGAGACTTCGACCAGCGCGCAAAAATGGAGGCTCTAGACCCTTCCAGAGCCGAGATATCGGATGTCAAATTTTTGACCTGAAAAAAAACATAAGGGGTAACACTGTCGTTTTTGGCCGAAATTTTGACCCCCTCCGATCTTCTTGAAACTCTGGATTCTGACAGAGGGCCACGAGACTTCGACCAGCGCGCAAAAATGGAGGCTCTAGACCCTTCCAGAGCCGAGATATCGGATGTCAAAGTTTTGACCTGAAAAAAAAAATAAGGGGTAACACTGTCGTTTTTGGCCGAAATTTTGACCCCCTCCGATCTTCTTGAAACTCTGGATTCTGACAGAGGGCCACGAGACTTCGACCAGCGCGCAAAAATGGAGGCTCTAGACCCTTCCAGAGCCGAGATATCGGATGTCAAAGTTTTGACCCGAAAAAAAAACATAAGGGGTAACACTGTCGTTTTTGGCCGAAATTTTGACCCCCTCCGATCTTCTTGAAACTCTGGATTCTGACAGAGGGCCACGAGACTTCGACCAGCGCGCAAAAATGGAGGCTCTAGACCCTTCCAGAGCCGAGATATCGGATGTCAAAGTTTTGACCCGAAAAAAAAAACCATAAGGGGTAACACTGTCGTTTTTGGCCGAAATTTTGACCCCCTCCGATCTTCTTGAAACTCTGGATTCTGACAGAGGGCCACGAGACTTCGACCAGCGCGCAAAAATGGAGGCTCTAGACCCTTCCAGAGCCGAGATATCGGATGTCAAAGTTTTGACCTGAAAAAAAAACATAAGGGGTAACACTGTCGTTTTTGGCCGAAATTTTGACCCCCTCCGATCTTCTTGAAACTCTGGATTCTGACAGAGGGCCACGAGACTTCGACCAGCGCGCAAAAATGGAGGCTCTAGACCCTTCCAGAGCCGAGATATCGGATGTCAAAGTTTTGACCCGAAAAAAAAACATAAGGGGTAACACTGTCGTTTTTGGCCAAAATTTTGACCCCCTCCGATCTTCTTGAAACTCTGGATTCTGACAGAGGGCCACGAGACTTCGACCAGCGCGCAAAAATGGAGGCT
The DNA here is from genome assembly GCA_038021265.1 of Cyprinella venusta. Taxonomy (NCBI): domain Eukaryota; kingdom Metazoa; phylum Chordata; class Actinopteri; order Cypriniformes; family Leuciscidae; genus Cyprinella; species Cyprinella venusta. Next base: position 6,673,979 of record CM075873.1, read on the forward strand.
CTAGACCCTTCCAGAGCCGAGATATCGGATGTCAAAGTTTTGACCCGAAAAAAAAACATAAGGGGTAACACTGTCGTTTTTGGCCGAAATTTTGACCCCTTCCGATCTTCTTGAAACTCTGGATTCTGACAGAGGGCCACGAGATTTCGACCAGCGCGCAAAAATGGAGGCTCTAGACCCTTCCAGAGCCGAGATATCGGATGTCAAAGTTTTGACCCGAAAAAAAAAACATAAGGGGTAACACTGTCGTTTTTGGCCGAAATTTTGACCCCCTCCGATCTTCTTGAAACTCTGGATTCTGACAGAGGGCCACGAGACTTCGACAGCGCGCAAAAATGGAGGCTCTAGACCCTTCCAGAGCCGAGATATCGGATGTCAAAGTTTTGACCTGAAAAAAAAACATAAGGGGTAACACTGTCGTTTTTGGCCGAAATTTTGACCCCTCCGATCTTCTTGAAACTCTGGATTCTGACAGAGGGCCACGAGACTTCGACCAGCGCGCAAAAATGGAGGCTCTAGACCCTTCCAGAGCCGAGATATCGGATGTCAAAGTTTTGACCTGAAAAAAAACATAAGGGGTAACACTGTCGTTTTTGGCCGAAATTTTGACCCCCTCTGATCTTCTTGAAACTCTGGATTCTGACAGAGGACACGAGACTTCGACCAGCGCGCAAAAATGGAGGCTCTAGACCCTTCCATAGCCGAGATATCGGATGTCAAAGTTTTGACCTGAAAAAAAAAACATAAGGGGTAACACTGTCGTTTTTGGCCGAAATTTTGACCCCCTCCGATCTTCTTCAAACTCTGGATTCTGACAGAGGGCCGCGAGACTTCGACCAGCGCGCAAAAATGGAGGCACTAGACCCTTCCAGAGCCGAGATATCGGATGTCAAAGTTTTGACCTGAAAAAAAAACATAAGGGGTAACACTGTCGTTTTTGGCCGAAATTTTGACCCCCTCCGATCTTCTTGAAACTCTGGATTCTGACAGAGGGCCACGAGACTTCGACCAGCGCGCAAAAATGGAGGCTCTAGACCCTTCCAGAGCCGAGATATCGGATGTCAAAGTTTTGACCTGAAAAAAAAACATAAGGGGTAACACTGTCGTTTTTGGCCGAAATTTTGACCCCCTCCGATCTTCTTGAAACTCTGGATTCTGACAGAGGGCCACGAGACTTCGACCAGCGCGCAAAAATGGAGGCTCTAGACCCTTCCAGAGCCGAGATATCGGATGTCAAAGTTTTGACCTGAAAAAAAAAACATAAGGGGTAACACTGTCGTTTTTGGCCGAAATTATGACCCCCTCCGTTCTTCTTGAAACTCTGGATTCTGACAGAGGGCCACGAGACTTCGACCAGCGCGCAAAAATGGAGGCTCTAGAACCTTCAGAGCCGAGATATCGGATGTCAAAGTTTTGACCTGAAAAAAAAAAACATAAGGGTAACACTGTCGTTTTTGGCCGAAATTTTGACCCCCTCCGATCTTCTTGAAACTCTGGATTCTGACAGAGGGCACGAGACTTCGACCAGCGCGCAAAAATGGAGGCTCTAGACCCTTCCAGAGCCGAGATATCGGATGTCAAAGTTTTTGACCTGAAAAAAAAACATAAGGGGTAACACTGTCGTTTTTGGCCGAATTTTGACCCCCTCTGATCTTCTTGAAACTCTGGATTCTGACAGAGGACCACGAGACTTCGACCAGCGCGCAAAAATGGAGGCTCTAGACCCTTCCATAGCCGAGATATCGGATGTCAAAGTTTTGACCTGAAAAAAAAACATAAGGGGTAACACTGTCGTTTTGGCCGAAATTTTGACCCCTCCGATCTTCTTCAAACTCTGGATTCTGACAGAGGGCCACGAGACTTCGACCAGCGCGCAAAAATGGAGGCTCTAGACCCTTCAGAGCCAAGATATCGGATGTCAAAGTTTTGACCTGAAAAAAAACATAAGGGGTAACACTGTCGTTTTGGCCGAAATTTTGACCCCCTCCGATCTTCTTGAAACTCTGGATTCTGACAGAGGGCCGCGAGACTTCGACCAGCGCGCAAAAATGGAGGCTCTAGACCTTCCAGAGCCGAGATATCGGATGTCAAAGTTTTGACCTGAAAAAAAAAACATAAGGGGTAACACTGTCGTTTTAGGCCGAAATTTTGACCCCATCCGATCTTCTTGAAACTCTGGATTCTGACAGAGGGCCACGAGACTTCGACCAGCGTGCAAAATGGAGGCTCTAGACCCTTCTAGAGCCGAGATATCGGATGTCAAAGTTTTGACCTGAAAAAAAAAACATAAGGGGTAACACTGTCGTTTTTGGCCA